>CABEEJ010000005.1:76428-108044 GCA_901482245.1 Timema douglasi | reverse complement strand
CAAGCATTTCCACACCTACGACGAAGTGAAAACGACAGCTCACAAATGGCTTTCCTCGCTGGCAGCAGACTTCTATGACGAGGGTCTACTTAACTCACGATACAACAAATGTTTAGATAACAACAGAAACTATGTTGAAAAGTTGCTGAAGGTATGTAGAATCGGATTTTTAAAAAATCCAAAAATATTTATTAGTTCCTATTTTATTTCAAGACGATCCTTACTTTTAAAAAAAACCCTCGTATTAAAAACTAGCAATGTAAGTGATGCTAGGATGATAAATACTGGATTTTCAATTTTTCTTGTTGATGTGGCCAGTAGACCTAACCTCACATAATTGTACTGACATAGATAGGAGTGAATAGGTATCATTTATGACATATATAATATGTAACTGAGATGAGGGCACTGTCTAAGAGATAGCAAGGTGTCGGGATCACATAATACTAAGTATCACCAAGCATTTAGTATTGTGTTGAACACAAGAGTGTGGGAGGTTGAAAAATATATTAGACATGTCTTTATTCTACCCAAATACGCAAATGGTGGGTTCATATCGATCAAAGGCGTTGAGGTGAGCCTTTTTAAGTGAGCCATGAGATTAACAGTTGGCCCAAGAAGATGGTGTGACCCTGCTATGTTAGGTGCACCAAGCTGGTAAAAATGTTTACAAAAACTAGGACATAACAAGAATTGCAGTGCAGTGCAGTGAATCTTGGACGTGGTGAGGACATGGTGAGGTAGATACAATTGAAGTATTTAGTGTGGTTGGTGTATTTTGGGAGTGCGTATTAACTAGGGGTGTGTAAAGATCCATTTTTAAATGTGAAGCAAAGTCAGAGACAAATTCAAAGATAAGATTTTTGTTGTTATTACAAAATACTAACCCATTTTGATGGATGCATGGTCTAAGCCACTACTCTCACAATAGACTGGCTGCCGATGACAGGGAGATTGTCGAGGTTCGATCCTGGTTGGGTGTACTGAGGGTGCTTATTTCCTAAATGGGTCTACCCCTCTACTTCCATGCAAATTCGGGTGCACTTATTTTAAATGTAGCCTTCCTCCTCACTAACTCATTAGAGTAATTAGTGCATAGGTGTATAACTCGAATGAGTATTAAGGCACTGTGCTAAACAAAAATAATAGTAAACACTACTTTTAATATTAAACTTACTCATAGTGCTAATCTAGGCCAGAGGTGGGCGACATATTTTTCAATGTAGCCTCAGGTGTGGTGAATGAGAAGTGAAATTCACAACACCATGTTCAAATTGTACATTTAAAACAATAAACCCTGTTTGAACAAGTTTATTCAAAACGTGTAGATTTTGAATACTCAATTACAACTACCTAGGGCACTAAATATTGTTTTAGCACCACATCTTACTACCCATTAGTTTATATGCTTATGTACTAAGTGCACTAGTAGTCTTAGAGAGTAGGAAAGTTATATTTAGAAGCAGTGTACCCACATTTTTATGTAGGGAGAGTGGAAAAGTACACCCGACCAATATTTGAACCTTGATCTTCCCATCATCGGCAGTCTAGTCTACAGCGAAAGTAGTGGCTTAAACCATGTAGCTGTCAAAGTGGGTACGAAAATTTTTCAAACTAAAAATGTGATACCATTTAATGCGAAATTTGACAATCATTTTGCTTCCAATGATTTGCAAGAAATATAAAGTTACAACCAGTGCACGCTCTAAGGAAAATATTTATTTTACTGTGAGAGCTGGCAAACTCGAAATTGCCCCGCTTTAACGGCCAATTCACTACTTGTGGTGATTGGTGACAAGGTTGCTCACCCGGGATCTAGGTAAAGACAAAGGTTTGAAAAAATAAAATTACACTACCTATATTATTTTATACTGATATATCTAAATTTAGTATGCTTTGACCTTTAACTTTGACTTTTTGAAATTTTGCGCAGCCCTAAGTCCATATCACTGAAGATAGAGGGGAGGGCAAGAGGATCCAGGAGGCTCTCTTTGGTTTCCCCTCCATTCTCTTTTATTGTTAGATAGTAATGTAACATTCAATACGTCCGTCATGGTTGTTGGTATCGGGTTATTTGTCAGCTACTTGTAAAGGTTTGACGGCAAGTCAGGACATTTCTCGTGGTATATTATAAGGAAATGAATGGCGATTTCTCTTCCAAAATAGGTCATGATGGGTAATACTAAAACTGAATATAAGTGTATTTTGATTTCCATAGGAAGCTCATTATTTGAAAACTGTAAACTCGTGTTGCCACAATGGAGGGAACAAATATTACAATTATTGTATTTATATTATTAGTCTGATTTGTTAGTAATGTAAACATAAATTATACAGTAATCCATTATTAAGTATTATTGCAAGCTTTTGATAACTGTTTAGAAGAAATTTATATTCAATAAATCAAAGAAGACATATTTTCATAATGCCAAATTTGAGTGACATTCATTCAATGTTTGTGTTCGAAAATGGACTTTCTGTAAAATTCAGGGAATGTTAACCTTCTGTAGAACTGTAGTTTAGGTTTCATTCTATGACTTAATGAACAAGGATATATTAACATATAAAACAACACATGGATCTTGTTCAGTGTAGTAATATTATGGATAACAATGGAGATTTTATTAGTGATCTGTCCTGATGCGTTCTAATTCATAATACAGTAGTAAGTACCATAGACTTGGGGAAGCTTATAATAATTAAAAAAAGTGTTGGGTTTTTAATTTGCTTGTGTTAAAGAGGATCATTTGATAAAGGGGAATAATAGTGTATGTGAGAAGATTCAAACTATTTCACTGTAAGGCAATTTTATTAATAACTTAATTGAACAACCACCCGCCTCGGTGGCATGGTTAGCTAACGCTCTAGTTTTATGTTGAGTTAGTTTGCCAAATTACAGGGAGATCGAAGTTCGAATCTTTGTCGGGTGAACTGAGGTTTTTTTTTTTTCTTAAATGGTTTTCTACCCTCCCTCCACACAAATGTGGATTTGCTCCCTCTAAATTCAACCTTACCAATTTTCAACCCATTAGTGTAATTAGTACTTAAGGGTACAAGCCGAACGGGTAGTAAGTTGCAGTGTTATAATAATAATTAGACAGCCATCTTGTCAATATTTATACATCATTTTTAGCTTCTTTTTCTTTAATTGAGAAGTTGTTGGGCTTTTACCCTTATGCTTTATATAATAATTTCCAAAAATAGCAAACTTTTTCTCTGCACTTAAAATAATATTTACAAAATATATTGTGAGTTATGATTTATGTATAAGTGTTATATGATTTTTTGTTTATATTATGAGAATAGTTACCTCACTTTTATTAATATTGTGCGCCATAACTAGTTATGAATCTATATAGTAATTATTATTTATGACAACAACCTTTTACCGAAAACAAATAAAAAATGGATTTACTGAATGAAGAAGTACCAGAATATTATATTGTTTAAGTTATATAATTTATATACGTTTAAACTTTGTAAATTTGTAGCATAGTGTTTGATGTAAAAACAGGTTTTACAACTTAATTTCACTAGACCAAAAGAAACTATATTATTAATAATATTGTTTATTTTCCAAAAGCTTTTGTTACATAGAGTTCACTTCCCAGCTATAGTTTACATTCTTGTAAAGAGTTGTATTCTAACTAGAGTAAATGTATTTTTGAAAGCATTGATCATTAATTTAGGATAACATTTTTTGTTCACAGGAGTAACATTTCGAAAATCGTCATCGCAATATTTTTCACGACTAAAAAATAAATTTGGCCCTTCAGATGACTCCGCTTGGGACATTTCACACTTTATGTCATCTATTCAGAAACACAAATCAAGTGTAGTGGGTGAACACCTCGATGAAACCGCCAATATATCTCCGGCCACTGGTGCTCAAATGTCAAACTATAAACATCAAGCACTAAAGTGTTTTGTATGCCCTTGGTGTACTAAAATATATCAGAGAAAGCAATCTCTTTACCTCCATCAGAAACACGAGTGTGGCAAAGAACCACAGTTTTTTTGTCCGCACTGCTTTTATAGAGCTAAACTCAAAGGAAACTTAATGAAACATATAGCAGCAAAGCATAACATAAAAATGTAAACAAAGATTTAATAAATGAGTGGATATCTGAGAATTGTCATCAGTGTTTTATTTCGTGTGAATTTTTTTTCTTCTGAGCCCATATCACTAACAACTAACCAGTATAGTAATCTTATTATTAATAAGTGTTATGTCTTTTGACAGGTTATTTGCCTTGTCCAAAGTGAGTCTTCCAACATGTCCTATTGGCATCTTCCTTCCTTTATATCCTAAAACTTAATCTTCTTTACTAACCGACGCCGTGGTGTCAGTGCTCCTGGCTACAAGCCTAGGGGTCGATTCCTGGCCGGTAACTTGGATATTTTTCCCAGAAGGAGAGTCACCTCAACGGTCACCAGGGTTTGGTTAGTTAGGCTAGAGTTAGGTTCAAGAGTTTCCACACCCTCATACTCACTGTCGCCACCATCTCATCTTATCAGGACATGGAAAGAGCCTCCACGGAAAGGATGTACGATTAGTACAGTTGGGCGTCCTTTGGGAAACGGTACATTAGTACTGGCTAATATTTTCCAATACTGTGCTACGAATGATGTATCCCTGACACATAATATAATATATATATTCTTTACATGTATAAAGTTCAATCACTTGCAACTATATTTGAACTAGAGTCATTGAAGTATGGTTGGATGAATTATTAATTTAATATCAGAAAAATTAATATCTGCTAAATAGCTTTTTTAATTTTAAAATAAGCGTATAACCCGAACGGTAGTAAGAGGCGGTGCTAAATAATAAAAATTTTAAAATAAGAATCTCTCGATTTTGTTATCTTTTTTAAAAAATATATATATATATATATACATGTTAATAATTGTTTTTCCGACAACAACTACATTAAAAACCACGCTACAGTGCAACTCTTTGTTTAAGTTGTATTATTTTCCTAAGTTACTTTTATCCAGGAGGTGGGACGAACTCTTGAGGTTAATCTTCCCAACAATCAATTAATACATCTCATTCATGCTGTGTTTACCTCATCAGCACTATCTTTCTATCAATCATTAATAATATCTACATATTTAAACAAACTATCTCACTCTCTGCTAGATTATATATAAAACTTTGTATGATATTTATCAAACCTCATGGGTAGAATACCTCTAGTTAAGTGCTGTCAAGTTAATGAATTGTTTTTTTATCAAGTTTATACTAAAATGGTAGCCATATCAATACAAACTTGTATTGATGTGTGTATTACCCGAACGGGTAGTAAGACCCAGTGCTAATAATAATAATAACTTGTATTGATCCTTCAATTTCTCATTGACAAATATTATTTCAAGTTATTGTTGCATTCATTGTTCTTCAATTGTTTAATCAATACAAAACAACTTTTTTGGAGTGAGAGAGCGTCACCGCTTTAAGATTATTGAGATTACACTCCTGTCAGACTAGTTTGTCTATCACTTGGATAGCTCTAAGAATTATTACTCTCTGGTATGTGTTCCCATGATAATTATGAAGCCTCACAAAACTTTCTTTGATAGTTCACCACCACCACATTACTTAGAGAAAACAAAAAAACAAAAACATCTGTGGTAGGTGACCTGGTGGTCTAGGGGTAAGGTGTCAGACTTCTATGCTGGCGGCCGGGGTTCGATCCTCGGTCCCGGCAAAGATTTATCTGATTACCAAACCCTTCCTTCACCTCTGACAAGACATCTTGTGAATGTGAGGAATGCCAGGCCTCCACCGTGGTTCGGATTCCACGTTAAACTGTAGGTCCTTCATTTCATCTCACAATCACCCTACCATTACACATTAGCGTAAGTGCGTATAACCCGAACGGGTAGTAAGACGCGGTGCTAATAATAATAATAAAAACATCTGTGCCGGCACAGTCTAAGGTGTCGATCTAGGAATAGACTGGATTGCCATTGGTGGGTAGGATAGGGTTGAATCCTGTCCAGATGTAATTAGGGTGGTTTTCCCCTAAATGGTTTCCAACTTCACCTCCACACACATGAGAAAACATTTTCGCCAAACGTTAACTTTCTCATATCTATTCTTATAGTGTAAATATGGGGGAATCCCAGATGGGTGGTAGGACACGGAGCACAAATTAAAAACCAACACAAGTCATATTTGTTAACTTTGTGTGTTTGAGATGAGCTGTGAGAGAAATAAGTGCTTTTTGTGTGTGTGCTTAAGTGTCTTACTAGTCGCTTGGGATATCTGCATAGTTACAATAATGGGGTAAGGATGGGGAAGGTGTAATCTATGTTAAGAGAGAGCAGGGAAAACCATTTAAGAAAAAACACCCTCGGTACACCCATTTGAGATTCAAATCGCACCTATCATTGGCAATACACTCTTGTTAGAGTGATGCCTTAGACCAGGCCTGTCAAACTCATTTAATAAAAAGGTTCACGTAGGAATACAACCTCAAGTCACAATCCTTGTTATTAAAAGGAAATTTATATCAAATGTTAATACATACTTTTTTTTATATATAAATTTAAAACCTCTCGCCCTCCCCACCCCAGGAAGGGTGTGAGTGTTTGACTTTAAATTTTGTTTTCAAGTCACTTTTATAATGGATGGTGAATTTATGTTTGTTAAATGTGATCCCTTGGATGTTTGTTCCTTGCCAAACATTTGACATATTTGGTTTGCAAATGTAACAAGTTTTGGGAATCAATCTCTGACGAATAAAAATTTAGTATACCAACCTCACTTGCTACATTTCCCCAAATAATGACTGATTTCCAAATATCATCTCAAATGGTACATTTTTACCATGTTTATAATAATACGATTCAGGCCGCTTTGTATGTTGATTCATCAAAAGGCACAGAATCATGAATAAAACCATAAGTTTGACTTAGACAATGCAACCACGAGAGTTTAAAGGGTTTTAAAGAGGAGAAGAACCAGAAGTCAGATAAGAGGAATAGGCTGTATTTTTAATGTGAAGTTCACATACAAATTTACAGTAGTATACTAGAGAGATTTGTAGTGTAGTTATATATTTTTGCATGTTAAATACAGTAATGATTAAAAACTACTTTGATTATTAAATCTCTTTGTAATAACCTTAAAGTGGGAATCTGGGAGACATCAGAAAAGGCCCGTGTTTTTGTAGTTTCCATAGGAAAACATTAAAGAAAATTAGTCCTGTGAGTCTGCCTCTTGTCCTAGGCAGTCTTTGTCTTTTATTGGAGCGGTTTTCTGCTACTGTAAATTCGTTCAAATTTTGCATGTGCTGGTAAAAAAAAACCTTTCACCGATAGTGAGTTCTTGAAGGAAGCCTTAACTGAAACTGCTCTAGAATTATTTGACCAATTCAAAATAAAGATTTATTTTGTAACTGTTATTGGTTCTGTTAAACTATCACTGTGCACTATGACACATATAGCATATTTGAGCCTAAGGCTATAAATTTAATCAATAATTTAAAGCAGCTGTATCATCCTTTTTTTCTAACATTTTACAGATTGATAAATCAAATGCTATGTAGGCACAGATCATAGAAGCTTTTTGTGAACATGAGCGTCAATGATTTTTAAAATAGAAGAATTTTTGAAAATCATACTAATAACCGGAACAATCACAGGAGCAGATATTTTTTATAAACTTAAGGATTGCATGATCGAAAAAAACTTGCCTATTTAAAAATGAATCAGCATAACCATGAACAGTGCTCAATAATTGACAGTCATTCATAAGTACTTTATTTCATTATTTCAAACAGATTAACAGTTTTCATAATTTCTGAAATCTCATTGTAAAATTCACACTTTGTGGAAAATGTTGAACTCTGGAGAGTGTCATGAAGGTTGGTTTTACTAAATGTTTACAGCACCCGGGCATTAAACATTGAGATTGTTTGGAGGGTTTACTGGAGAACTGGACTGTCAGTTTGGAGAGCAACTTCACCCTATGGATGTTCATCGACTAAATAAGGTCAAAGGCTTTAAGCAAGTCAAAGAATACTTTCTCAAATAAAATATTTTCTAAAATAAATGAATATTATTTACTAACTAATATTGAAGGATCCGGGATTGCTAGTATATTTTTCCTTCCTTCTTGACACCACAGTTTAATAGACTAAATTTGGAACTGCAAGGTAAAGACAAAAAATGATAAACATGATTAAATCATTATAAGGAAAATTGACATTTTGGGGACTCACATGTCAATAAAGAGATTCACACAAATGTGAGTACATTTTCTCTAAATTATGCCTTTCTCCCCACACCATTAGTGTAAGAATGTGGATAACCCAAACAGGTAGAAAGATTAAGTGTACAAAAAAAACTTTGTTCTGATAAATTGTATGATGTAAATTTATTAAAAGATAAACTTACATGAGCATATTAATAGTATTAACAAAATAAACAATAAATAATCAAATAAAAATTATCTAAAACATTTATTTACGCCATCTAGCACTATATGGGTATTTATGAACATAAAATTTACTAGCTCTTAACGCCTTTCTGTAAAACATATGTGAATACAATTTTATTACAGTTGTTAAAAGTGTTACTGAATCTCAAAATCAATATTATTTGGGTGCCGGTATCTGAAATGTACCTAGATTATAATGTTTATAACCTTCAAAACACGCCTAATGGGTTTTAGGTAGACATAATATGTGATATCCAAATACAAAGACAAGTGAAATTAAATCCCACACTAGGTAATACAATAGTTTTATTTTAAAACTACAAAAAATAACCTTACACAATTACAAATACATATGTCGCACTGGGATCTTAAGGACCTATACAATTTTTAAATATTGTTGTCAATCCCTTATTTAAAATATTTATTAAGTAATATAAGTTAAATATTTATTGAGTGTATAACTAAATATATAAATAAGACTATAGTTAATTTTAGCAACTCACCAAGAATAATACAACTATTTGGAATTAAAATTATAGGCCCTTTTTGATTAATTTTATTTCTACATTATAAAAGCAAAATGAAAAACCAAGAGTTATTTCAAAAACATATGGTTTTAAACTATTGATTAAAAGTAATTATATCACTAATCAATATATATTAGTGGTTAAATTATTGAAAGCTAGAAGAGCAATACATTAAAAATTACTAGCAAAATTGAGGATGATAATTTAAAAATTACTTCGAACAACATATCATTTGACACAGTTAATGAGTTTAAATATTTGGAACCATTTTAACTAATAGTGATAATAATATTAGAGTGTAATTTATGGAAAGAATAGTCAGGAAATGCATGCTATTACTCAGTCAGTAAGTTGTTGACTTCTCACCTTCTGTAGTGAACATATGTAAAATTTAAAATATACAAAACAATATGTTTAACGATTGTTGTCTATAGGTGTGAAACATAACCTCTTACTTTACATAACAAAAAAATAAATTAGGGTGCTCGAAAACAAGGTTCTTAGAAATATATTTGGTCCAAAAAGGGATAAGGTTATGGGGAAGTGGAAGAGATTACACAATGATGAGCTACATACCCTGTACTCATCACAAGGAATTGTTAATTTAATCAAGTCTTGTAGATTACGGTGGGCAGGATATGCAGTGAGAATGAGAAAATCTAGATATCTGTTTAAGGTATTGACTGGCAAACTTGGTGGGAAGACTTTATATTTTTCAAAACATAATTTTTATGTACTTATAAAAAATTATATTTTCTTGTGTAGGTTCAAACTCATGCTAGTTAGGTTATTCCAAATTTTTAACTTCAAGATTATTTGTGGTGGCACATTGTACAATTAAAAGAGCATTGCCGATTTTAAATTGCCTCTTGCCATGGGGAAGATAACCTATTCAGTTTTCTCTTTAAAAATTCACTAAAACAACTTAAAATTGAAGTATCATTTACTGTTAAATTTACAGTTTGCCATTGAGCACCTATACAAAATTTAATGTAAACAGAATAAAATATATTTATGTTAATGTAAATTATTTCGAAAAATGTGTTATTTTCACTCTTAGACTACAATTCTTACTTCCTCATCTGGAAAACCAGGAGATCAGGGAAAACAGAGGAGATTACAATTTGTTTGTTTTTTAGATAATTGGAAATTTGGGACATAAGCCCTTTTAACACTTCTCCTATTCCAGAATTTGACCGCGAAGAGTACCAGAGGCCTGTTAGGTTTTGTGTGCGATGAATGCCACAGCTATTTCCTCATCTTTGTACATGTTTTCAAGAAAATTTGCCAAACCTTTATTTATGAAACGATTATTTTGATTTTTCTATCATTTTAATCTGTATGTACTGACTGTTCTTTAATAATGATGAATTAATACAATTTATTTTTTTCAAAACTAATGTTAACTAAAATATTTGGAAAAAAAAAGTATATACACATTTCAATATTATTTTGCTGTAGTGCATTTAGTTTTATACAAGAAAATAAGGTTTTGAATATAAATGATTATAAATAGTAATTACAGGAATTTTTATTTGATATCTTACATTATATAATTTTGGGCAGTTATTGCTTACCTTACAGCATGATATATTATATTGTTTACCTCATCAATACATATTTAGGCCTACACATAATGAATGCGTTTTTCAAAAAACGTTTTATAATGAATAATTTTATATTAAAAAATATTATATAAATTTATAAAGTCATCACACCTATTTACTTACATTCATAAATAAACCTTTTCATTCCCTTGTCATAACATGAATATCTAAGTATTATATTGTTCTAAACTCAGAACAATTTAACCCGTACATTTTAAAACTGTTTACAAAACTATTTACATCAGTATGAATGTTAGTCACACTTATGTTTATCCATGCAGCTCATATGTAAACCATCATTGCACTTAGCACATTGGATATGTGTATGTCACATTGTAAATGTACTAAACTCCCAGTTCCAATAGCGACTATTTACGGTTGATTTTTGTTGCTAACCTTATATAAAATAATAGAGGGAAATGTTCTCTTTCCACTGATATGACACTACTACACTCTCAATCAGTTAAAGCAAGAATTAGCCCAAATCTGGAGAGCCGATCTCATCGGCTCGTGGCACTTTTATCGATAGTGGGCAGAGCCGATCAGATCAGCTCATGGCACTAAAAGGGTTAAACCCTCACATTTTTTTTCATCCCTGAAACATTGAGTTGCATGAATTTCCCCATTGAGATCAAATCATCCCATTCTAAACACTTCCTAAGAATTCACAATATTCACTTGTATATAAAATTAAATTTCATTCATTTCAACCACTTTCTGATTCTCTGGAAAAATGCAAATTCCTCCTATAAAAACTGGAAAAAACAAGGAATTTCATATTAAGTGAATAGAAGCATCAGTTTTCCTGCTATAAACAAGTTAAACAAAATTTAAAGATAAATTCAACAATGATCCCAACACATAAATACTCCTATGAAAAATACTTAAGAACATTTAGTAAAAAATAAATGTTTCAACCATATTTTAAATCAAACCCAGCATCATTATAGTAGGAATATGTGAAAACCACTGAGCTAAAGTATCAGCTGGGCAGATGCGGCATATTAAAATGGTTTCTCACTGATGGTGAAAAAACACATTAAAAAAATTTTTTTTTAAGGATCATGTCTTACTACCCATTCAGGAAAGATTATTTAAATATACCTGGTAGTTTTTATATGCAAATTTAACACTAAGGTGTGACATGCATTTAGAATTTTTCTACAAATGGCACTAGAAGACAACTGCTTTCATGTGACTTTGTAAAGTTTCTTTAGGAATGTAATTTGAATTATGTGACAAGCAGAAAGTTATTGACATAACATAATAATGTAAAACTAAATTTAAAACAAGCTCAGGTCCTTTTAACCTCAGTAAAACTTTCTAGGGTTGATTAACGGTATTTGTAACGTTTGTATGGACTTTTTACAATTTTGTTAAGGAGTAATAATTAAAAATAATTAAAAAACCAAAAACTAAACCATGGAAAAAAATGCCATAAACTAAAACGAGAAAAACAGGTTTGAGGTATTTTATTTTAGCTTACTACTATGAGGTATTCATTTGTTATCTGTCGACATTGGTGGTCTTGAGGTAAAGTGCCCACCTCAGGACCCGATGTTTGTGAGTTCAAACCTAGTAGGAGTCGACAGATTTTTCTTGAGTGATAAAAATCCATAGCACAACTTCCTTCAGAGGGCGAGTAAAGCCATCGAGCCCATGTCAATTGCGGCATTTAAAAGAACCCTGGAATATTTGTGTAAACACCTATACCGGCTAAATTGATAAGCCCTTTCGCTCTCACTCATAGAAATTCCTCGTGTGCTGATATAATAATTCAGAAAGTGCATGTTAAATACCTCAAACAAAATAATGTTTTAGCAATAGGTATACATGGAAAGCGTGAATGGTTGCAGGACATCACTATTTATTGCCATAGTGGCCTTAGGTATGTCCCTTAACTAACATTCTCTACATACAAAGAGTTAATGGAGAGTAGGTGCCTGACTACGGCACTAAACGTTCATGTCCCATGACTATTCACACTATACATGTATACATATATTAGTACATACCCAATTGAGTACCTCATAGTTGCAAACTAAAAGAAACTATCTCAAACATTGTTTTTTTATTTATTTTTAACTTTTTACGTTTTCCCATAGTCCAGATTTTCATTTTTCGATTAATTATTTTATTTTATTATATTATTCTTAACTAAATGTTTGTTAAACTGTTACATACCTAGATACATATGCATGACTTGTTGCGTTTGAAAAACTAACAACTAATACTATCACACTGTGCTTTCATACTCCCCCTAGTGGTTCCATGAGGTTCGTCTAAAAACACTCCCGAGATCATAACAGATCATTTTATATCAAGTTCATCAAAATCAGTTGAGTAGTTTAGGCAAAGAGTGGTAACAAACAAACATTTCGCATAATCACATTGACTTCCTTTTTTTGTAGTAGAATTAAAAAACATACAAAATAGAGCAGACAAAACAGAGCCAATTACTATTATCACAATTATTACTAAAATAATTTTATTTCTAATTCAGAGAGGTTATTTTAATATACACACATTCACATTAGATTTTTACTCTTAAAACAATATTTAAATAAACTTTTCAATAAAAAAGTTTTCAAAAATCCAACTATAAAGTTGAAAACAGTTTAAAATAGCACTTTATTAGGCCTATTGTTATTTAAACCTACCGTAACTCATTAAAATTTAAGTAATCAAACTATCTAAATATTTAGATAGATTTACAGTAATTCTATTATGAACCAATACAAAGTTCTTGAGTTTGAGTTTTTATTATTGTGTTGGGAAATCAAGACTATAACACAGATATTTTATGGGAACATTTTCCATGTTCTTCTAAACTTAAAATATATTTTGAGATCATTTTATTGAAGTAATTCTAAATATTGTTTTTGATAAATTATTTAAATAAATCATGTAACAATACAAGTTAAAAATAAGTTATTTAATCATATTGAAAGTGAAGAGATCTTTTCTGATTGGAGAAAATCTTTAATCATAAAATAACATGGTTTCACCATTTTAAAGCTTGGCCCTAACCTTTTTTCAAAAAAAAATAATTAAATATTGACATGATTTGGCCCCGTGTGGTGTTTTTTTTCAGACCTATTAAAACCATGTGTATTAAATATAAATTTTAAAGTTAGTGACTACCAACATTGTTTCAATTGTCTTTGTTTAAGCTTAACTTAAACAATGCTATAAAATATGTTTATTTTTGTAGATAAGTAGATAAAGTAATATTTTGAATATTAAATTTTACCATTTCTTTGTTCATGTTTATGTTTATTGTATTCTTAAATCATTTTCAATGTTATAATTGGCACACAATAGTATTTGATCGTACAGCCAAAACATTAGTAGATACTTAACCTGCCATTATGTTTTCTGAGTTTGCTTTGGAGTAAGTGTGAAATATATTACTAAGAAGAAAAATATAAATTCTTTATTTTTGTTACAGAGAATACATTGGAAACCTTATTTGAATTACCTAAAAATACTCATTACTCTCAAAATAAGGAAGACAAGGATCACTTCATACCAGTTGTATCATCTATACATGAGAAAAAAAATTCATTTGGGAAACAATTTTCAACATCTCAGGTCTACAAACAAACTTTGAATCAAATAGTCATATCTTCCAGTTGTACCAGTTTGGGAAACATCATCCAGCAAGAAGAATATGACAACTCACACGGATTACCACAACAATTTAGTACAATAAGTTCATTAGCGGCCAAAGAAGATTTTGTTCAAAATACATCACCTTTTCAAAAAGTATATCAATGCCCTCATTGTGGGAAAGAATATAAATGGAAACAATCTTTCGTATTGCACTTACGTTATGAGTGCGGCAAAGAACCTCAATTCCACTGTCCGCACTGTGATTACAAAGCAAAACGAAATGGGACATTAAAATATCACCTTAAAGCATTGCATGGATATGAAAATTAAAAAATACATAATTTACAGGTGTTAATGTGGTAATCTAGTAAGAATTGTAAAGCCAATGTGAGACTCTACAGTCTAACTAACAGTTTTCATTGAGTTAGGTAAATTGGATCTAATCAATATGCCATATTGATTTGAAAGTTCACCACAATTTTGTTTTAAAAAATTCCTCAGAAATTTTTGTTTTTTATTAATATTGTCATGTTAAATTATGCTCTAATTCAAGTGAGTAAATATTTTATTTCCAAGTAAGCGAAAGCCCAACAAAATGGTTTTAAAATCAGTATTACAAATGAATTATGTATAAAATAACCAAAAACAACATTTTATCACTTAAAAAGCATTGTTTGTCTTCTATAATGGCAGGATGACAATCAACTTAACGTTCACTTGAGGTTTACTTAACATTCACTTAGTGTAAAGAAACTAGTGTGCAATCAGGGTTCATGTGACATAAAGTAACAACTTGAGCAAAACAGAGACAAGGAATCTGGACTGTTTGAAAAAAAATGTACATACCGAAGAATTTGTCTGCTTACCATAAACAAACAAAGCCCTGTTGACATCACTAGTAGTATTATTAGCTAGCTATAACATGTGATACCTTCACTTAACGTTCCTTTATCATGAAAGTTCTCCCCGGACAACTCTAAAGTTAAGTGACCGCCAAGTTAACTGCATTGTAATGGCTTCTGTTTAAAACACAAGGAGAACCTTTATGTTACAGTATGTTACATGAAAGGTAAGTGAACGTTAAGTTTAGTGTAATCCTGGCATTACTTTGTGACAAATAACTAACGAATTCAAGTATTGCTATTGCCCTCCTGTATTTACAAACAAATCACAACATAACCCCACTTTGAATTTGCTAAACATGGATACCGGTACTTTTCACCAGAAATTGTTAATATTTTGAATCAATGTCAATTTATGTATAATGTTTTAGACATGTAACTTCATTGACAATCAACTTATTTTTTTAACTTCTTTGCATCATAAAAGTATCCTATTTGATAAAAACTATTAAAATCAAGACCTATTAGTTGATATCATTAAAGATAATCATAGTTTTGATTGTAAATGTGCATTTATCTAATTAGGTACCTGCCTATATATTACCTTGGTAGGTTACACTGAAAGTAGTTCATAAATTTTATTCCACTAGCTCTGCTCTACTTAAGTGAAGATAAATAACTTGATTAATTCTTTTTTCAATCATTTGTTTGTAGATTGCCAATAGTTATATTTATTGAGTAATTAATATATAATCTTATATGTTGTTGGCATAATTGAGTATTATGATTAATGTTTATATTAAATAGATTTATTAATTACATTGTTTTTACATACACAATCAACTGTTTAAATGAAGTAAAACCTTTGCCCATAAGTTAATTAGTTTTCTTATAGATGCCATAATGCCATTAGTGGATCTAACTCTCTTAAATTACTCAAACTAAATAAAATGGATGGAGATAGTGGTTTGCTTATACTATAAAGTCAACAGCATACACCTCATAATAGAAGGAGAAACCATATTGTGAAAAAATAGCCCTATTACAGCCAATCATAATTAAACCTTAACCTCTTGGTTTCAGTCTGCATGTTTGAAATATTTATTAATATATGATGAGCAGTGTGATTTGCCAGTTTTGAGATTTAATAATTAATTATAAGGTGTGAAAGCTACTTTTTAAACTTTATGTGAATTTGAAACAAAGGTTGAAATATGCAAAGAAAGTGTGAAATAGAAGTCAGAGATAAGATTTTTGTTGTTGACAAACAATACTATTTTTAGTTACTAAATTATCCAATAGCAACTGAATCTAGGTAAAGATAAATATTTAAAGAAAAAACAAAACCCACTGTATTATTTTATGCTAACAATATAAAAATTTATCAATGCTCATTTATTTTTCATGTTTAAATACAGTTTAATAGCAGTTATAAAAATGGTGAAATATGAAGTATTTAGTAAGATATCTAAAATTGGTTCAAAATACATAAGTTTTCTTCTACCTTGGAAATGTTAAAAAATATCCTAAGGTTATTTTGAGTATCAAAGTCGTAATGAAGGAAATTGACCTCTGTCATTGACATTTTGAATCTTTGTACATCCCTATTATTAATATCAAGTGTAGAAATCGTATTATGAGTATAGCAGGATCACTGGATTAATCTTATTAAAATCACAATATCATTATGATTTATGTTAATATGTAGCATATTTTTGACTAAATAATATGTCAAGCCATATTAATGAATAGAGTGGTGGCTTGTAGCTAATATTAGTGGGGGTGCTGCTAACACGAGAAGCGAAGCAGTGCATTTTATACTTCACAGCCGCAAAGCCAAATTTTCCATTGGTACCTTTCAGAATTAAAGCTACGAATATATTTCTTGTTGTTGCCTTTGCCTGGCTGAGATATTAGAATATCAGGTGCTGAATGACCTCTTTTCCTAGCTGTAACTTTCTCATGGAGAGATAGCTATGACAACTTAAGCTGTTGAATTTCATTTATAGTCACAGAACTTATTTCTTGGGGATGCAAGGCCATAGTTAAAGTTTTCTTTTAAATAAAAGAACCGAAAAAAATGAATCAAATAGAATATCTGGAAGCAGAATAATAATCTAATTCTACATTCTTCTACACTTTATCACATTCAAGAATATGGTGCACGGTTTTTAAGCACAACACACACTACTTCCTTCCACCATCACGCCAGATTCGGCACTGTGAGAGCAACAGTGCTCTCTCTACCTGGCAGTCCCACCTTCCTCCCCACCTCCCCTCATATATGTGCATGCACACAACAGTCAAACACCATGTCACTGGCACTGTGAAGTGCACAGTTCCATACAAAGATTTTTTTATCTTTTTCATAAACTGGGGGATGGCTACTGAAGTACTGACATTAAGCTTAAGGAATATATATTGTACTGCAAAAACAAAGAAATAATTAAAGAAAAAAGGATTCATTATATTAAATGCTATCAATAATACCAAGTGGAAATAGGGGTGCTGCAGTTCTGCAGTGCCTATACACGAGCCATCACTGAATGAATATTAACTATGATTAAATATTTCTAAACTTATAAATAAATTAAATAACTTAGGCTCTATCTTCATAGAGAAAATAATTATTCCAAATGCATATATTACCATTGTGACTTGAATCTGTTAAAAGATAAACTTAGGGGTATATTAACATTATCACCAAATAGAACCTATCTAATTTATTTATTTATATACTTCATCCAACACTTAGTGAGGGTTTCTGAACATACAGTAGCCCCATGGCTTCTTTGGTGCTGACTGACAGCTCACAGTTGACATCTTTATAAATTTACCAGAATCATATTACGTATCCCTACGCTGAACCAGATGATCTCCAAAACATGTGTTTAGCATCTGTCACTTTTGACAGTCGTAAATTTAGGTATATACCTAAATGTTGACTGTCAGAAGTCAGCTGTGAGCTGTCAGTCAGCACCAAAGAAGCCATGGGACTACTGTAGGTTTTACATACTTTATGTTGTAATCAAAATATTTTGGTTACAATATTTTCTTATTTAACCATCCTAAAAAAGTTTCTGCAGAAAATTTACAATAGCAATTCTATTCAATCTCACTATTTCTATTTTAACATTTAGTGATATACCATCTCTCTATGAGGTGTGGATCTATCCCAGAAGATTTTTTTTAATACATAATAAACATTCTTGGAAGGATGTAGTCCTATCAACTGAGGTCTACTTTAAGAGCCCATTACACTGTCGATTAGCCTGTAAATAAGACACAGGACTCTGCTCAAACTAGAAAATGTATTGAAATGCAATTTTCTGCCTAATTTTGAAATAATTTTGTTTAAATTTTGTTGTGTTTTTTAAATATGTCACTGTAAAACGGTTTCACTAATTTAAATTACACTGTTTTTTCAAAGTAGAATACAAAATTTCACATTTTATTACAACATTACAATGTGATGCCTTGTTCGAGCTGTATTGTGTGCCTAAGTTAGGTGCCATCCATGTGGCATGTGCTTTAAGGTGTTTTCTTTAGCACTGCGCCTTACTACCCATTCGGGTTTAACGCTTATGTACTAATTAGTATAATGGTTTTAGGGATTATAAAGGTTATGTTTATATGAAGTGTACCCAAATTTGCATGGAAGGAGAGTAGAAAACCATTTTAGAAAAAAAAAACAATACACATGATCGAGCTTTGGTCTTTGATCTCCCTGTAATTAGCAGTCTAGACCATGCTGCTACTGAATTGAATTGCATTATTTTCTTTTGAACAAAGTTTTTAGTTGAATTTCATGAGCAGAAACTATATAGGTAAGTGCCCGTGTTTGAATATGACCACTATTAATTTATATATTGTCATTAACATTTGACTGTGCAACTTTAAGAAAGGTAAAACATAAATCAGGCTTGGCATTGGCTATAAAATTAAAAATTCTATTCCTTGAGTTTAACACATTCTTTTTTATTAATGTCAATGTGATCTTGGACTGTGTAATGATTATTGTTTCAAAAACTTTGAGAACAAAGAATCAAACATTGACACACTTTTGTACTTTTTTGTGTTTGAAGCCAAATTTTAAAGGAGCATCTTTTTAACTTTATAAGTAGAATTTAGTAAAAAAATAAATTATGACCATAAGATAGATATTAATGGCAGGTATTTAAGTATTTTCGTATAATATTAAATGTTGTGTTTAATTTACTTAATGATTAATTGTTGACATAATTTACAATGATGAATGAGAATTAGAAGGATAAACGAGAAGTTTGATAAGGTCATACCTTGTTTAGCAATGGGAATATTTCTTTTGAATCAAACCTTGCTTGTCAAAAAATGTTATCAGCATAACTTTCACAGAGTACTTCATCAAACGAAACTTCTTGGGTCCTGGTGAAGGTTGATGTCCACTGCATGCTTTGCCTCTTTGTCCCGGGATCATACTGGAATACCCACGACTCATCACCAGTGAGGAAATTAGGATTGCCTTCACAATTTTCTATTAAATCTTGGCATGACGCGACTCCTATCTGCATTTGTTCGTCTGTGAGGTTGTGTGGAATCACCTTCTCACAGATCTTCCTCATTCCTAAATCATCATGCAGAATTTGCTGAGTGGTTTCTTTATTTATGTGGAGCTATTTATTCTAACATTATTTTTATATTTGCTCATTAATCTTATCAAAATTTCACAACCATATCTTCATTTCAAGAGGTTGATGAACGACCACTCCTCAGGTAATTTTCAAAATCCTCACGTCTATCTTTAAATCATTTAAGGCATTCAAAAACTGTAGCATAACATGTGAATATTAATCATAGATACATTTAATAATATTTAGTAAGTTTACATTGCAGTTTTCCCCAGTTTCACACAAACATGATGTTGTAATCTATGCTCCGTGGCAAAGTCACAACAATGGACAGAGACTCGACAGATTCTATTAACTGCTACTCACAAACTAACTGTTATAGGAGTACGAGGCTCACAGCATAGTGTTACCAAATGTTTAACCTACAAGATGTGCAGGTGTTTACTTTTCTACTACCAGATGCCTGCGTGAGTCCATGAACTTTACTGTACCACCACACATGTTTGTTTATGAATCCATTTTGTAGGGGATTAATGCTTCTTAATTTATTTTGTATTATGAATCTCTCTGGCACTATCATTCAAAACAATTAATGTAAAACCATGTCCAGCTTACCCAGCTGGAATTTAAAGTCAATCCTCTCATAGCTTAATCAAACACGTTACAGCTCTTCTGCAAATATTCAGCGTGTTGTTTATTTGCAGGTGATTTGGCTATTTTTGTGATGTTATCTGTTTACTGTTTTCATCGGTCAAATAATCCCACACAACTTGTTTATGGCCTGTAAGAGTGAAACTGTGCTTTTGTTGTTTTAGAACTTAATTGCCCCCATACTTCAACATATTACTCATGGAGGACAAGGGTGGCTTTCTTAAAGACTCTAGAAGGCAAGGTTAAAAACTTGGGGTTTTTTAGAAATACTTACTCAAGTACATGTTATTTTTAAACACACATCGGACTTTTGACTTAAGAATGGCATGCATCTTATCACTTTGATTCAACTGATTATATTTCAGTATTTTCTGGAGGGACGAGGTTCTTAAAAGAGGTAATTTTTTATCATATCTACCTATTTGTAAATCACTTTGGCCCACGCAAAATGTATAACATCTATCATTCCCCTTGATATAAATGATAAAGTTGAGTGATAATTTTGTTTTACAGTTTATTATCTACAAAATTATTATATCTTTAAAGCTGTACATTGATCAGGTGAATTGTTACAACATTTTTAAGAGGTCTTCAGTTTGCTCGGCTGCCATCTTTGTTGACCATATGGATAGTAGACTTTTCATACATTAAAATTTGTTTTAGCTTCAACTTATGTGGAAACTATCAGCTTTATAGTAATTTATGAGAACCAAAATCAAAGAGTTTCTAATCTTTAAAATGTATCTTAGCTACCCTTCCAGCCCTTGTTCCATATATATGTATGTACACTGTACAGTTTGTATACACATGTACCAACATTCAAAATGCGTGTAATATTTGGAAACATTTATTTTGTATTTTAGTGGAGATATATTTTGATCATATTTATAAAGAAAAGCTAACTCTACCTATTGTTCCAGAAATGAAACCGAAGGGACTCAGTTCATTCTTGAGGAGAGCGGCCGGTGATATCGTCATGGAAAATATGGGCTCAGGCTCATTTTCTTCATCTTCATTATTTAACCTTGAATCTTCAGTTGGAATCTCATCATCAGCTGGCAATTCTTTTTTATGTAACGCACAGGAGCAACCATTTGTATGTCCTCGTTGTTATAAAGGTTATAAATGGAAGACTTCTTTAAACTTTCATCTCAAATATGAATGTGGCAAAGAGCCACAGTTCCAATGTTCTTTTTGTTCTTATAGAACTTATTTTAAAGGAAACTTAAAGAAACATACAAGTCGTAGACATAAAGATGAATAATCTAAAGAATGTTGTTGCAGGTATTGTTTTATTCTGAGATACATGATATGTGAGGGATTGAATAAATATTGTATATCATTCACCCTTATATTTAACCAATGTGGGATTATATGTTCTTAAAGTAGTACTTTCATCCTTTTAAATTGAAAATCACTTTGTTATATAAATAAATGAAATACAATTAACTGTTCCATACTTTTTTTACTTAGTATATTATCATCATCATCATCATCTGTTTCCAGCCTGTGGCCGGGTCAGTTCAATAAAATGCCTCCATCTTCCTCAATCCTTCCATCATTCTTCCTCCTTTAATTTCTTCCTTTCTTGGTCTCCCTTGCAGTCTTTTTCCTACATACTTCTCTGCCAATATTTTCTTAGACATCCTCAATAAAATCAGCATGCTGAAATACCCTAATAATCTAATTTCTAAATATAAATATATAATATATTTTTGCACAGTTTTAAAGCATATTACATATATTGAATACACACTTTTGTAACAATGCTACTTTTAGTAATGATTACTTCTAAAGACATTTTTAGTAATCAATTATATGGGAACATTTTACTAACTGTTAAAATTACATATCTCTGAAATTATTTACAAAGAGCATTGACCTAACCAGCAGTTAAAAGTTTCTTAACCACACCAGTCAACACATGGTTTAGTGTGTCATTATCATGTTAGACTGGATTGCCAATGACAGGGAGATCAGGGTTTGAATCCCAGTAGGATGTACCTTCCTAAATAATGTTATACTTTCTCTCCATGTAAATTCGGATAAATTTCCTTACTCATCCATATTCCATTAATGTAACTAATTAATGCATATGTGTAAGCTAAATGGGTACCAAGATGCAGTATAAAGAATCCAACAGTTTCTAAGTCGATAGTCTTATGGGAAATGTAGGCGCCGTGCATTGATGTATGTGGCGCTGGTAGTGGCAGAACCTCGAAACACTCAAATGAAGGTAATGGCTGAAACACGTGGCTAATCGTAGCTTATTGATGTTACAATCAATTTCTAACGTTGTTTGACTATGCTAATTTTGATATAAGAAATCAAGAATCCCCACAATATGAAATAAGTGTTGTTGTATTGTGGGATGTTCAAATCATTATAATAACACTAATAAATACATAAAATTCGACATTTTACTTGACAGGAATGGAGTGAAGAAAAACAAACCAAGTGGATTCAAATAGGCGACAGAAATAATATAGATCTTTTATCTATATTTATCCTGACACTTTCTTAAACATGAGTAAAACCAAGAACCCTGTCAAGAAACCAATCAATCTCGATAATTTTAGGCTATATTTGTAAACTAAACTCTGCATACATTAACCTCCGTGGTTCCTAAAGCACTAGTTGAGATTTCATCTTTAAACTGTTTATTTAGGACAAACTAATAATTAGTTTATCTGAGGTTTTGTTTTTGCCAATTTGTAAATCTTTGTCTAGTATGGGCCAGATAAATAAATAAAATAAGTACATTTGTCATTTCACATCAGTAGGGCCTTAGTACTTTGTACTACATGACATAGCTCTACTTTGTGCAATAAGATATTGCCACTGCTTTTTACACCAAATATAATAATTTTATAGGTCTTATATTCAATGGTGGCACAGTGATATAAAATATAAATATTCTTATCCTAAGTTTGTTGGCATTTTGAAGATTAATTTATAGCTATACAATTATAAATGAAATATACCTAACGATTTAGTATAGGCTAACACATTTTCTAGTGTTTATTTTGTGTTGGACTTAGTTTGGACACTATTAACATTATAACACACAGCTGCCTTAAAACTTTTAATTTTACATAGTTGAATTTCAGTTAATTTGGTTATATAACTTGCTTCAAATAAGCCTAATCCTTTTTCAAATGATTGCCGGGAATAATACCCAGTATTAACCTTTTGTAAACCATTTATAATTATTATTTTGATCCTGATCTGTTGTGATACTCTACATTTGTTATCAAATCTATCATCTAAGATTTTAAAATTTTTACCACATTATTGTCTAATACATTTCTTTCACTAGCATCATCAATGTCTAAACAAAGTACCTATAGTGAAGTGGATATTACAGTAGGCCTGCCTACACATGACATATACATATTGTTAGCCGTCAGATACTTATACATTATTCTCTTAATTATATTATAATTTTATGTTTGCATGCTAGATTTACTTAACTAGTCTTTCTTTTTGTCAGTAACTGTATAGTTAAATAATAAATAATTAAAACAAAATACTGAATTTTTGTTTGTGCATTAATATTTTTTTTTAGTAATCAAATGTAAAAATCATTTCAGTTTTTTTAAGTTTACACACAAATTTAGAAAATAAAATGCTGAACGTGTTTATAAACACACAATATTACAAACCAAATTAAATATATCTGTTCCAATGATATATTATTAAGATGGTGAAGTTCAAATAAAATAACTATTACTGGACAGAAGAAAAACACATCCATAAAAAAGGAAGGGTTTTCATTAGAAATATATATTTTACGTAATTAAGTTAGGGAAACAATTTTTTTTTTGTAAATATTTTTTAAAATAATTATACATTTTAATACTGTAGTGTCTGTCATTATCAAGTTGGTAAAAAATTAGTTTCATCCCTTATATGCAATATATTTACCACCCAAAGAAGTAGTAAAATTAATTACTCTTCTTGTATGTATTCAATTATGCTTGGTTTTAAATAGAATAGCTTTATAAACATACTACTTCAAGACATAACACAATATGTACGAATGTATATTAAATTCTTTAATTTGTAAAATACATATGTTGAGATTGGTTGTAGTTTTTATCGAATAAAATAATTATAAACATGCTAGTCGCATCAAGATTATTCAATTGGTTAGTCCCTTGCTCTTTATGTTCTGTTTAAAATTGTACACAGCATCAGCTGAAGAGGCAGAGAGCTTCAGGTGTAATTAAAGATGTGATTATATTACTTTTTAGAAGTTATCTTCAAGCTCAGCTTTGATATACTTTCCATATATTTTGAAAAATGACACCTGGAAATGGAAATCAAACCCAGGACCTTTTACTTAGTGCGCCAATGCTCTACCACTGAGATATACAGGCTGATCCTGTGATAAGAGTCATTCATCACTAATCGCTTAGTGCAGCGTCTGTGTGGAATGTGTGAGATTGTCAGCTTCTTAGTTGTGTCCAGAATTACAACCACAGCAAGGGCGGATCCAAGGCCTGTTGTCGAGGGGGCATTTGGTTTTCATAAGACTCCTTCAAGTATACATTTAATAATTTCAACTAATCTTGATTTTTATTGATAATAATTTTAGTAGTAATATTATTATTATTATTATTATTATTATTATTATTAGCACCGCGTCTTACTACCCGTTCGGGCTATACACACTTACGCTAATGTGTAATGGTAGGGTGATTGTGAGATGAAATGAAGGACCTACAGTTTAACGTGGAATCCGAACCACGGTGGAGGCCTGGCATTCCCCACATTCACAAGATGTCTTGTCAGAGGTGAAGGAAGGGTTTGGTAATCAGATAAATTTATGCCGGGACCGAGTATTGAACCCCGGCCGCCAGCATAGAAGTCTGACACCTTACCCCTAGACCGCCAGGTCAGTAGTAGTAGTAGTAGCAGTAGTAGTAGTAGTAGCAGTAGTAGTAGTAGTAGTAACAGTAGCATTAGTAATTAATAACTAGCTACTGCTATAGATACAGCTACTACTACTACTACTACTACTACTACTACTACTACTACTATTAATAAAAAAATATCATAACTTTGATTAACAAATTTGTAATTTTAATACTCATCATCATTATCATCATCAACTGTTTACAGGCTGTAGCCGGGTCAGTTTAATAAAATGCCTCCATCTTCCTCTATTCTTCCACCACTCTTCTTCCTTTAATTTATCCCATTCTTCTCCTCTCACTTGATCACTTTCTGTTATTTGCTCCTCCCATCTCTTTCATGGCCTCCTTTGCTGTCTTTTTCCAACATTTTCTTTGCCATCCTCTCTTTTTCCATCCTCATTACATGCCCATACCACCTCAGTCTTGCTTCCTCCACTATCTCATGTACTCCCTGTACTCCTACTCTTCCCCAGATAACTTTTTTCCTAATCTTGTTTCTCATGACAGCTAACTTGCTCCTAACTAACCTCATTCTCATGGCCTCCACTTTCCTAGTCTCTCTTACATATAATGTCCATGTTTCTGCTGCATGTGTGACAGTTGTAATACTAAAAGCATTAAACAAAAAGTCACAATAACAATAACAGTAATACAATATGTGCATGGGCCTAAGCGGTTTAATAGTTATTAATAGAGGAAAAACTGCATTTTAATACAAATAACTGGTTATCATACTAAATTTACTGGAGGGTTTTAGTTTTAAACCACTCGGTTTTCTGCACATTAGGGCAAAGTTAAAAGAGTTATTGGTTAGGTCATGTAGGAGATAGGGCAAGGGAGGTGTTATTCAGTCATGATTTACAACATAAAGATATTGGTTTCAATATTTTTTATATTGCTGGCGGCCGGGGTTCAATCCTCGGTCCCGGCAAAGATTTATCTGATTACCAAACCCTTCCTTCACCTCTGACAAGACATCTTGTGAATGTGGGGAATGCCAGGCCTCCACCGTGGTTCGGATTCCACGTTAAACTGTAGGTCCTCCATTTCATCTCACAATCACCCTACCAATACACATTAGCGTAAGTGCGTACAACCCGAACGGGTAGTAAGACGCGGTGCTAATAATAATAATAATAATAATAATAATAATAATAATATTTTTTATTATATTCTGTGTGGAGAAGGGGGATCGTCTCTTCCACCCCCTTCCCCCTTGGATCCGCCACTGCAGTCCGCACTGGACAATTTGCTGTTATTTCAGTGTCTGATATTGCCTTGGCTTTGAATTTATTCTTTTCCTGTCAAATGCTATCATACAACTCACAAGGCATATCCCAAGGTTGTTCTGTTTATCTATGAAACACAACGTTGTAAATGCTTCAGCTGGTGGCAATATTTTGATAGTATCTAATCTGCAATTAAAGGCAAATTGAATTTATGTTTTTTATTTGTTTGTTGAACACAAGTATTATTAGCTGCTTACTCTAAGGTAGAGAAAGAAAGGTCGACTTAGAGAAGAGCACCCTCAAGGCCTGATGAGAAGAATAATTCTCGCTGGTTCAAACCCTGACCTCCACATCATCAATAACCAAGTGAGAATGATGCTCATTTTACAAAATAATTGATACTTAAATATAATATTATATAAACAACTTTTATAATAATAATAATAATAATAATAATAATAACTAGGCGATATATTTATATGCACAGTAAATAAATATAAAGATCTCATTTAAAGTGATATTATGAATAATGTGTTACACCAACTTACTAATTGCGTTTATGATTAAAATAGACTAGATATTCCCTAAGATTTTCGGTATGTAGTGAATCACATTTGGTTCATGTTTAAAAATGTTCTTGTGTATTGAAAAGCATCAGACCTAATGATAGGACAATATTTTTGAAACTGGCCATTATGGTAGGAATATACTCTGTATTAATAGTATTAATTTTACTATCATTGGAAATTTGCTTTTGTTGTGTGGTTAGAACTAATCAATTTCTACTAATATAATATATAAAAATATTAAATAATCCCACCCTCACTGTGCACTGTTCCCAATTACTTGACTGTTTCATGTTCAAAACAAACCAAGCCTCCAATTTTAAACTACCACAAAATACTGTTGAGAAGTAGATGTAGAGTGAAATACAGGCTGTTTAAAAGTAGTGTAAGAATGCCATGAGTTAGTCATGATTTGTTCTTTCAAACCAATTAGAATATTATAGCACCTTTAATATATTCTATTGTGCAAATAGGATGCCATTAAAATTAATTAAAGTAACAAATAAAAATGTATCACCCAATGTGGAAACCAGACAACCTTACATATAAACACCAAACTCACAGTTAATGTTTACCATCTATAGTTGCTATAGGGATGTAAATTTTCTATGATATATTGATACACTTGTTTAGATATATATTTGTTGTTTAAGATAACTATATTGAATTACATTAGTCAATTTTAATTCAATAGGAAAAAATGGGTGGAAAAATTATTCAATTAATTTTGATTAACACGTTTTAAAGCATTGTCCAAAACATGAAATATATTGATAAATTGATCATTATATCGAGTACTGAAACATCACTATATTAAATATAAATATATCAATATTTTTGTAAATAAATCGATATATTTTATATTGATATACCATTTCCATCCCTAGCTATAAGAGACATAAGGGGCCAAAATGAGGGGGTTAATTTCAAAGAGTTGCATAACCTGTCAGTGTCACCTAACACGAGGATTAAGTAATCCATTCCAAGGCCCTCATCAGAATTGAAGACACTCCTCCAGGATCGGAGCCAAGCACTAGCCGTGCTGTCACTTCACATGTCAGGATGAAGTTCAAGTGAACGTTGTAGAGATCACATAATTTAACACGACTACTAACTGATAGAACATAAATTGATGGAATTATTATTTATAAACACACACTAATACAAATCAGGACATTTAATTTTTTATGGTATAATTTAGTACCATTGCTATGGCTATATAGTGGTAATTTATCTAATATACGGTAATTAAAGTTCAAGAACACCCTAAATAAGCATTCACATGGAAAAAAGAAAGAACATCCAGACTTTTTCGAGATCCAAGTTTAGTGTCAAAAACACTAGCACTAAGCACTAAGTTTGTCTGCAAAACACAACTTAATCATATACATTTGAAAAATATTGAAGTGTAGGTATAGTCTGCTTTTGATTGGAAGAACAGTAAAGTAAATACAAACATATTCCTTTTACGGCCATCAATGATAACATTTAACTTTATGATTTGTTTTATTTCAAAGGTTTTGATAATATCTATCAAAAGTGACAGCTGCAAATAACGTGACTTTATTAGTTAGCTTTAGTAGTTACCAGATAATGTTCTTCCTACCAAAATCAGGGTATATCTAATCTTTGCCAGCAAGACAGTGTGGAAGGTCAGAGCTCAAGGGGGATGTAGTGGGGAGGGGGCATTGTAACCTTCATCTTTGCTCCATCTCCGATATTCTCAGTGATTAAACCAAAAGGAGCTACTCCATCAATATAAATAAGAAAATAAATTTACAAAGCTATCTTATATGTTTTACAAATGTAAGTGAAAAGGATATAACAAAAGTACCCTGTTAAAATTATGTATTATTCATATAATACTTGGTAACATCAAAGATAGAAAAAGTTTACTCCCTTCTGTGCCATTAACGAACTTATCATTCACCATTCATCGGAAAGTGCAAAGCACCTATCAGTGAATATAAATCATTTTAAAGCCCACAAGGAGTTGTATATCTTAGTTTGACATCAGATGGTCCCCATTTTATTTGCCACAGCCTCCACCCTCCTCTACTTAACCACGCACATCTTCAACTCTATTCCTCATTTCAAACAAGTTGATAGGTGTAGTAAACAATCATCCCTATATGCTCCACTGGTTAGTCTCTCAAGACATGATATTGATTATGAAACATTTGATCAAGTAGTCACTAGACACAAACATGCACACTATCAGTTCATAAACAGATAAAGTTTGTACTATATAACTAAGAACAATCACACGCTCAACCAAGAAGTAAACAATGTGCACAAAACAAATGTGCAAAGTGGACAATGTGCACAAAACTGCTATTAGCTCCTTTTCTATCCGGGTTGGGTTATTTTGACTAATACAGTTTAGATTGCTTCCTGCAGATTTTCATTATAAAAGTGATTTTATCAAATGTGGCCATACATTTTTTAGAATATAATTTAAATTAGTTAGTTATATTATATTTGGAAGAATGTACAGGAAAGGTGGATAGAAACATATAAAAGGGGGACAAACACAATATGGCCTTTACAATGAAAAGAAGAACACAGTTCACACTTTACACTGCTGCCAATGGACAAAGAGGTAATGGATGTCTCTTAAAGAAAATTGATCGTCACCGCCCAATCCCCCGACCTAGGTTTCATTCTATCGGAACTCATCAGGGAGGAGTGTGAAACGCGCAACGCAACTTCCTAAAAGAGAAAACCAAAAAACACAAAAGAGGAGAAAAAAAGAAAATGGTAAAGAATAATAGAACACTATTATTTCTATAGTTATATTATAGTTCTATTATTCTTTACCATTTTCCTTTTTTCTCCTCTTTTGTGTTTTTTGGTTTTCTCTTTTAGGAAGTTGCGTTGCGTGTTTCACACTCCTCCCTGATGAGTTCCGATAGAATTAAACCTAGGTCGGGGGATTGGGCGGTGATGATCAATTTTCTTTAAGAGACATCCATTACCTCTTTGTCCATTGGCAGCAGTGTAAAGTGTGAACTGTGTTCTTCTTTTCATTGTAAAAGCCATATTGTGTTTGTCCCCCTTTTATATGTTTCTATCCACCTTTCCTGTACCTTCTTCCAAATATAAAATATAATACAACTACCTCATAAAGTGAAAAGAGGTTTTCCTTATAGATTTATAAATTAGTTAGTTAGTAATTAGTTGGTATGATTTGTATTGTTATCATAAGAATTAATAAATTATTAATCAAATGGCAGGTCTATTATTTATTCTGCCTCTCACCCAAATTTGAGAAAGTGTTAAGGTTGTTGTTTTTTAAAACATGGGATCTCTGCAGACAAGAGTTTTGACTTTCTTGAAACTTCAACAGCTTGCTTTGGCTTATTGTGAAATAACTATTTAGGGTTAAAAGTTCAGAAGAATGTATTAATTATTAAGGTTGAATGGAAGGAAACGCCACAAAAAAGCCAGTGTTTTTGTAGTTATTATGGTGACCTGGGGGTCTAGGGGTAAGGTGTCAGACTTCTATGCTGGCGGCCGGGGTTCAATCCTCGGTCCTGGCACAGATTTATCTGATTACCAAACCCTTCCTTCACCTCTGACAAGACATCTTGTTAATTTGGGGAATGCCAGGTCTCCACCGTGGTTCAGATTCCACGTTAAACTGTAGGTCCTCCATTTCATTTCACAATCACCCTACCATTACACATTAGCGTAAGTGCGTATAACCCAAACGGGTAGTAAGACGTGGTGCTAATAATAATAATAATAATGTAGTTATTATGGGAAAATATTTTTTGGACAAATAAATAAAATATTCTTCCAGTACAAACATAGAATTTATTTTTCTTCGCTGTGACCTCAAAATTTCTTGAACATCTGTCAAAGGTGTTCTGGGATTTAATGACAACTTTTTCCCTTAATTTAAAAAGTTTGTTAGATAATGCCACCATGCTCATGACAGATATTCAAGAAATGTTTATATCACCATGTGTAGAAAATTAAACTCTATGTTTGTACTAGAGCAATATTTTATTTAGTTTGGCCAAAAAAAGCTTTTCCATAAAAATTGCGAAAACACTGGCCTTTTCTCGCGCTCCCTCCCATTCCACCTTGATCAGTGTTATTATTACTAGCTTAGAATTCTGATACTTTCAATATAGCATGCATTACTTACTAAAAGCTTATCAAGGGTTGGGAGCCAGACACGCTTTCGGAGCTGCAAACACCCCATTTCAGTCCTGAAATATAGGTGTAATTGGGAAATGGGTGTTTTTTTAAGATGTACAAAATTGGCATAGGAAATATTTTATAATCTTTTTTAACAACACGTATTACTATTTGTTCAGGTTACACGCTTATGTACCAATTACACAAATTATTTTAGGGGTGAGGAAGGTTATATTTAGAGGAATTGTACCCGCATTTGAGTGTAATGAGAGTGGAAAACCATTTTGTAAAAACCACCCCAGTACATCCGATTAGGATTCAAACCTCGATTTCCCTGTCATCGCGAGTCTAGTCTATTGTGAGAGTCGCCCCTTAGATCATAGAGCCATTGAAACTCGTAGGCCTTTCTATTCCCCCTTGACTTAAATATTTATGATAAGCATATC
>CABEEJ010000005.1:11428-73928 GCA_901482245.1 Timema douglasi | reverse complement strand
TTACTGATATAATAAAACTTTTTAACCATTCAACAAAACTTTCTCAACCAATATCCACTTTGCATCTCATTCCATCCTCTTTTGACACCATATATTTCTGTTCAGCCAATGAGAAATATTTTAACATTAAACTTAATCATTGCTTTCTGTAAAAAACAAAACAAAAAAACTGTCACACAAATTAATTTTAAAAAGTTGTATTTTTTTTAGTACCTTGTCTTACTACCTGTTTGGGTTATACTGATACATACTAATTACATTAATTTATTAAGGATTAGGAAGTTTTTTAATTCAGAGGAAGTGCATCCTACCAGGATCGAACCCCGATCTCCCCATATTTGGCAGTCTAGTCTCATATGAGAGTTGCGTGTTAGACCACGCAGCCACCGAATTGGGTGATATTTTTCCTTAATACTTGAGTGAGCTACACAACGTCTGGCTAAATTCTTGGAAAATGATAGCTCATTAATTTAACAATATTATTCGTACATATTTTTCTAGTAATGATTTAGAGCCTAATGTAAAGAACACATCTCTTTATAATTATTGTATCAATTTAACTAATTTAATCACATTCTTTATAACTAGCATTTACAAAAACTCTATTCTAGCTAGGTGATCTTTCATGGGTAAAAACACAAGGGTATTATTTTAGTTGAAAGGTTTTCATCAACACACATGCTGTTGCCACAAGAACAGTGCTATCGAGTGAGTTTTCAGCTCAACACTATTCTCTATTTAGACCAGATTCACTACACTCCCTTATCGTCGGCTCACACGAATAGAAGTTTGTCGCTGCAGTAATTTTGTCATTGTTGTTTTTAGATTTTTTTAAAATTACCTTGACTTACTTAGTACCTGTTCAGGCTATGTAGAAGTATTGTGTTCAATGGTGCGGTTCACAAAAACAATACGCAACATGTTTGTCATTGTGATACCGTTTAGCTATCTTGCAGTAAAAGTGTTGTATTTCTAGAAAACTTCAGGTCACACAAGGATTTTATTTTTTTATTTTTTGCAATGTGTCTTACTAGCACTTCAGGTTATACGCATATGTACTAATTACGCTAATATATTAAGGATGATTAAGGTTGAATTTAGAAGAAGTGTACCCACATTTGTGTGGAGGAAGAGTTTAAAACAATTTACGGAGAACCACCCTCAGTAAACACAACCAAGATTAGAACCCAGCATTCCAGTCTACTGTTAGAGTGAGACCTTAGACCATGTGGCCACTAAAGAGGGTGAAGATTTCTTTATTGGGACAACAATAATCCGTTAGTCTTTGTGTTTATGATTACAGTGGAGTCTTTTGAGAGCAGACACCTCCTGGGACCAAAAACATGTTTATTACTAGAAGGGTTCGGTATTTGGAAAAATAATTTTAAAATGTTTAAAAATAATATCATCATATCATCATAACTTATATGAGCCTATATACTGTGGATATTAACTAAAACAATATAATCTGCACTGTGCAGTATTGTATGCAGGATGACTAGTAAAATAATATTGTATGTAGCATACTGTACACGACCTATATGACGAAAAGTAAAGAAAATAAATTTAATTACTCATTTAATCATGTCTAATTTTAAACTTTTCCAGCCAACCAGCCTTAAAGTCACTTAAGCCCAACTCTTTAGCAATTTCCAATGACTTTTCACGAATTAATGTCCCAAACAAAGAAATGTTATTAGCTCTAGCAAGACATAACCATTCAAATGTCACATTATCAATAGCTTGTCCTTGCATTTTCGTAAATGCTCCTTTACTTAACTAGTTTTCATTTTTGGCCCCAAGATTTCAAAATTTCGTTTTTATTTGCCAGAATTTCACTGAGTTGATATTTCCCCAAGTCAAATTTAGTGGCCAAATCATGAACAATTAACTTTTATTTCCCACTCACTTTCACAACTTCTATTTTGTCTTTCAAAGTTAAACGTTTACATTTATACATTTTAAGAACCGACAAAAAATACCACTTTAGTAACATTACAACTTAGAAGAATCACAAGTTTATTCACTAAGACTAATGACTCGGAAGCTATGACCTTAAAGTACCTTAGTCGATTCTGTGTAGGCTATTTAAGAAACTTCGAGTAGAGGGGGATAAAGAACTGCTCACACTTCACTCGAAACAATAACATTCCTAACATTCCTATGGTAAAATATATAAACTGGTGTTTTCAATTTTTGTCTGCTTTTTAGAAATTGCTAAGCATAAACATGCATCTCTAGCAGTGTCTGTTATTGGGAAGTTGCTTCACCTTAAAAGGCCATGTTATTTTCTCCGAGAAAATTTAAACTGTCTACTATTAAGAGGTGTCAGTTAAGGGAGATTTTACTGTATTTTGGAAACTTAAGTGTTTCCAAAGTAGATGTTGAATATTGATAGGTGAGATAAATAAAAAGAGAGATTAGAGTTTGGGATGTGTCTGGTGAGCAAGATAAAGCTATAATAAAGAAAAGGAATGACTGGAACAACATTTGAAATAATATATTATAAAATGTTTAGGATGTAGAAGTAAATGAAAAATATGAAATAGACCAAGCAATTTTTTTAATATCTTTTGCATTGCTATGGAAATATTAATTTTCACTCTACTCCATGCTGGAACAACATAAATAAGTGAGTCAACATGGCAGCAAAGTGTTGTTAGTGTGAATACTTCACAAACAGTTAAACAAATGTCACAAAAATAAACTGTCACCCGCCTCGGTGGCGGAGTTAGCTAACGCGCTAGTCATGTTGAACTTGACTGTTGAGGACGGGGAGATCGAGGTTTGAATCTCGGTTGGGTAAACTGAAAGGGGGGGGGGGTGTTCCTAAACGGTTTTCCACTCTACCTCCACGCAAATGTAGGTTCTTTTCCTCTAATTCAACCTTCCCAATTCCTAATCCACTAGCGTAATTAGTACTTAACGCGTATAACCCGAACGGGTAGTAAGACGCGGTGCTAAATAATAATAATAATAATAAATAATAATAATAATAAACTGTCATAAAGACAAACTGTCATTTGTGTGAACTGAGCCTAGTTCAATTAAATATATTTTATTATAGGGCTACCACCTTTGTTTAGCCTGTATGGTGCCTAGACAACGTCTTTCTCTTGAAATTACTCATGGTCTTCATGCTAAGTGGTCACAGCTAATGCAGAGATTGGACTGTACTATTTGCGGTTTGATGGCCACATGATTTTGATCTACTCATCTTAACCTTGATTAAGACAATTTGTCATAGACGCTTGGCATGTAAATCCCGACAATATTTTGTATGTATATCTAAAATCTATGTATAAATATATTTAAAATGATTGTTTGGATCTGATCCAACCCATGTCCATAGTAAACAGTTTATATTTGTCAAAAATCTAACACAACAACAAAAATAGACCCGCTTTAGTGTCCGAATGGTCTAAGGTGTTACTTTTGTGTCAGACTGGATTGTTGATGACTGGAAGATCAGGGTTATAATCCCGGTCGGGTCTATTAAGGTTGTTTTTCCCCAAATGGTTTCTTACTCTCCTTCCATGCCAATACAAGTAGATTACCTCTAAAATGCTTCCTTTCTCCTCCCTTACCCACTAGAGTATTTTTCATAAAATGTATAACCTCAACAGGTAATAAAATGTGATGTAATACATTTTAAAAAAAAGCAAAAATAAAATTTTCCGTCATAAACACCTGGCATCATCAGCAAATTTTAATTAATCAAGACCTATTTATAAACCATACTGCAAAGAGTCACCAAAGAGAGTCACAAGTCCATCCTATATTCCCTAAGAATGTGTTTATAAAGAATGAACAATGCTCTACATTCTTGTTTACATTACAGTTAGGTGAACTTATAAATATCTAAACTATATAATTTGTAATCATACGAAAAGTAATTCTTTGAAATATTTTAGGGGAAGGCTTCGAATGTTAACAACCATTTTCTCCAACTTTAGTAATAACATGGTGGGAAGGGTGCTATATAACATTTACGAAAGGTACTGAAACTTACTTTCACATATCCATACACCAAGTCATGTGATTTGAAAATGTTCATTGTTCTGATAGATAGTATCATTACCATCATAATATCGATAATACCCGCTTCAGTGGCCACGTGGTCTAACTTGTTACACTCCCAGTTGACTAGACTGCCGATGACAAGATCGCGGTTCGAATATCGGTTGGTTATAATGAGGGTGATTTTTCCAAAATAGCTGTCCACTCTCCCTCCACGCAAATGCGGGTATACTTCCTATTAATATTTTCTCCCAAATCCCTAAAACCATTAGCGTAATTAGTAAATAAGCGTATAATGCGAACAGGTACTAATATATATCAACAATACAGCTATGAAAAATACAATGTTGACTGTTAAAACATGAGTTAGTAATTTTTTAACTGCTCTTAGTACCATGTTCTTAGAATATAGTATACATTATGGCACAACACAAAACGGTATTGATAAAAGTGCTACACATAAAGAATAAACTCGATTCAAATGGCTGGTTATCAAGGGTTTAAAATTTTCCTGGAGTCAGTACTTTGAACTCGCCTTGCCCACACATTTTCCAACCATGTAGGCCCAATATCAAAGAGGATTTTTATGATAATAATGGCTTGATTTACTACACTTTATTGTTTAAATTTGAATAAATTGGATGGTTTTTATAATAAACTTTGAAGAAATATATATATTCTTCTCATTGGTGTTGAGACCACAAACATTATATAGTTTATGCATCTGCAAATAGTTTTTTTTTGTAATACTATTTAATATGGGGAAGCATAAGTACTTAGTCTACATGATTTTATAAATCAATTTCATATATTGTCATGAAAACAACAATATAATTAATAATGATTTCTAATCCTTATTGAATCTGTTTACTTCTAATTGATATTGTTATTTTGAAATTCTAAGATCTCTTAGTTCATAAGACAAAATCAATCAAAATGATAATTTGATATGATTATGTTTGTCAAATAAATATGAGAATGTATAAAATGATATAAAATGCATGTCTATGAGTTGGTGTGAGTCATATTGTTCTCATTAGAATTAATAAATTACTCTGATTTATTAATCAAATGGTAGGTTTTATTATTTGTTCCACTCCTCCTCTTCTGCCTCTCGCCCAAATTTTATAACGTGTTCAAGTTTTTGGTTTAAAATGAGATCCCTGCAGACCAGAGTTTTGACTTTCTTGAAACTTAATCAGCTTGCTTGTGGCTTATTGTGAAATAACCATTTAAGAAAATAAGACTAAGCATTCAGAACAACGTATTAATTCTTAATCAGTGTTATTATTACTAACTTAGAATTCTGATACTTTCAACATGGTGTGGATTGCTTACTAAAAGCTTATCAAGGGTTGGGAGCCAGAGAGGCTTCCGGAGCTGCAAACAGCCCATTTCAGTCCTGAAATGTAGGTGTAATTGGGAAATGGGTGGTTTTTTTAAGATGTACAAAATTGGCATAAGAAATATTTCATAATTTTATTTATCACCGCATCTTAATACTCGTTCAGGTTATACGCTTATGTACTAATTATGCTAGTGGTTTTAGGGATGAGGAAGTGTGTGAGAGTGGAAAACCATTTTGGAACACACACACACCCTCTTCCCCCGCCCCGCCCCCCCCAGTACACCCAACTAAGATTCAAACCTCGATCAGCAATATAGTCTATTATGAGAGTAGCCCCTTAGACCGTGCAGCTACCAAAGCGGGTAGTTTTTTTTCTTCTTCTTCTTGAATTGAATATTTATGATAGATAATTAGAAACTTATGCAGATGTTTCAATTTACGAATACGGCTTATACGAGTTATTTGTTGTTTTAAAAGTAGAGTTGCAAACCAAATATTGACCACTTGAATACAGACTAAGACCAACATATGCTGGCGGGCGTTTATTAGATTTATATTAACAGATATGTACTTTGTACTTTCTAATTAAATGGTGAATGATAAGTTGGTTTACAACGGAAAGGAACTATGTTCTTCTTTGACTTTATTGAGCATTGTATGATTTATAAAGTGTTTTAACTAGATATTTTTGCTATATTCTTTTTAATTACATTTGTGATTAATATAAAATAGCTTTAACTTTTTTATTTAACTCATCTGTTGCCCATCATTCCTGTGTAACTTATAATCCCCCCCGCACCCCCCATGTTTTAAATACTATTTCGGTATGCAACCCCCAAATCCTCTAAACAAACTCTAAATATGCTCCTGTTTCAGATCATAATTGTATGCATACATTATATAGATTTTATGTAGTTTTCCCCAAATATGAATATGATGCAAAGGTTACTTTTATATTATAAGTGAAATATTAATTTTGATGACTATGCAATATTAGTAAAACATCTTTAAATAAAAAAATAAAACCTTTTTTTAGTTGAAGAAAAGTTAATTGTTAAACATATGATTACATTCTCTAAGCATTATAAAGTTATAAAAAAAATTCTGTAGCTGAAGAAAATGTTTAATTTTGAACACTGAAATATATTTTACAAGGTGGTTTATTGGTGCTGGTACTACCCAGTTGAAATAAGAATATATAAATGGGTACTTGTATATGCTAAGTTCCTTAGGCTAGATATACTAGTTTCTTAAACTGCCATGGAAACAATATTTAGTAAGTTGTACAGTGGTTATGGTAAAGTTTATTTACAGCCCATATGTGAAAACTATTTTGTTCAGCTTATTATTTTAGCTTTATTATAGATTTAGGGTTTCATACATGATGTACAGTGAGGTTGCTTTACACTCTTTGTAATTTCCTTTAAGAAGGTAAAGTCACATATTGGAAGAGCATACTATACTTTACTATGGAAATTTCAAAAAAATCTTTAGGATAAAGTCCGCTGAACTTTGGCTATTTTAACTCTTCAAAAAATGTTTTGTTTGCAGGAAATACATTTTGGAAATCGTCACCTCAACATGGTCTCCAATTAAATTCTCAGTGTGAAACTACATGGGACACTTCCTGCTTCATGTCATCTCTTCAGGGACAGGGATTTGGAGCAATTAATGACAGCGTTGTACCAGAATCATCATATAAACCTCCGCCTAAGCAATGTTTTGTGTGTCCCCAGTGTGCTAGAATCTACCAAAGAAGGGAATCCCTTTACCTCCATCAGAAACACGAGTGCGGGAAAGAACCACAGTTTTTTTGTCCGTACTGTACGTATAAAGCTAAAGTTAAAGGGAACTTGGCGAGACATATTTTAACCAAGCACGATATGAAAATGTAAACTTACAATTAAATAGTGGGTAGTTTCCAGAGTTTAGGGCTGATAATATAAATCTCATGTTAATGACAACAGTTCTTAGAGGCATAAAGATTCATTTTAACGAGTTTCATAGTCTCAAGCCTTAAATTTTCACCTAGCCAGAATGTCTTGTTACATTTGTGTTTTGTATTTTATTGGTATAATAAATACTTTGCAACCATTCAATAAAAAATGTGTTATCAGTAGTATTAACTCTCTAAACCAATGTCTACTTTGTATCTTGTTCCATCCTCTTTAGACACCATATATTACTCTTCATCCAATGAGAATTTTTCCACATTAAACTTAAGCATAGCTTTCTGTTAAAAAATTAATGTAGCACACAAATTAATTTAAAAAAATTAAATTTGACTTTTTTAAGCACCACATCTTACTACCTTTTCGGGTTGTACGCCTATGTACTAATTACATTAATGTGTTAGGAATTCGGAAGGTTTTTAACTTAGGGGAAGCACACCTGCTTTTGTGTATCGGGAGAGTGGAAAACTATTTAGGGAAATCTACCCTCACTGCACTCAACCTGGATCGAGCCCCAATCTCCCCATCTTTGGCAGGCTAGTCCAACATGAGAGTAGCATGTTAGACCATGTGGCCACCGAAGCGGGTTAAAGAATGTATTATAAAACTTTTAGGATATAGAATTAAATGAAAAATATTAAATAGATCAAACTATTTTATATACAGCTATATAAATACTAATTTTCACTCCATTTCATGCTGGAACAACATAGATTAGCGATTCAACATGGCAGTAAAGTGAATACATCACAAAGAGCTAAACAAACCGTCACAGCAATAAACTGTCGGAAAGACAAACTGTCATCTGTGTGAACTGAGCCTAATTCAACCAAATATATTTTATTATAGGGCTACCACCTTTGTTTAGCCTGTATGGTGCCTTGACCTCTTTCTCTTGAAATTACTCATGGTCTACATGCTAAGTGGTCACTGCTAATGTAGAGATTTGACCGTACTATTTGTGGTATGATGGCCACATGATTTGGATCTACTCATCTTAACCTTGATTAAGACAATGTGTCATAGACGCTTGGCATGTGAGTGCTCTCACTCTACCCTGAAAGGTAGAAGATACACCTGTTACCTTCCAATGTAAAAAAAGTGTATATTGTGATAGAACGCTACAATATGAATTAATTGAACGGTATTTGTATGGATAAGTAATAGTTTAACACTAAGTAGATTTGAATCGAAGCTAGTTGGGGACTTTATTCAAGTCGATGAAATTGCCTTTGACATTTTGGTTGATGTAACTACATATGAAAAGAAAGAAGCTATTTCATTGACGCAACTCTAGCCCGAAAATAGCTATAACTCAAACATTGACCATAAAAGCCTTCAAAACAAGGATTTACATATGTTAAGGAAATTGTTTTTTAGTTTATCAAGTCTGACTACCCATCTGGCTTATCTGCATGTCTACACTAATGGGGTAGGTATGAGTAAAGTAAAATTTCAAGGAAGTGTATTCACATTTTGTGTGGAGAGAATGGGAAACTATTTAGGAAACAAAGTACTTTGTACACCTGGCCAGGACTCGAACCCAGATCTCCCTGTCACTGAAAATTTTTTACTTCACACCCCACTGATATGGTTGTTAATAAAATAAAACAATATGGTTTGAAGTTCGGGAGGGTGCTAAGTGAAGACTAGAGAAGTGATTTGTTTGCACGACTTTACTTGAAATAATCAAATGATTAACATGCTATTTTAAACACAAATCATATTTTGAAGTATGTTAATCATATTAATAGTAAATTTTACTACTCTCGTAATGGTGCCACCTATTCTCAGATGAAACCTTATGTTGTTTACAGTTGATATATTAATGACTAGGGTTTAGATTTTATTTTAGCACACGCCAAACAATATATGAGTTGAAATGGTAGACTTACACAACTAATAGTGCCTCTAACATATAACTTTCAACCCTACTAAATGTGTTAATATAGACTTATGTGTAACCTTTATGGGAATAACCATAACTAATCTTTAACTATTACTTTGTAGTCAATGAAGGTGAACAAAGCAGTCATGAAACATAAATCTTATCTTAATCAACCGTTATCTACCTAACCAAGGTTCAATGCCATATGAATAGTTTCACCAAGTTGATGCAGAAATAGAGGTTGTAGAAGAAAAGTTGCACTGTGGACAAGACCCCCTAAAACCAGCACATGGTCAGTCCTATTGTGGTGAGATCTACGGTCACTGTCCTTGACTTTCCTCAGTATAAACACACTGTCAATTATACTTAGCACTCACAATTTATAAAAATAGTGGCTTTGTTACGATTAAGCAGAGCTGCACGAGTTCTGCTCTTCGAGGAATACTTGATTGTGCACCGTTATCAACTCGGCCTGGGGCACAGACAAATAATATTCCCAGACACTCAACCTTCAGGTTAATATGGTTGTGCTCCTTTTGGCAGCTTGGGTCCTTCAACACTAGGAGTGCTGCGGTTAGCCCTATCTCACCCAGCAGTGACACTAGTGAATCCCCGTAAGGTTGAGAGTCTGTTTCTTACTTGTCTTTGACCTGGGGTGACATGCAATGATTAAGTTTGGTCCATAATTTGCACCACTAAAATATCATCTGGAATTCGATAAAAGACTATGTAACATCTATTAGTTTGTAGTCAGCTACTTCAAAGTGGGAAGTCTTCATAGACTGGTAAGAAATTATAATTTATTTATAAACTTGTGAAAATAATCAGGTAACATTGATTACAAACATCCAGGATTTGATAATTTTTATAGATGGCCTATAATTTACCAAAATTAATGCATGCAATGCTCAATCTACCTTGTTAAGGTGTTGCATTGTTTCTATTCTAAGTAGTTATACAGATAAACAAGTGTAATATTGTTTATTCTCTAGGTATGTTATGTTGGTAATGGTTATTCTATAATAATGTGGTTCAATGTGACGTCATCTCGCCAACGCTGAGTCCTGAAAAACAAGGCAAGGCCATTTGGCTGTGTACTATAATGTAGTGAAGTTGTAATAAATGTATTCTCTTTAAAAGTTTCAAGTTTCATATTTAATACAACTCGACAACATATCAAGTGAACAATATGTATATTTTCAATATATGGGAGCTGAAGGAGGCAGAGGACAGGGTACATTAGCGGTTTAAGTTCACAGACAAAAGGAATGGACCTGCCATAAGACAGAACACACAATAATAATAATAATTATTATTATTATTATTTAATGTCTGATAGACATCATAATTTTTCAGTTATATTTGAATATCTTGAATATATTTAACTAATTTTTCTTATGTATCAGAATCATATTTCTGAATGGAAATACTTATTTTTAAATAGCGTGCCGAGTTATTAATTAATTAAAAAGCCTTTTTATTGTATTCTTACACCCTAGTAAATGTTTAAATAACATCATTTATTTAGTAAATCTTATTTGAAATAATATCTTAACATACAGGAATGGACTGGGCTACCAGATGGGCCAGTTTGATTTGGGCTGCCACAACTACTCTTAACTAAAATAAATCTATTCATTCAATTATAAAGTATTTTTATTAATTTGTAATCAAAAGCTCCAGTAAGCCAGAATACATTGTTTGTGAAGATATGATAGCATTAAATTTAAAACCATCCCGTTTGTTGTTTTTGTTGTTGTTTAAAGACACCCAGATATTGTCTAAGCTTTTAGAAGCATTTTTGCTCGTGTCGGTAGAAAGTAAAAATTTATCATCGATAATGTAGCTGAAATGGCTTCGAGATTAAATTAACTAATACGAAAATATATAAATACTTGAACATAGCACTTCAGCAAACGTTGAAACATAGTGCCAGTGGTTGATATTAATATATGCCAAGGGCCATCATATTAAGCTGTGTAATCCTGGGATTCTTTGAATCTGCCAGTCCACCCCTGGTACTAGAAATGTTTTCATAATTTGATTTTGTGAATATGTAATAAAAAAATAAACATAACCCTACTATTTTCATTCCAGGAAATAAATCAACAAACCTATTCGGAATACACCAAAGCACAAAAAATTGCCATTCCAGTTATGAAAACTTCACTAAAGAAGGTGACTACCCTCGAGGGTTACTTCAACAAAGCAGCACAACAAGTTATTTTGGAATCACAGACAACCAAGCTCAAACTAGAAATATATATCAATGTCATCAGTGCAGAAAGATGTATAAGTGGAAACAATCTTTTGTATTACATTCTCGTTATGAGTGTGGCAAGGAACCTAGGTTCCAGTGTGAATACTGTGCTTACAAAGCAAAACAAAAAGGGACCATGAAGAAACATGTAAAATCAGTGCATGGATATGATAATTAAACTGTAGACATCTGCGAATCAAGTTTTTTGAGTTTGAATCGAAGTTAATATTATTCACAAATTTTGAATAATTATCAAATTGAATCATATCTTACTTAGTTAAATATGCTAAAATTATGTTTAGTAAAAAGTTAAAATATTTAAGTGGAACTTCAACAAATATCTAGTTCATTTTGTCAAAGGTAAAAAAAACATCTTTTGTTGTGATTATAAACTATTTCAACATATATTTTTAGTCCTCAGCGCTAGCACATTTGTGATGTATTATCCAGGGGTGTGATTATAGGCTATAGGAAGGTTGTAGTAAAATAGTGATGCTTATTTTCCTGTGAATAAGGTAATAATTAATAAGCTGTTACTCTACCTCACAAAAATTATTAAAAATATATTAACATGTTTTAGGCCCAGTGTGAGATTTGCAACAGCTTAAAACCTACCCTAACCCTAAATTTAAGGGTAGTTTCTTTTTTTTTTAAATAGGTACTAAGTTTGAGTTATTTTTTAAATTTATTAAAATAGTTAAATCGTTTCTTGTGGTTAAAACCAAAATGATGATAGGAAAAACCTAACAACCAAACACCAGATCATTAATTTACCATTTAATGTAAACAAAATCAGAAATGAAGGAAACAATCCTAGTTATTGGGAAAGTTAAATACTTATGCTTACAATATTTTCTAAAATTTAAATTTTAATTAGGGATTTGATGACCAAATGAAGTTTCAGATTTGAAAAAAAGATGGATCTGACCCATCTTTAATACACACGTGCATATATATACATACCCATATATACACACACACACACATTACATTTTTTGAATGACCTATACCATCGTCGACCTCGGTGGTCTTGGGGTAAAGTGCTCGCCTCAGGACCCAATGTTAGTGGGTTCAAGCCCAACAGAGGCCGAAGGTTTTTTTCTTGAGCGAGACAGACTCATAGATCAACATCTTTCGAAGGGGAAGTAAAGCCATCAGTTCCATGTGGCATGTAAAAGGACCCTGGAAGGTATGTGAAAATAACTCTCTTGGCAAAATTGGTAGATCCTCTCACCTCACTCGTAGAACTTTAGATGTATAAGTAATCAGCCTTGGTGGCATAATTTCAAAGAATGATTACAGCCTGGGTGTTTACTCTACCACAAAAACTATTATCCCCACCACCCCTTGACAGTCGATACTTTCCACAAGTTATATTTTTGATAGTGAATTTGTTTAATAAATATATAGTAATAAAGATAGAGAATCTTCATTGAAAAATAACCAACAAATATTATGTTGATAAAACCCAAAAACAAAATATGTTTTTAGAATGTAGACAAAAGTTAAAATTAATTCAACCACCAAACTTATTCAATTTTTGCATTTCATGTTCTAACACTTCTGCTTCTTGCTTTGCTTTCTGCAAAACTGTTCTTCTTGTCACTTCTAATATTCTTATTTCTTCAGATGCTGTTTTTATTTTTTGACTTAAGTCTACTTCATTCTTTTTCTTCTTTTCAAGCGCTTCTTTCCTTATTCCTGATGCATTTGTCAAAGCATGAAAAATCTTTTTTTAAATTGTCATATTTAGAAGTCCCCCGGCTGCAGTGACTGCATAATAAGTTACATGTTGAGCAATGAGGCTGTCCTCATGTAGGTTTTCAACCAGACATTCTTTATTCACAGAAAAACTTTGCTCAACGGCTGCATTGCTGTGGAAGAGAACAATTTTTTTAGTGAAATATTGTAGTTCCCGGGATGCATTTACTCTAGAAAAAATATTCACAAGAACTTATCAAGCTGGTCACCACGTGAGGGGAATTGTTTAAAGCGATCAATAACTTCTTGCTTTGATACAAAGTCCAAGTAGTCTCTGTTTACAAGATCAGCTTGCACGCTAGATAGTTGTTTGTGATCTAGTAAGACTTCTAATGCAGAAGTTATCCTACAGTCCTAACAGCTGGATTGAGCATGACTGTCGGAGAGAGACAACTAGCACCCTTGACAATTTTGTGGGAGAGAGAATACTTATGTAAAAGTTTGTTGCAGAAATCAACAAGGAATTTTTGACAATCTCCTCTGAACTGAAGTATCTTGATGCCTTTAATTCCTTTCAAAGCTGCTGATCCTGTGAACCCAATATCTACAGTAGTGAGTGATTTCATGTTGGATTGTTTCTTTAAATCAACGGCTAACAATTTTTTGGAAGTATTTGCTGAATTTAATATTCCACATTTTACAATTCTATTCATAAAGTGATTAAGTAGTTTATTTAGATATGCAAACATAAATGGCAATAGAGGTTGATTGCTCTGATATTTGGTGAGAAATTGCTCCAACTCAAGTGAAACTAACAGCATGAATCCCAACTTTGATGTCAGAAGTTCATCCTTCACAAAATTGCTAAATGTTTGAAAATTATCAGGTTTGGAGGATGCTTGTTATATATAATGAAAATACTGTTTTAAATACAGCATTATTGATATTGCTCTCTCTAACAACCTTCAGTTTTCTACCCATCTAATAGAACACAATTTCATCGGGAAAAGAGATGATTTTGTTATTCTTTGATAGTCTGAATGTCTTGTTGGAAAATTTTTAAATAAATAATATAGTGAGCGCAAAAACTGATTAATAGTTCAACTAGAGTTAGAATGTGCTGTTTTGTAAGCACTATGGACAATGTGTTAAGAACAAGTCCCAAATTCTAGTAACTCAAGATCTTGGGGAATCTTCCTTCCAAGCAATTTTGAGATCACTTATAAATTTGAGGTTTACATTTGGTCCATCCATGGAAAATTGAAGCATTCTTTTAAGATCCAAGCCCTCGTCTTTTAGTGCAGATATAAGGTTCATTAATATATTATGAGCTGTTGCATAACCTAAAAAGCATGAATTTCATTTTCACTCCAGAAGCGAACAACATCCATCTGGGTGTTCTGAGCCATGGTATTTATGCTCTCATCAAATGAAACACAATAAAATGAGCATTGCTTAACCATATTGAAAAGTTCACTTTTGAAAATAGGACCTAGTCCATACTAGAGATGGGCGATATATCACTGACTGTGATTTTTTCACCGATACCATTTGATCACTGATACTCCCAGTTACTCGATCCCAAAAGTATCGGTGATTGAGATATCAGTGATCGGAGATACTCGCATACTCGCAATACTCGCATACTCGAAATACTCACAATACTCACAATACTCGAAATACTCACAATACTCGAAATACTCGCAATACTCGAGCTACGGAGCTAGTATTGCTTCTTTTTCTAGACACTCGAATAAATACTCGCTTCACGGCCTTTGTTATTCTTTTATTTTTTATTTTCTACCAACTAATTGAGAATCGACCTTATTGACTGGCATGTTTTACGTGTTATTTCTATTTAAAACACTTGATCTCTTAGAGCTCATTTATCAAAAACAGTATAAGATTGCTACGTAAAAATGACTTTAATAGTTTAAATGTTTCCTTCACATGCATTTTCAATACAAAACATTTGTTGTTAAGAGCAAAATTCAAAAGCAAGCTTAGCTTACTAAGCAAATCACATTATGGATTCTTTTTAAAAGTAGGCTACGAAAAAAAATCATTTCTTTTTTTTTCGGTGATCCTCTCCCCAAAATCGTAAATAATGAATTAAAATAAGTAACAAAATAGAAAAAATAGAAATAAACCTTAATATATTATTTACAATGCGTTGATGATCCTCATCATCCTATAGTCTAATCTAAAGTGTGTTTATATAATAATTGGTTAAATAATTCTAGCATCTTATAGGTTTATTTGCTTCTAATAGATGTATAGCTCATCTACTATTATATGTACGGTATTTAAAATAAAATAACACTACAATAATATAATATATGACCTGCTTTCCAAACGTTTTCTAAACAAATCACCATTATGTTATGTTCATTTTTAATCTCACATAAATTTTAATTGTAGTGAAATAGATCACTAAATAAATTACACAATTACAAGAGTTTCTCATAGTATGTAAAATAAGTTAATATTGGTATTCAAGTTTAACATATAACATAATGTTTGTTGGACCACTAATTTTGCCCAAATTACATAACATTTCACTATAAAATACTAAATAACATATTTTATTTCTCTATTTTTCAATTGTATTAAACTTCTTAAAACGCATACTTTTGTATTGACTGTACATTAGTCAGGCAACACGAAACCCGGAGATTAGGTAGCTGTATGTCAATAATGTCAATGTCAGTGCCGACTGCTGAGTGCCGACAGAAATAGTTTATGTTAAGTCTTTAAGTATCGAATTCCATTGCAAGCCGCCAAATTTCCAAGTAATTAGTTCTCCTTTCAGGTTCCAACCGACAACCGAATGTCATGGGATTATTCGAGTAAATACCCAGTACTCAGAAATACTCCATACTCCATACTCGATACTCGATTGTACGCGCCTACTCGGACAGCAGCTAAATACTAGCTTTGACCGTGGTTGGAAAGTGAAAAATATCGGTCCATCAAAACACTGTGAATACAGGTCACAGTGAAAAATCACTGGTATAAATCACCGATATTTTAAAATCACAGTCACTGTATTCACTGATATCGTAAAATCACTGTTTTTCCCATCTCTAGTCCATACACAATGACATATCCAAGTTTATCTTCATGCATTTGAAATTTTTAGGTAATATCACTATCGGAAAACATCACCTTAAAAAGATCACTACAAGCAGAAAAACTTCTAGCTGAGGAATGTGTCACTACTGTATTAATAGCTCACAATATTTCAGCATGAGAAACTTCATCTTGGACAAGGAAGCTCTTAATAGAACAACTAGGTCTAGCTTCGGGTTTCAAAACTACAGGTGTTTTCGGTTGGATAAAGTCTCTCATCAAAATCTAGTAGCATAGGTTTCTCGAACTCTTGAGCGACAGCATCTAAATCATCAATTACATTTAACACGTCTAAATTATCTCTCAAAGTTTTTTCTTATTTTTGACCAAAATGGGTGCCAAATTCAATGCTACAAGATTCTTGAGCATTGATGTGTTCTTGGTGTTTTAATCTTTCATTATTTACTATTCTAAATAAGTAAGGAACAAAGTCACAGCAATAAACTTTGAACTGTTGACAATAATATTTCCTAAAGTAACCTGTTTTACAAACATGAATAGTAATGTTGACTCTTAAAGTGTTGCTCTTGCTTGCTTGCTTCCATGAATTGGATGAGTAAGAGCTTATATGTTTCTGATATTTTTGAGGTATTTGACTTGTTACCAGACATTTTAATATAAATTCCAAGCACCATATTAAATTTAGAAGAATAAAAATTTGAGGTTTGAAAAAAGATGGCGCAGTTAGTCTCCTTTGTTTCCATAATTTTCTAAGCGCAATTCTATTGGCTTATTTCACTAAGATGTCATCGTCCTTCCAATGTTGTAAGATTGAAAACTCAGTCACTTGAGACTAGCAAGCATTGTGTGATACATCAATTCGCACAGCGATAAAAACATTTAAAAATTAGCATTATGTTGGTTGATACTGCGGCCGGCGAGATCATGGCATCCGGGTTTGTTCGCCAGCGAGATTTCTTGCAATTTTCAAAATTAGGGGTTCTGATCTAGACAAAGGTTTGACCTTTAACTTTAAACACCCTGACAATTAAACCTCTGAGGTTTTAATACATGTTTATGTAACTTTATTTTGATCCTATAAGCAAATAGCTAGTTAAACTTTTACAATGCTCTGTGATTGGACATTACAGAGTAAAATAATAAAACAATATGAAGTTATGAATGAAAATCTAGTTTTAGATAATAGAGCAATGTCTAAAATTAAACTCCTTATCCAGATATTTTAATAGTACCTTATATAAACGTCCACATTATCAACGCAGACTCTCTGCTTGTGTTATGTCCCCACCCGAGCATGATATATTACACCACGAGTTTTCAATAATCATGTTTGCATTTTAGGGAAGTGATGGGACCACAGCAGTGAAAGAAAGGTGAATTGGCTGAGATTCATTTAGTGTGCCAAAGACTATAATGGTGATTATTCAGTCTTAATTACTTTAGTACTTGTATCATAGTATTCTAAATATAGGGAAGCAATAATATCATAAGATTATCGCCGAAAATGCATCTCATCAGGGTTAAAATTCTGACGAGCAAGTTCAGGATTAAACTGAGAGTTATACTTCTGTACAACAATGGGCACTTGATTTGGTTTGGCTTCTTTTGATTCTGGTGGTGGTTCTCCTCTGATTTTTGCAAGTAAGGCTTCTGTTCGTTTTTGTTCTTCTCGCTCTCGCCTTAACCTCTCTGCACGCAAGCGTTCCAAATCAACTTTAGGTTTCTCAACAAACACTTCTTTGTCACTACTACTTGAGTGATCACTTGATTCACTCGTGCAACTTGAACTAGACCTTCTACACTTCCTTTTCTTGCTATGGTTTTTATGAGACTGTTTAGAAGAATGGTTCTTGTGCTTGTTTCTTGTTTTGGACCTTTTATTCTTATCTAGTGATCGGCCTTCTTCATTGTGTCTTCGTTTCAGGTTCTTTTGTATGGGATTTAATGAAGTAGGTTTCACTTTTGGTTTCGTTTTCAATTCTTGAGCAGGTAAGAACTTCTTAAATATATTTAAAGGATCTGCAGAAGCTTTACTTTTACTACCAACCTCTGCATTATCAGAATCATGTGCTGCCCAATTAGGAACTTTATTATACCAGGATACATTTCCAGTTGCTTCTACAGTGTCTTGGCCAAGGTATGTCAAGTAACCAATTTGTTTTTCGTACTTCTCTTTCTCTTCCTTTTGCTCTTTCTCAAACTCTGCGTTAGTCTTGTTTGTTACTATCGTGCCATCCTCTATATCTTCAAACAAGTTTACGTGTTTGTTATTAATGATGGATATTTCAGTCGATAGGGTTTCCACTTCCAAGGACTCATTTTGGTACCTCTTCCTAGATTTCTCTCGCAAAGTTTTAGTACGTGCTTCTTGCTCCTGAAAACAAAGTACATTTTAATTCAAGTAAAACTTTTTTTGTTTTTAAAAATGTATGTGACAGCAAGTGTTATACATACTTCAATAAGGTTAGTCAAATAATGGCTAGAAGGTTACATGACAATTAAGAAACTATTTGTCATAAAGAAGCTAGTTTGAGAGTGAGACTAATTATTTCACAAATATAGACAATTTATTTTGATGTAAATGAGCACAAACCTATATTATAAAATGTGAGTTAAAAAGTGAAGATAAAAAAATTTACCAGTGTTTAAATTCATAAATAAACTCATTCAACAGTCATGTAATTTTGCTCTCTCAGACATCAAGATTTTAAAATTGACATTTTATTAATATTTTGAAGTAAATAATAATAATATTTAACACCGCGTCTTACTACCCGTTCGGGTTATACACTTATTTTGAAGTAAAATACTGTATTAATTATATTATTTGTATACAACCTCTGGATAGCACACATTTTAAATTTGTTGTTCTTATGTGATTCAAACTAGGGCTGGACAGATCAGCCCTTTTGCTGATCATTTGTTGTGGATCTTGCCGATCACTGATACCAATCATTTGGTTTATTTACCCACCTCGGTGGCGTAGTTGGCTAACGCGCTTGTCATGTTGAGCTCAACTGTTGAGGACGGGGAGATCGAGGTTCGAATCTCAGTCGGGTGAACTGGGGTGGTTTTTCCTAAATGGTTTCCCAATCTCCCTCCACGCAAATGCGGGTTCACTTCCTCTAATTCAACCTTCCCAATTCCCAATCCATTAGCGTAATTAGTATGTAAAGCATATAATCCGAATGAGTAGTAAGATGCGGTGCTAAATATTATTATTATTTGGTTTATTTTTCTTACACTATTACAAAAATAGTATATAAAACAACAAAAATTCATTTTTGAATATACACAATTTTTTGTTTATTAAATTCTTAGTAAAATATTAATACACATAAAAAATAATCATAATAAAAAAACTTAACCCTTTGAGTGCCAAGAGAAATGACAAAAAAAATGCTAAAAGTGCCGAGCTATTTTGCTGAGAAATTTAGGGTTTTGTTTGTTTAAATTTTAATAACCTAATAGTCTTTGAACTTCTTGCACTCAAATATTTACATAAACTTGCAAACATGCTTGCCAATCTAATTATAAAATTACATGTATACTTTTTTCATTTTTAAATAATGAAAAAAATCACTAGCCAAGATATTAATTACTGTTTTATTTAACATTAATTTTTAAGCTTGGAAAATTTAAATAGCTTGAAATAGAATAAATCCCTGAAGAGAATAAAAATATGAGTAAATAACAAAGTTTACAAGAAAATTTAACTTTATATTTTACCCTAAAATTGGATTATGCCTAACAGCTGTTTCAGTGACCCCCAACTTTAGCAGGATTATAGTAAAATAAAGTCTAAAATAAATAATTAGCTTGGAATCAGAAGGGAACGGGAAGGAGGGAGGACTTCAAACCTGATACTTCTGCATTAATATGAAGAGGTTGTGGAGGATTATCTCGACTTTCAAGATTTATTTCATCCCAATAGGAATCACTCATATTCACACTCGCCTTATCAAAGTCAGCTGCTACTCCTACTTGTTCCGATCTTTTACTTCCACTAGAATATAATTCCTGTTTAGTTTCATTATTTACAAATTCAGAATCGCTGCTTTCATAATCACTAACAAATTGATCACTCTCTCTTGAGCTATCAATAAATATTGCAAGTATTTTGTGTCTTGAATCACAGCTTTCTTTTAGTAGCCATGTTTATAAACAATGCCAAAGATAAAACTCAAAAGTAAAAGTTATAAAATAATTTTCATGTTCGATATATTGAAACTTTGCAAAGACAAATAAAATTATCTTGAACATAAGAGAATGCAGTGGAAATAAAATTTACCCTACCTGTTGACTTAATACTGAACTAAGAGCTCAAAAACATGGGATCGCTGTGAGCAACACTGGCAATTTTATCAAATATTTTGTGCATCGCTCTGAGCGACATTGGCACTCAAAGGGTTAAATAAGCTGTGGCAACTATTTGAAAAGGGGTGAGTGGGAAGTACAAGGCAGGTTAGTATCCATACCTCTTTGATATAAATCTAAAATGTTCAATTGTGAGCATAAATCATTAATAATATTTAATAATTATTTCAAAACTAGCACAAAGTTATTCAATGGATAAAATTCTGTTTATTTGTTTTCATCTTTTCCATGAATAATAGCTAGCAATTATTATTATTTATATTTTAAATAATATACTCTAACAAATGAATATTTTAGAGTAATTAAATATAGCAATCAGTTTATATTTATAAAATAAGTAATAAAGATGAAGACTATTCTGAGCAGTCCAGTAGTCATGAACCAGTGTTGATTTTTTTTTTTAATGCCAGCCCTTAAATTTACTCTCTCATTCTTTCACACTTTCTTTAGTCCCTTGCACACAAAGTGTTGACCTTGAAATCAACCCTCTAGTAATATCTCTCTCACTCACTATGTCTTATTGTCAAACTGCCAAGTATGGGTCGCCACACACGTCCTTTCAAACATGACTAGTAAGCATCCCCCACTCCTTATCTTATGCTTTCAATTCTACCAGCAAGAAAATTGCTTTTTTGCAGGTCAGTGCGATCATCGGTCATCAGCTTAACCAAGTGTGCCGTTATAGGCAGTGATCGGGTTAATAATTCTCAGCGAGCCAGCCCTAATTTAACTATTTATTGGTCAAGAACACCTTTCAGAAGGTTAAAGTCAAAACTGTTCAATTAATACTGCACATATGTCAATATAAAATATCACAATTTTAATTTTGAGAAATCTTTAGAGTGGTATTGATCATTTTAAAAGTTCTTGAAACGTGTTATATATGGTAGTTGTGGATGCAACATACAGCAAGAAAGGTTCTTCTCTGTCTTTCCTTCTCCTCTTCGGCTGCTTGAGCTTCATCTTTACGCACTCGAGCTATGTTCTCTTTGGTGCGGACATGCCATCTGAAATATGGAGATTAAACATTTGAAAATATTTTCTAATCAGATGTGTGGAGTATGATTGTTAGTGACAAGAATAAGCAAACACACAAACACTCCTTCACTCTTTATGACAATAAATTACTGATTAAAATTACAAAAGTATTATTTTGATATTAATGTTTTCCTAAATTCTGCATAAATGCATATTTTATGTGCCATATTGTTAGCTTACTTACAAAATCTTGTAACATAAAAAAAGAAAATATTTTCTGAAGACAAAATAAGATTGTTATAAAAAAATGCAATGTGGTAATATCAAATTATCAGATTTTTTAAAATTATAGAAGGATCCTGAAATCTAGTGCCTTTTCTATTTTATCATACAATCATAAAATGAAATAAAATCATTGTTACGAGCTTTTGGAAATAAGATAGCAATATACTTTGTATTCTTTAAATTGAAAAATGACACCTGGAAATGTTAAGTGAACCGAGGACCTTTGGCTTTTTATGCCAATGCTCTTGCCATTGGGATATCCAGGAGTCTTTATTCACTTATATTTTAAGGCAGAGTCTATTATGGACATGTGGAAAGTGACAGCTATATATGAGCGATCAATTAAGATTGTGAGCAAACAAATAACACAGCCACCTTTGACTCAGGAGGACTTTATGTTGCACAAAGCATGTCAAGTGATCCAATGGAAAAACATTTACCTTCTTGGATTTTTTTTTTTTTTCGAATTTGGCTCAACTAGCGCCTACCCCCAGAGATAATAAAAAGTCCAAATTTTAATATTTGTATCTACAGTACTATGGCTTTTAAGTTATGAGCCCAAGAAATATTTAAAAAATCACAATTTTCTACTAACCCACAATTATAAAATATTAGCAATGTGACACTTCCTGTTCAGGTTATACACATGATTGCAAAATAAATTATTAATCAATCTAGAACTGAAAGAGAAGTCTTGAAACAAAAATAATAATTTTAGTTTATTTTATAAAGATTTTATGACACCTAGCAGCATTAGTTTAATATACTTTTTAATATCAAGGTTATACAATACATGTTTGACCTTGAATTTCTAAAAAAAATAATAATAATAATAATTACAAATGAACGTTGCATGATTTTTGGAAAGTTCCGTCATGAGATCACAGTGGAATGATAATTTTGTCAATATTGAAATAAATATTATGCAAAGGAAAAGACCCTTCATGAGAGAAGAAAATTGTAATTAAAAAAATTAACAAATTTCAATTACTTCGGACAAGGACCATTATTTCTATTTAGTTCAGAACAGTGCTATTATCCTGGCATGCTAAAATAAGTTAAATAAGTTAAATAAGTTTACTCGAGGTGGGGTGTTGTTGGCTGGGGGTGATGGGTAAGTTAGGAAAAAAACAAAATATGACAGTCAATCCGGTCCATACAAGACAGTGAGTCTGCAGGTATGTGTATTTCATGTTGAAACCTGCATAGCTTGATGCGTGTTCAGTGAGGATTCAACAGACAACACTAAGTTGTGCTCTGCATAGCTTGATGCTTGTTCAGTGAGGATTCAACAGACAGCACTAAGTCGCGTTTGGGTGGAAGTGGATATGAACTGTACATAATGCATTATAAGTTTTGTGTTGTTCATTTCTAAGTGTGTAGGCTCAGATATTGTGTATACAATAGTGTTGCGTGAGAACGTATATTTTCCACCATGGCTGAGAAAGTACTTAGTTAAACTACTTTAGTGGAAGTGTGAAAGATTTCAAAGTTTAAATTGTGGAGTGTGAGTTTTAACAGAATCCGATACTATTTTAAGTAAGAAAAATGAACATAATCATCTAGGGGACACTGGTCATGTGGATACAGAGAATCTAATGGGAAATATCCGTGACACGGCAAAAAAAACCCACCCACGATACACCAACTTGTATCTTGGCTTCAGTCTCAAGTGGAGCTGGTCAAAGTGTCGTTGCAAAACTACCTAGTGTGCCGAATACGAAATGAGCCATTAGACTAGCTTTTCTTATTTTCCGTCATGACATTGTGTTTCCTGATGAATACAAGCTAACTGTAAATGGAGAAGAGTTTCTAATGTATGATTCAGGACCTCAAGATGACCGTATACTTATATTTTCTACTCGAAGAACCCTACAGCATCTTGGACGTTCCAAGCATTGGTATGTTGACGGACCTTCAAGACTGTTTCACCCCTAATTGAGCAGTTGTATACTATTCATGGATTTGAAGCAAATAACTCCATCCCACTTGTGTATGCACTTGTAGTAGACAAGATACAAGGAGCTTCGTCTCGTCTTCAAGAAAGGTGAAAGAGCTAGAGCCAGCTTCTAACCCTTTATGACTGACCTTGAGATGTCAATGATAAATGCAGTGAAGGATGAGTATCCTCTTACAAATCATCATGGCTGTTTCTTCCATTTTTGCCAGTGTATTTTTTTGTAAAATTCAAACAAGTGGATAGAAACGTTATGAGAATGATGCCGATTTTTTTAAAAGCTTTGTATGTTACCCACTCTTGCATTTATTCCTACTGAAGAAGATACGACACTTTTGATTCCTTGTGCAATATCAAAGTATTGCCCCAAAAAGCACAACTTACTATAGATTATTTTGAAGACATGTGAATTGGGTGTCCAGGTTGTCATTTGGGCCGCCACCCTTCAATTTACGCATACCAAATTTGGAACTGTTATGATAGTGTTCTACAGGGGCTACCCAAGACAAACAACAACATAGAAGGATGGCAGAGAGAGTTTCAACAACATATCCAACAAGCCATCCCAGTATTTGTAAATTTGTCCCAGCAATCAAGATGGAGCAGTCTCTCAATGAGGTGTGTATCGAGCAGTACACCAGTGGGCAGGAACCTCCTCTTCAACGTAAGAAATACCGAAACAGTATGGAAAGGTTGAGGTGAATTGTTTCTGGCTGGGTCCAACATGGGAACGTGTGTGACTATTTGCGAGCTGTTTCACACAACATAGGGTACTAATAATAGTGTATGTGTAAAGAATAGTTTTTAATGACATTTAATACCTTGAAATTTTTTTAAAATTCATTTGCATCCAAAAAAATATTAACATTAAAATAAATAGCCAATAAAAATAACAATAAATTTATTTCAATTTGCTGAGTTGTGTGTGTGTTGAAATATAAAAAATATTTTGATTAAATGTGTTTGGTGTTTTAAAAAGGGTTTGTGCATTCATAAATTTAATAAAAATGATCAATGAAAAATATTTTTTGAGAAAACTTGTTTTATGATAGTTATTTTGGAAATGTTAATAGTATTAGGCCTAAGTTAATAACTATTAAAACAAGTAATCAATAAATATAAAAATTATTTAATTCAATTTGGTTTGTTGGGTAGTGTGGAATTGTAAAGAATACATTTAAATGGACTAGTTGTTGTTTCAATGTTTTAAAAAAAGTTTAGAATTTTTATTTATATAATTTTTTTAAATTTGTTTTATGATATCATTTTTTTTATAGTTTTTTCAATATATATATATTTCCAAAAGAATAGCCTTGATAAAATGCTTCCGAAAAACTCGCAGTTCGCAAAATTGATTGTTCAAAAAAAGAATTTTCAATTATTTGAATGTCGAACAATCTCTTTTCGATAAATTCACTTCACGAAATTGATTTTTGAAAAATATGGTTTTGACAACCTTATTGTTCAGAAAACTTATGATTTGAAAAATAGATTTTCAACAAAATTACTTTTGATGGTTTTGTATTCGGCGAATTGATTTTGATTAGTCGATTTTCGAATAACTTGTTTTCGAACAATTAACTTAGACTAAAACTCTTCCAAAGAGTTTTAATAATCACTTAATCACATATATAGATTGGCTTACTTGTCATGTCAATAAACAATTATTGGTTTATTGAATTAAATAATAACTATGTATCCATGTAACATATAATCCAAAACCATTTTTAATAGAGCTTTATAAGGTATGTCTGTGTTTTAATGGAACATAAATTTCCGGGCATAAGGTTATTACGACCTTTAATCGTATTTTCCTTACAGGCCTTGTAATCAATTTTTTCTTACTTTTAAGTACGTACAAAAATAATAAGGTGAATCAAACAGTAACAATTTTAAAATTGACTTTACACATACCTTATGGTATTAGAAAATGATAGCTGTACTTTGGCCTACCAAAGTTATAAAATAACATTGAGCCACATTTTGTGGCATTGCCTGAAATGTGTTTAGCTGAGAGCTTGCATGAATATTTCTTCCCATGAGGCCATCCTTCCACACGGGAGTAAATAAGAAAACAAATTAAGTTAAATATGGTTATATTGTTGAAATAAACAATTTAATAAATTTTTGGAAATTTTTTTAGTGAGAAAGTGTGTTCATGAATACACATTTTATTGTTGCATGGAAGGTTTGTTTTGTTGGGATAGTTTATAATAATAAACATATTATTTATTTTATTATTATTATTATTATTATTATTATTATTATTAGCACCGCGTCTTACTACCCGTTCGGGTTATACGCACTTACGCTAATGTGTAATGGTAGGGTGATTGTGAGATGAAATGGAGGACCTACAGTTTAACGTGGAATCCGAACCACGGTGGAGGCCTGGCATTCCCCACATTCACAAGATGTCTTGTCAGAGGTGAAGGAAGGGTTTGGTAATCAGATAAATCTGTGCCGGGACCGAGGATTGAACCCCGGCCGCCAGCATAGGAGTCTGACCCCTAGATCACCAGGTCACCATATTATTTATTTATTGGATGTTAAAATACTTTGGGTGCTATGTTTGGATATTTCCATTCCTTTAAATAGCTATGGTATGTTTTTCAACGACTTTATATGTTGAATCCTACTACGGTGCAGGTTTACTTATCACACAAACCAATAAAGACCCTAGGACCACATGAAGTAATTTGTTTCTGACCTTTCCTATAGCCCAGGGGATAATATTCATGTTAGTGTGGCTTTTGAGTGAGACTAGGCATGTGGTATCGAAAGGAAAACATCGATACTGTATGGGGCCTACTCATTAAAATTATGGAGAAGAATATATTAATACCGTACTAGTATCGAAAGAAAAGTATCGATAACACTAATTATCGGTATCGAAATGCATAATTAACTTTTCTCCTTCATCTACATGGTGTACCCGTGAGTTAGTTGAGTCTATTCAGCCTTACAAAGGCTTGTTTTGTTTAGTTTGTGATGACCGCGCTCATTGATAAAGGAAGGAGTGGTAGACTGGTCGCCACTCGCCCCGTGAGGCATCAGGTTGTATTGATAAACAAAGATGAAAAAACACTACACTTGTGCTTGCTTTATCAAATAAACTTAATTTCCACATTTATTTTTACTAACAATTAATTTGAAATAGATTTTTAAAATCCAATAACTCATTCTAGTACCATATTATAGCTTACTTTACAAAATGATGTTGGAATATAATAAGCATTCCAGTCTTTAAAAGTTAAAGTAGGAATATATTCCTAAGATCAAACTTTTCTTAAATAAGCCTACCGCTAGCTCGAAACCAGTTATTTTCTTCGATTAAGTCATTGTTTGAAAATGTACTTATAAATAATTACAAGTAGGCCTACAGTAGCTTACATGAACAATAAAGTTTGCAGTAATACAAATTATTGTTCATATAAGAAGAAAGTAGCAGTCTACAAAAATTAAGTTCTAAAATGATATTTTTCAAGATCTATAAATAGCAATATCAAGTAGGCCTACATAGTTTTGTATATTTATTCTAAGATTCAAATCAATCCCTTGATCAGCAATATCTTTTGAAAAAAAGTTTGTACTTGTACTGCACATTTATGTTCATTGTTGTGGTAAAAATATAAAACATACAATTTAATACAAATTCAGAGCACAAATGTATATATAGGCCTACTTTGTTCAATGAAGTAAAACACTTTATTCAAAAATGTTATAGAACTACACTATACACATGAATTAAACTCGGACCCTTTGATAAGATTAAGCTTTCATTAAGTTTCAAAACAATTACTTTTTTGCCATTTTTAAATTATATAATATTAATTATGTTTGTGAATGAAACATCATCCATTACATCTAATTGAGTTTAAAGTATGTAAGAGGTTGGATAAAGCTGTGTGTGAGAGTTTGATTAATGTTATTTCCTAAAAGATCTACAATCCTGTTTTTAAGATTTGAGTTTACTAAGGAAAAATGCAAAATGTTAAACATCTGGTTAATGAAGACTTTGCAAAAACAGTACCCAGTGAAATAGGTGAGTCAAGCAAATATTATCAAAAATTATTAATTAAAAGGCATAGTATTGGCCTAGTATGTAGACGGTTGACTTTTTTTGTGTGTGTCTGATATTAACTATAATAAAATATACATTATTTAGGCCTAGTGGTCTTGTTTTGGATTAAATGTCAAGGCCTTACCTTTTCTTTGGAAGAATATTCATGTTTTAGTCGTAGGTTAAAATATGTCAACCTTTCCAACTGGTCTAAAAGTATACACTTTTCTAATATTATGTTAAAAGTTCGAATATATTTTATAATTCAATTAATTTGATTACACATATTTACATTATTGTAAGTTTTTTTTTAGCCTTTAATTTTACCAACTACACCATGGTAAACATTATTTCTCTCTTATAAAACCAAACTCCTCTTTTAATCCCAAGGCTTACCTATTTGAGCACAAATTAAAGCTATAGATATCACTGATTCATGTATCATAATACACATAAATTTGATAGAAATTTCTTTAAATGAATAGGTTCACAAACAAAGTTTAAAACAATAGTGAATATTGCACAAATCATAAAGCGGATTTTATGCTGTACATATAATTTATGGCCTTTATTAAGCATAGACGCTCCTTGGACTTGAGCAGATATATTAGACAGTGAGAATGCAAATGGATGGTCTTGTTCCCTAGCCCATTAAAACACTAGTAACACAGTATAAGGAAAATAATGAATTCAGTTCGTGTTTGAATATTTTCTTTATTTCAGTTACAATGAACACCTGAGCTGCATTTAGAAATATGGTGCCCCTAGGCACATGAGCTGCATTTTTAGGCATATTACAAGAAAGTGGAGACAGAGTGCAACGGCTGTGTAAAAAATACCTAAAAGAAGGTGTGAAAGTCGTGGAGGTGGCCGTCAAGTTGAAAAATACAGGTTAAAAAGACAAGCGGTCAAGGACCTCATCAAAACTTTTATACCCATACAAAACCATTACTATAGGGGGAAATTAGAACCAAGCAGTACCTAAATAGTCTCAAAGAAAGATGTGGGAAAAGTACCATGAATAGCATCAAGAAGAGCAACTCAAGGTTGAATATGAATTTTTCAGAAATCTTTTCATTGACAATGTTAATATAAGTTTTAACGCACTCTATACAGATAAATGCTCAGCATGTACACGTATAGAGAATAAATTTGCTGATGAGAAAAACAGGAACTGGAAGTATAACTCAAAGTACACAAGAGCAGGGTGATACATTTTATGAAAAACTACGCGAGGGAAATGACCATGAGAGTTCTCAGCTATAGTTGTTAGAACTTGGTGTTGCCGAAAATATCCGACCAGGAGGTTTATTACCGACGTCAATTTTACTTATATAACTTTACTATTTGCGAGGGTATTTTAACAATTAATCAAAACAAAGAAAACACTTTTTGTAATGCTTGAACAGAAAATCACTTTTCTAAAGAATCTGTGCAAATCGCATCCGCATTACATCCCAGGTTATCTGGTTTGGATCTTGATGAAATCACCACAGTCGGTCTGTTTTCTGACGGCTCTGGTGGACAGAATAAAAATAAGACTGTTTTGTATATATATTCTTTCACACTGGTTGCTACTAAAGGCTCCCCCACAAGTAAAGGAAGTTGTGATATGCTTCATGATCGTGGGCCAGTCTTTTATCCCGCCCGATCGGGTATTTGGTAATTTTGAACGAAAGTTCAAGGCCAAAAGTCTAAAGGTCAATCTAGAGGAATACCTGCAGATTTTTTTAAATTGTCTTTCACCTAAGTACAGATTGTAAAGTGAGCGATTGAAAACTTGCTTCAGATTAAGTATTGAAAAAGCCAGCTCAGTGTGATTTTCAGTTTCAAAAAGCCAAAAATATTGTTTCTAAACTAAGATAAACTGGAAAAACTATCCTGGTTCAGGGTGAACCATTTTATAATTTTGAAATTGGTGAGGCTAAAACGCTGTGCAAATAAGGAAAGATTTTTTGAAACTCTCAGCCTACTGAGCTACAAAAAGGAGTGACTTGGAAGCCTGCTAAAATCACAGACGTTAAACGTCTTCTTACGCTTCCCTTTGATGAGTGGTATGAAAAACCAAGGCTTCAATTTTACAATAAAGCTTTTGCTGAGCAAATGAACCCAGCCAGTTCTTTTGATGACAGGAGATTTGTAAGAAGAAGAGATGGATTATGAATTGACAGAAGATGATGCTCTTGAGGAAATTTGTTAATTTGTTTTGTGTTCGACTTTCATGCATTTTTTCTTTCAAAGGTGTAAACTAATATTCCTTCATGATCTATAACTTTACTATGTATTAATACAGTCTTTTGTTCTAAGAAAAATACTCTTTTTTTACTTAAATTTGTATTTAAAACCCTATTCTTATGGATATATAAGGTTTTGTACCTTGATTCTAAAAGCAAATGGCCAACGATACAGACGCAGAATATGTTATTTCCACTGTACCGATGCAAAACCTGTTAAATCCAAACTTAAAATTAAAATAATTACATTTCTATTGTAGTGATGTTATACAGCTTTAGTTAGTTAAACAGAATACTTTTTCTTTGATTGTTGCTAAAAGTTTATATAATTTATCATTGTCAGGTTAGTTGTTATAAGTTTTTTGCGACTATCCGAACATTCTTTCACGTGGAGTTGACGGGTTTTGCATATGGTCTATATTCTATAACAATGTATCGATACGTTAATAGGTAACGTTCGACTTATCTGAAGACTTTTCTTAGCCAATCTATCCGACGATCATTTGATACAATTATCTCTGCCAATAAATCTTCACGTGTATATCCAGCTTTTGGAGTAGGCCTTTAACTTGCGCAGTGCACCAACAGTACACCACGTAGTTTGGTGCGTAATTATTCCCTATACTAGTTGAAATAGTTACGGGAAGGAATGTAGGAGCAAGTTTACAAGTTATAGAAATTAATTTAAATGAAGAAAAGTTTTAATGAACAATACATACAAACATTACAAAAAGTCAATAGCAAAATATAGGGCCTAAGTGAGTTTAATTTCGTTTAGTAATTATAGAGAACATTACGTAGGCACATTCACCTTAAGCATATTGAAACATGATCCATCTTTTAAAATATGATAACTAAAAAAAGTAATCAGTAAACTATCCATAGCTAAATTTACCCCCACCCCCACCCCCCAAAGGTCGGCCCATACAGCTTTATTTGTCACTTTCATGAGTAATGACTAAGCCTATATCTGTCCCCAGTACCCTTTTTTTACGACCTGTCCAGTCCATCTACATTTGTAATTAATACTCAAAGGGTGTAAAGATGGTGAAGGTAGAGTTTATAGAAATTACAATTATATGTGTGTGGAGGAAGAGTGGGATAATCCGTTTGGTAAAATACACTCATTATATCCTCCAAGGATTTGAACCCGGACTTTGCCGCAAACAGCAAACCAGACTAGAGGAACTTGACGTTCAGTTCGTATGGCCAATGATGCGTGTGATGAGCCCCATTATAGTATTTGAAAACTATTTTAAATCAAACAAATATGTATTTTCAAATGACATTCTGATGAAGCGATTTTATAAAGATAGAAAACTGACACAAGAACATGGACTTGAACCCTGGTCATTCGACTCTACTCGATAACTGGTGTATCTGTCGAACTATCCAGAATAATCTTGTCAGTGTCATCGCCCGTATCAACCTCCAAGCATACAGCTGAAGCTAAATATTAACACTTGTTACACGTAAACTATAATTATTTAATTAATAAATACATTACTTAGTGTAATTTACTATTTTGATTGTTTTCGTATTAAACTAATATTACCTATGTATAGTTGTTATTTTTTATCGTGTGTGGGGAATTATATTTTAGTAACTTAATGAAATAAATAATTTATTTATATATTTGTTTTAGGCCTATTTTTGATCCAATAATATGTCCTTTTAGAATAAATCACCATATGCCTATTTTTCAAATTTTTTATGTAAAAGTGTATGCATACAAATAAAATTGTATTTATTATATGATTTAAAAAATTATATAATGCATATTCCCTGTACTGGCATGATAGGAGACTTTTTGCTATAACTTTAATATTTTTTAACACTGCATTTAAATGCACCAATACGGTAACAACTCTTCCCTTCCAACGACCATTGACTAATGACTGAATTCTTAAGTAAATAACTAGTACCAATAGTAAACAGTGAAGTTATCTCCCCTCCTTTCTTCTCCTCCGGATTGTATTCAAGGACATCAGCTAGTTGCTAAGCTATACCAGCGATAAACAACTCACAGTTCAGCTGTAGTGAGTGGAATAAGAAGGCAAAACCTTGCAGTGTGTGTTGTTCAATACTTGGTCAGGATACAGTTATCACTATCTCCATTCGAGTGTCAGGCAGAGCAAAGATGCCGCCACTTCAAGGTAATAACAAATCTTTTGTCAGCTCGGCTAAATGGCCGGCTTCAGGTTTAAGGGACACTGATTCAAGCCCAAGGGGAAGTTGCTTAAACAGCTAGTAGTGTGTGTGTGTGTGTGTGTGTCATATCCAAGGGGATGACGGGGTTCAAACCCCCCCTCCACTTCTCCCTTTCAAGCCAGCTGTATAAGCACGTTCTTATGGCACCAAGGGAAGGGAAGCACCACAAACAGTAGTACCACCGGTACTATAGTTATAGAATTTCAAGGAGTTACAGATTCATAGAAAGTACCAAGTGGCATTGGCATATTCTTAGATCGTAATTGTTTTTATTACTTGTACTTTATTTTATTGCACTCAAACTTATGAAAAGTCATTAAAAATAATGGTCAATATTTGCATTTTGATTAGCATTTTTTTGCCTTTTATTAGTTTTATATAAAAATGCACAAAACCATGTTAAATGTTTGTAATTTTTTATTTTACTCTAATTATAAGCTTATATTGCTTTCTGATATTTAGTGTTAAATAGATAGGCCTACCTTTAAAACATTATATTTAATGCAGTCGTGTTTTCTGAAGGGGAGGGGATGGCTTTGCATAAAATCGACTGTTTAGTGTCTTATTTCACCTTCTATTGAGCTACAGTAGCTCCATGGCTTCTTTGGTGCTGACTGACAGCTCACAGATGACGGCTGAAGGCTTTGAAAAGTTACCAGACCAAATTATGTATCCCTACGCCGAACCATATGATCTTCAAAAACATGTGTTTAGCAGCTGTCACTTCTGACAGTCAAAATTTAGGTATATACCTAAATGTTGACTGTCAGACAGCACCAAAGAAGCCATGGGGCTACTGTAGGCAATGGAAGGGCTGAAGGGACTCTATTATAGGGCTGCGCAAGGGGTATCAGACAGTTTTAATCTAGCCTTGTTCACACTCCCTCGAAATGGCAAATAGGAATATAATAAATCGGTAGTAAAATATTATATGCAAAGTTAAAATTAAATTAATATCACCCGCTTTCTGATATAATCAGAATGGGTGTGCTAAGCTTCGAAATGTTGAAGTTAAAGTTTAAATCTTTCACTTCTACTTTGAGACTAACAATAACCTTCGCATCTTCGAAACATTAAAAAAAACACTCATATGTTACGAACAGATTTGAAATCTCTCCTTAAATATGAAACATTTCAACAGTTATCATTTTTATAACAGCTACTGCACACTATTTTAACGCCTACATTGATTAAATTACATATGCTGTAAGTGTGGAGGAATTAATATCACCATAAACATAATATATCTCCGAATCTTTCTCTTAACCTAAATGATCTTGATGGATAATTTAAAAATTTAAAGTTGTGTTATTTAACAACAACAAATACCTTATCTTCTACTTCGGTTCGACTTTGCATCGCATTTAAAAAGTGACCTTTGAACTGGAAAACATGGAAAACTCACATTAAGGAGAAACCTAATCAAAATCACGCGAAGATAATGATCAAAAGCGCACTGGGGAAAAACAGCAACTACATAACTTGTCAACATGTAAAACATATATTGTAAACAACCTCCTTACTCTTTACAATAATTAGACTAGGTTAGGTTAATTTGGTTAGGCTAGGCTAGTTTAGATGTTGCCATATGGGTCTCAGAGACTACGATCAATGGTGTGCTTTTGATGCACCTAAAGTCCGTTCACCGTCGGAATTGTTTTCTGAAAGGCCTTTTTCCCTACCAGAAATTTATTACATAATAGGATATTGGTAGGAAAAAAGACCTTTCAGAGAGTAATTCCTACCGTGAATGGAGTATACCGTGTGCACATCTGATACACAGTTGGACCTCCATATATCGAAGTCAATGGTTCCATTTAAAAATTATGTATAAAAACTTCGATGCATAGAAACGATCTATTTTATACTTGATATTGTGTAGTTTATTGTATATTTAGAAATATTTCCTAATCAATGCAATGATTATAAGTGAATATGAATCACATTATGTACAACTTATGTTTATAAAGATATTTAAAAACAAACAAGAACGTATGGGTTGAACATATCTTAAAAAAACAAAAACAATAGCGAGCATAAACCGCCGGTTAGAGATACTGAAACAAACTGAACCTGATTGATATAGAAAGCTACTTGAGGAAAGGGGTGATAGTAATGGTGAAACAATACCACCCCGCAAGGTGACATCTCCATTCTATTTTTTATCACTTGTTTTTTCTCATACCATCATGATTACAGGGAGAAAATTCCGATTTATCTTGTAAACAGTTATATATCTATCTATCTATCTATATATATATATATATTTCGATACATAGAAACAAATTTTATATGTAGGCTAATGTAACGGGGATTCACCAATACCTCGATACATAGAAAATTTCGATATATGGAAGTTCGATGTATGGAGGTTCAAATGTACTTCAAAGCAGGTACAGTAGCCCCATGGCTTCTTTGGTGCTGACTGAGAGCTCACAGCTGACAGCTAAAACCTTTGAAAAGTTACCAGACCAAATTATGTATCCCTACGCCGAACCATATGATGTGCAAAAACATGTGTTTAACAACTGTTACTTTTGATGGTCAAAATTTAGGTATATACCTAAATGTTGAGTGTCAGAAGTCATCACCAAAGAAGTCATGGAGCTACTGTACACAATTTCAGACTGTTCGTTTTCATTACGTAGCTCCTTCCAACACCCTCACTATTTAGTTTTGTTAGTGAATACTGAAGGGAATCCGGCAACAATGATTTTCAAAGGAGTCTCACAGATTTGTTCTGTAAAGAGAGTCTTCTAATTAATTGTTTTATACTACCGTAAATACTCTGTCTAATGATTTTAAACACTTTTTTTATTTTGCTCTTAAACATTTTATCGAATAAAATAATAACAATATCAACACTTTTTGTTGATGGGTTGATTTGTTAATTTGGCTTTTAATTAAATATGAAAACATATAGAAAATAGTAGGCCTATTAATTATTTTAACTAACTCCATTTCACAACGATCATTGTACTTTTCTTAAAGTTTGAACCACTCCCCACCTTTTGAGTCCACCCCAGGTCCGTCCATAGGATTCAAGGGGGCTGGGGCAATGGAATTTCGGGACCTCCTTAAAAAAAAGGTAGCTTAACTTCTGTGGGGTGTTAATTTTTACTGATACGCGAACATGAACTATATTAAAAAAATAGAAAAAAATCGTTTCATGCCTAGGTTACGGAAGTAACTTAAATTTTCCTGTGTTGTGAATACCGCAAGATTTTGTGATGTAAAATAGATGTTTTGGGTGGTTGGAGCCCCCGTAGCCCAAAATAAGTGGTAGCCTGTGGTCAACTTCTTTATTCACCCCCCTATCCCCTTCGGGGCGAACCCTGCTCCATTCTATTTATTTATTATTATCATTTCTGGCTCAAATACAAACACATTAGTAGTTGGCTGGCCCCGTTGTTCCAGCCCCCAGGGCGTGCCGCAAGGTGTTTTTAACTACGTGATTACTTAACATCATTACATTAATTATTTCATAATTTTTAAATTAATTTACTGTTAAAACTATCTGACTAATTCTCTCATTTAATCAACTTTCACACTATTTTTAGCTTTCTAAAAACGCCCCTTCCCCCCAAGGCACGAAGTGAGATGTTTTTAGTTAAATTAATTATTTCGTAATTTTTTAGTTAATTTTCAATTTATTTAAAAAAATCCTACTAATTCATTAATTTAACCAACTTTTTCTCTAATTTAAGACATATATATACACCCCACCACCATCAATCAAGGCTTCAATTTACTATTAGACTAATTAATTAATTAATTCGTAATTTTTTAATTACTTTATTCAATATTTTTCTCCAATTTAAGACATATTTAATCCCTCAATTAGTGGGGTTGGGCAGTAGGGGGCCCTTGAGAGTTACCCCTGGGGTTGGTGGTCGGGAAGGTCGAGGTCTCAGCTCCGTTCAGGGTGAGCTCCAATTAGTGTAAATCTTGATATTTACTTACCACCACCTGGGACGTCTGACTTAGGACTTTCTCTTTCACAAACTGATGTTATACAACTTATCTTCCTCTGCTTCACCTGTAAACCTTGCTGTTTACTTACCACCGCCAGGGACGTCTGACTTAGGACTTTCTCTTTCACAAACTGATGTTATACAACCTATCTTCCTCTGCTTCACCTGTAAATCTTGCTGTTTACTTACCACCACCTGGGACGTCTGACTTAGGACTTTCTCTTTCACAAACTGATGTTATACAACTTATCTTCCTCTGCTTCACCTGTAAACCTTGCTGTTTACTTACCACCACCAGGGACGTCTGACTTAGGACTTTCTCTTTCACAAACTGATGTTATACAACTTATCTTCCTCTACTTCACCTGTAAACCTTGCTGTTTACTTACCACCGCCAGGGACGTCTGACTTAGGACTTTCTCTTTCACAAACTGATGTTATACAACTTATCTTCCTCTACTTCACCTGTAAACCTTGCTGTTTACTTACCACCGCCAGGGACGTCTGACTTAGGACTTTCTCTTTCACAAACTGATGTTATACAACTTATCTTCCTCTACTTCACCTGTAAACCTTGCTGTTTACTTACCACCGCCAGGGACGTCTGACTTAGGACTTTCTCTTTCACAAACTGATGTTATACAACTTATCTTCCTCTACTTCACCTGTAAACCTTGCTGTTTACTTACCACCGCCAGGGACGTCTGACTTAGGACTTTCTCTTTCACAAACTGATGTTATACAACTTATCTTCCTCTACTTCACCTGTAAACCTTGCTGTTTACTTACCACCGCCAGGGACGTCTGACTTAGGACTTTCTCTTTCACAAACTGATGTTATACAACTTATCTTCCTCTACTTCACCTGTAAACCTTGCTGTTTACTTACCACCGCCAGGGACGTCTGACTTAGGACTTTCTCTTTCACAAACTGATGTTATACAACTTATCTTCCTCTACTTCACCTGTAAACCTTGCTGTTTACTTACCACCGCCAGGGACGTCTGACTTAGGACTTTCTCTTTCACAAACTGATGTTATACAACTTATCTTCCTCTACTTCACCTGTAAACCTTGCTGTTTACTTACCACCGCCAGGGACGTCTGACTTAGGACTTTCTCTTTCACAAACTGATGTTATACAACTTATCTTCCTCTACTTCACCTGTAAACCTTGCTGTTTACTTACCACCGCCAGGGACGTCTGACTTAGGACTTTCTCTTTCACAAACTGATGTTATACAACTTATCTTCCTCTACTTCACCTGTAAACCTTGCTGTTTACTTACCACCGCCAGGGACGTCTGACTTAGGACTTTCTCTTTCACAAACTGATGTTATACAACTTATCTTCCTCTGCTTCACCTGTAAACCTTGCTGTTTACTTACCACCGCCAGGGACGTCTGACTTAGGACTTTCTCTTTCACAAACTGATGTTATACAACTTATCTTCCTCTGCTTCACCTGTAAACCTTGCTGTTTACTTACCACCGCCAGGGACGTCTGACTTAGGACTTTCTCTTTCACAAACTGATGTTATACAACTTATCTTCCTCTGCTTCACCTGTAAACCTTGCTGTTTACTTACCACCGCCAGGGACGTCTGACTTAGGACTTTCTCTTTCACAAACTGATGTTATACAACTTATCTTCCTCTGCTTCACCTGTAAACCTTGCTGTTTACTTACCACCGCCAGGGACGTCTGACTTAGGACTTTCTCTTTCACAAACTGATGTTATACAACTTATCTTCCTCTGCTTCACCTGTAAACCTTGCTGTTTACTTACCACCGCCAGGGACGTCTGACTTAGGACTTTCTCTTTCACAAACTGATGTTATACAACTTATCTTCCTCTGCTTCACCTGTAAACCTTGCTGTTTACTTACCACCGCCAGGGACGTCTGACTTAGGACTTTCTCTTTCACAAACTGATGTTATACAACTTATCTTCCTCTGCTTCACCTGTAAACCTTGCTGTTTACTTACCACCGCCAGGGACGTCTGACTTAGGACTTTCTCTTTCACAAACTGATGTTATACAACTTATCTTCCTCTGCTTCACCTGTAAACCTTGCTGTTTACTTACCACCGCCAGGGACGTCTGACTTAGGACTTTCTCTTTCACAAACTGATGTTATACAACTTATCTTCCTCTGCTTCACCTGTAAACCTTGCTGTTTACTTACCACCGCCAGGGACGTCTGACTTAGGACTTTCTCTTTCACAAACTGATGTTATACAACTTATCTTCCTCTGCTTCACCTGTAAACCTTGCTGTTTACTTACCACCGCCAGGGACGTCTGACTTAGGACTTTCTCTTTCACAAACTGATGTTATACAACTTATCTTCCTCTGCTTCACCTGTAAACCTTGCTGTTTACTTACCACCGCCAGGGACGTCTGACTTAGGACTTTCTCTTTCACAAACTGATGTTATACAACTTATCTTCCTCTGCTTCACCTGTAAACCTTGCTGTTTACTTACCACCGCCAGGGACGTCTGACTTAGGACTTTCTCTTTCACCAACTGATATTATACAACCTATCTTCCTCTGCTTCACCTGTAAACCTTGCTGTTTACTTACCACCGCCAGGGACGTCTGACTTAGGATTTTCTCTTTCACAAACTGATGTGATACAACCTATCTTCCTCTGCTTCACCTTTAAACCTTGCTGTTTACTTACCACCGCCAGGGACGTCTGACTTAGGATTTTCTCTTTCACAAACTGATGTTATACAACCTATCTTCCTCTGCTTCACCTGTAAATCTTGCTGTTTACTTACCACCGCCAGGGACGTCTGACTTAGGACTTTCTCTTTCACCAACTGATGTGATACAACCTATCATCCTCTGCTTCACCTGTAAACAAAAACAAACGACTTCCTCGCTCAACAATGGTGAAGTGAGAATAGAGATGGACATTTTCAGGGAAACTTTTAATCGGTGGAGGGTTTAACTTATAAAGGTGGCACCGAGAGTTTATCATACTTCAAAATATAGTGTGTTAAGAGAATAGTGGGCTGGGGGGGGTGGAGGACAAATGGCAGGCCGACCTTAAAATTATTTTAGTTAACTTATTGATGATAACAAAATTGAAGTATTTTTTATGAACATACCGGTGCGACATTCTCATGTTTCCTTACTAATTATTTTATCGCCGCGTCTTACTACCCGTTCGGGTTATACGCTTATGTACTAATTATTCTAATGCGTTAAGTATGAAGAAGGTTGAATTTAGAGGAATTGCACCCGTGAGAGTGGACAACTATTTAGGAAAAACCGCCTCAGTGCACCGGACTGGGATTGAACACCAATCTCCCTGTCATCGGCAGTCTAGTCTATTGCGGGTAGCGCGTTAGACCGTGCGGCCACCGAAGCTCTTTTGATGATGTTTCTGGTGTTAACGCCTTTAGGAGAAACTAATCTTAAGTATAAAAGCTGACATTTGGGATATCTATATTTCGATTCCATTAATTCCATTTAATCAGGTGAGATTATTTTACAGAAATAATAATTGATAGTTTTTCGTTTTGGAAACTTAAGGGAAACTTTTCCGTCTCACATCTCTAAGTGGGGGCGAATCCCATAGTAAATATTTCACAAACGACCAAAACAAATGACCTTCGTGCTCAACATAGTGTCTATCGAACTGAGGGTTATTAATTAGTCGTTAATTTCAATAAAATATCATACATTTTGAATAGTTATTACTAAATGAAGTGAGTTCGAATCCCAGAAAATACGGTATTCTATGAGACCAGAGTTGTACCGGCGTTTGCAAGGTGGTAAAACTATTATTATTATTATTATTAGCACCGCGTCTTACTACCCGTTCGGGTTATACGCACTTACGCTAATGTGTGATGGTAGGGTGATTGTGAGATGAAATGGAGGACCTACAGTTTAACGTGGAATCCGAACCACGGTGGAGGCCTGGCATTCCCCACATTCACAAGATGTCTTGTCAGAGGTGAAGGAAAGGTTTGGTAATCAGATAAATCTTTGCCGCGACTGAGGATTGAACCCCGGCTGCCAGCATAGAAGTCTGACACCTTACCCCTAGACCACCAGGTCACCGGGGATAAAACTATTTTCCGGCATTATGGTATACCAGCGTTTGCACGGAGGGAGATTATAAAACCATCCCCAATTAAAATCCTGTTTGGTCAATTTTATCGAGGAAAGTAAAGGAAAAATAATTCTGACGAACAAAATCCTTATTAACATAATTTCATATTAATTATTCATTCATATCAATAAAAGATGGTACATGGAATGGTTTATGTATAGTTTATTTATGACAAAAAAAAAAAAGTTATTCGGTCGCCCGCGGGATCTAACTCCGACCAGGTGAATTATTACTTTAGGGCTATACAACGCTAATGTTTTAGGGTACAGGAAAGTTAGATTTGAGCCCGCGTTTGCGTGGTGATAAGAGTGGGATAAAAAACACCCACAGTACATTTGACCGGGCTTCTGACACCGATCTCCTCGTTATTGGTAGTCTAGTTTTTTTTTTGCGAGAGTGACTGACGCTTTAGACCGTTTGGCCACCCAAGCGGGTCACAAGGAAAATGTTTATGATGCAGTTACTTAAACCCTACAATCCGCTGATTTTTCAAATCGTACACAATCCTGGTAAAAGTTTTCGGTGGCCGCATGGTCTAGTGCGTTACTCTAGCAATAGACTACTCTGCCGATGACGGAGGAGATCACGGTTCAAATCTCTGTCGGGATTAATATTCATTCATTTATACATGGAATGTTTTTTACTAGTAACCAAAGGGTATTATAACCCTGATCACCAGACCTGTGTGGGTGGGATTTAAACAGATGGTAAGGCACCCGTTTTTGCACGGAATCGGTCCTCAACCATTTACGTGCGGAATTATGAAACCCGCAGCTACCGGTAGTGAGCTTAGTGTGTTCGCAACATGTAAATAAAAACCACCCTACTGACCCGATGTTTTTCTAATACTCTCACTAGGCCCTTCACAAAGGGGGTTAGCTAGAATCTATATAATAGCTCCATGGTTTGGAATCACTGAGCATTACCATCTTAGAAGCATTTGTGCATAGTTCAGCAATGGAGCATTTCGACAAATTCGGCAAGTACTCGACATTAACTTGTTGTTATCGCTCACCAGATGTAAGGGACCAATGTGTTTACGTTGTGTTCTTTTGAGCAATACGTTATAAAAATCGGTGGTGGCTCGTGGGTTTGGACACAAATTTCAGGGGTCATTTTAAGGATACTTAATAATTTTTCCTTAAAGTAAAAGAATACAATAATTTCGTCATAGGTACTACAATGATTTGTAAACTAAACCAAAAGGCGGCAGATCACAAACACAGAGCTATACTAAATATAGCATATAACCTCTACGGACAGTAAGACACCTTGTTAAATAATGAGAAAATTGTGATTAGGTGGTATGTATGTATGTATATGTATATGTGTATATATGTATGTATGTATATATGTATGTATGTATTATGTGTGTATGTATGTATGTATTATCTATGTATGTATTATGCATGTATATATGCATGTATATATGTATGTATGTATGTATGTATGTATGTATTATGTATGTATGTATGTATATATGTATGTATGTATGTATTATGTATGTATGTATGTATGTATGTATATATGTACGTATATATGTATGTATATATGTATTTATGTATGTATGTATTATGTATGTATGTATGTATGTATGTATGTATGTATATTATGTATGTATGTATGTATGTATGTATGTATGTATGTATGTATGTATGTATGTATGTATGTATGTATGTATGTATGTATGTACACTCCGTCGAGATTGAAAGGTAGTAACTTATAATTCACTGAGCCCGCGAGGTATGATATTCCTCCACACATGACTGCAGAATAGTTTGCCTAGCTACGCCCAAGATCTATAAGTTAGAGAAGGCCTTAAGTCGTTAAATTATTTCTTGACTGTTGGGAAGGAGTGATTGGGGAGGGGTTATGTCTTTTAGCGATAACTGAATGGTTTGATTTAATAAATTAATTTTACTTTTTTGTTCTGATAATGATAAAATCAATAACTGATATTTACATACTAAGTTAATTAATTATGTTTGCTCTCCTTAACATACGGGCTGGTATTTTTTTTAGTTATTAAAGGTTTAACCACGTCAAACGTTACTTGGGCACTGTTGCCCACATTGATTGGTTTTACATGGCAACATAAAGCAAGTCTCCCCTTTCCAGAATCTTCATTACTGTTTATAGCCAATTATAAATTTATGAATGATTAATTATTATATTCCACACATGTAACGTAAATAACAGATTAACTCTAAAAGAGTTTTACTTTATTTGTAAGAAGCTGAGTTTTAAAAAAACTTCTGTAATTTAAGGGTCCCAATTCTAATTTAAAATATTTTATATTATTTTAAATGATAATTGAAAAGCAAGGATAAATATTGTTTTGTTTTACGAGCTTAAAACCACTTTACATAATATCTATGCTTTTTTAAGGTTTGGGATATAAATATATATCGCAAAGACAACAGAACGCAATCATTGACAGCGAAGTACTGCCTAAAGATGATTTATATTATATGTGCGTACCGTTTCGTACAAGATCAGACATGCACGGAGGCGTATCGTACCAGACAAAACATTCTTGCAGACAATGTCGGTCGGTACTTGTATGATCCGCATCGTGTCTGAACGGGCCGGATACGCTAAATATAAATATTCTTATTAGAAATGCATGTACAAATGTTTGTATTACTGGAAACACTACGTTCCCGCACCGTGTCTGATCGGATAATATAAATATACCTTAAGGCGTAAAACTCACATTGCAATATGAGGTTGGAATACGAATCCCCGCTGTGTGCTCTAGAGCAGTTGTATTCAACCAAGGGTACGCAAATATATCCTTAAAATACAGGCCTATAGTTTGCATTGTGTGCCAACAACCTTGGGGGTGAGAAATGTAATCTGGAGGCACGTAAACAATAGTTAAATACCTAGGAGGTTTTCAATATGCGATTTTAGCTTGGCTTCGAAATGTTTCATTGCAAAGTGCTTGTTGTTAAGGTTGGAGCGTCTTTTACAGACTAGGCTGATGTGTGGGACTAAAGGGATTAATAGGAAATGAAGTTTGTATTTTTTTAAAAACGTCATTTCTATGACAATTGGGGTGTTGCTAGTAATATTAGCTCTGACGTTTGCACAAACACGTGTTTTACCATGCATCATGATGCAAACGTACAAGATTTGTATAAAAAGACTAATAGTTTGCTAATACCATAATTCTATTTTCAAGTGCTCTCAAATGATTCACAAAGCACCACCTTCATGAGAACCCTCGTCTTAGCAAGGTATGAAAATAGCAAATAACGTTCTAAGCCAATCAAATAATTGTATATACCATGTGTCATTCAACATAAACATGTATCTTTTTAGGAGACGATACGGCAGTCAATCTATAAGCCAATTTTACCACCGACGGCATCTGCGATACCAAAACAGCCATTTTAAATGGTTAGTACTTTAAAGGTGGTCCCCCCTTTCATTGTGTACCTATTGGCAAATGCATACAACATTGCGGGTCATATTATTTCTAGAATATTGGGAATTTTCACCCAAGATGGCTGTTCCTCCGCACCTCCTCAGTGCTATCAATGACTGACCTCCCCCCACCTCCGATAAGGCCTGACTAGCCAGCTATAGAGCTCATGTCTGTACATTGCCAAACTCCTGTATACAACGACCTCGGCTGGGTTGACAAAGCTATAGGTAAGTACTACCCTACACCACAAGCCAAGGACTGAATCCCTGGCCATCTCCACGTGATTGGAGGGGTGATTGGTTGAAGTGACCATTAAAATCCCCCGTCTAAAATAGTTAAGAGTGATCAATGGATCCATTTTGGTTAAAGTAATAAATGCGCCCTTTAGCTAAAGTAGTAAGTGTGACCGTTGGAACCACCACAGGACCGGTGTGCTTATATGACCTTTGTGTTTTAACTGAGCTGAAGGCTGCCTTCCACACTAGCGAGTCTTCACTGGACCGAGACAATATCCTCTCCCCTGGAGATGGTGTGTCAGAGGATTCTCTCCCCTGTTCGACGTCAGGACACACCCCACCAATTTGATAAACGGGAGGTAGGGGGGACAATTTACCTACCCTCCAGGTGGCTGGACCGTCGGCGGCACTCCAACCCCCCAGTGGCCGGCAGGTAGGTGAAGGTTTGCCAAGAGGCATCTTTCTTCGTATCGTGGAGGAGAGAATCAAACAATTGAAGTGCTTTTTTTAAGTGGGCCGTGAATTGGTAATTCAACTAGGAGAGCGATCGTGACGCTCAAAGCTGATTGGAGGAGCAAATAAATGCTTTGCACCGATGATCATGTAGGTCTGTTTTTAAAGAGTGTGGACTCTAAAGCAAGACCTGCGTATATCTCATTCAGACGCATGGACCAACTTGATGCCAGAGCTGTAGTTCTACTAGATAATGTAGAAAAGGTACTCAAAATCAATGCTACATTCCTCACCTCCTCCCTATTTTAGGTAGAACTACACCACTTTAAACAGCCTCAGTGGAGTGGTAAGCATAAAATTAATGTGACAACTCTCGCTCGCCACCACATACAGTCGACAGAACAAAGTAATCATTATGATTCAAAATGACGACACATTTTACCTTGCCCATGCATTGGTTGTCGCCAAGGCTGTTTGTGATTTTAAAATGGAACTGGGATGCTTGGATATAAACACCTATAAACAAATTAAAAAAAGGGTCGTCATATTCAAAAATTCAAATCTGAGGAACTATGCCGTGATGCCCATGTGTGTCTTTTGCAAAGTGGTGGACTCACTGAGCTGAAACAATTTCAAACACACCTCTCCGAGTACAAAATCACTGTATTCTGGAAACGTTGGTTAAGGCAGGTACTATACGAGGGGCCTAGAACACCCAAACATTCCTTTAAATGGTACATGGATTTATATTTTCATGACGATAAGCAAAACCAGTTTGACGTTGTCGCATCCCTGACAGCAGCTTTTAAAATCTCGTACTTTTGCCTCGAGTTTCATGTCTTCTTTCACAGGTAAAGAGATAATTTTCTAAAAATTAAACAAGAAGTCAGTAAATGGCCAGAATGGTGCACCTCACAAGAAGAGAAGTTGGCTTACATTCAAAAATACGAGGAAAGGTATGGTGTAAAACTAGTTTTCGACTCTGTGTATGAAAACTCTGGTTCCCGTACGTCGGCTAACTCTTTTTTGAATTCGTTATATGGAAAGTTTGGGAAAAGATCCGATTTACCACACGTGGCCGTTGTCAACGACTATAATGAAGTTCCCAATTACCTGACGGATCCGAATATCACTGTGGTCAGCGTTATTGACATTAATGATAGGTCATATTCCTCAATTACAAAACTGTGCTTGACGCGATGTCCCTAACCCAAGAACGAGTGTGGTGGTGGCATGCTACATAACTGTTATGGCTAGGTTGCACCTATACAGCATCCTTGAAAAATTTGGGGACCACGTTTTTTAATACGGTACAGATAGATTCATGGAACACCCCGGAGAATGGAGTCCACCAACAGGGGCCTTTATGGGTGACCTCACAGATGAGCTTCAGGTTACGGTCCGGGAAGCTATATTGGTGCCTTTGTTTCTGGCTGTCCAAAAAACTATGCTTACCGAGTTTGCGTTAGTGGTAATCCTACCAAAACAAAAACGGTGTTTAATATTCGAGGAATCACCATAAGTTATGGCAAACGGAACGACGTTAATTTTGACGTTTTGAAGGCAATGATCACAGAACAAGCTGCGGGACATCAAAATTGTAATAAAAGGTCTGGCGACTGTATGCACCGTTTTACAGGAAAAGTCTGTGGGCCAGTGTACACCAAACGGCAGATCACAGATGATTATAATACATTGCCGGTTGGGTAATGGAGTTCTTGCAAAAGTGCTCGCCACCAATAGGTGATCCTTTAGATGGGCTGAATGATCACCTAAAATTTATTTCCAGCAACGTGTTATTCCTCAAATATTTCGAAAGATATTTTTCACATTTTTTCCTACATGTAAATACACAATTTTTTTGTTTTATTTTATGCGCATGGGATAGCTTTTTTTATATATTTTTATTATCCAGCGCAAACCTTCAATTAACTGATTATTTCTAGTCAAAATAAGGTTATTTATTAGGATATCTAGTCACATTGTAAATATCTAAAATTATTTTTCCTGTTTTTTTTCTGGAACCGTGGCCACTGGAGACACAAGAAACACCCCTTTATAAAACCTGTAATTTTCTGTTGTTTCCAAAATATAGAAATAAACCTACAAGAAATTTGTGTATAACAAACTTACAAGAAACCTGTATATAAATTGTATGTAAATAAATATTCTAAAACTACTATTTTTTGTTGTTATCTATACCCGGAGTTTCTCCTGGAGGTGGCACTTTGTGACTAATTTTAGAGATTTGAAAATATAATGATGGTATTATCGAAATTTCTCTTCTTTTTTACGAATCCTGTACGTTTTCATCATGATACATGATGAAACACTTGTTTTTGCAAACGCCAAAGGTAGAAATGTCGAAGAATGGGATTGCTCCTCAATGTGGGCACTTTGTATCCCATTCGGTGCTCTACATCCATTACTTGCTGGTTTAATTTTTTATGAAGCGGCATATTTACCACCTTTTTTTTTTTTGCATTCTAAGAAACAAAATAAATAAACGATATATAAAGCATTCTATATAATAATAATTAACCAAAATGTATCTTTTATTGAAATTAACGAATAACTAATAAGAAATTATGTTAATAACTATTTAATTAATCAGGATGATTTTTTCCTTATTTTCCTCGATAAAATTGACTGAAAATTATTTTGATAGGAGATGGTTTTATACTCTCCCCCAACGTTGGCACACTTCCTCCTGGATTATGTGCGGAAGTCATTTATTTGAAGTATTTAATATTTATTTACTAAGACATTTGTAACGTAGATGGAAGACACATTTCAAGTAGACTAACACCCGTACCTTCTGGATTCGAATTCATGCTGAACACAAAAGCCACTTGTTTAGTTTGTTGTTAAGGATTTATCATTTGTTTACCGGTGACGTAAACGTAAGATATGTTGAATAACACCCGTTTGTTAAAGTGAAGGTATAGTGGGATGTCCAAATGTATTTCTATTATGGTGAAATTGGAGTAGCATTTATTCTTGCATTTAGAATGAAATAAATAAAAACTTTTTAGGTTGAGCAGGCCAGTCTAAGTTACGTTTAACCCAGCCTAGACTAAAATAAAATCAGTGAGAGGGTGGTTTCATGAATGTTTCACATATTATAGGCTATTTTCTAACTTACCTACAATCTGCAGTTTGAGTTCTTTGTGGAATCTGACGATCTTTCCAACCCATATGCTATTTACCTACAGCCTTTAGTGCTGGTATGTTGCATCTCTTCCAATTTTTTGGATTGGATTTCCTTCATATATGTGGAACAAAATCATTATTAGAATCACTAGCACTGTCACTAGAACTCGAATCACTCGTTATGAATTTATTGCTAACTCAAATCAACATAAATCTTCTATAGAACAGCACATCTGGCTCCCACAGAGATTAAAATTTCACTGAAGAAAACAATCACCTGATTTATGACATGGCTGCCAACCTTATGGAAAGAAATGACCAAGTGGAATATACTTGATCAGTTATTGCCTTGAGGCTAGTTTTCAATGATATAAAACTGGTTAAATAGCTCAAACTTGGGTATCTCATGCCTTCACAGATGAGCCTTTAAATGTAGAACAAAATGGCGGTCTTAACTTAAATCCACCAAAAAGGTCCCTTGGACACTTATTGGCCTGAGCTATTCAATTCCAACTTCGAGGTACACATGTTTATTGTTTTAAAATTTCAGTTCTCTGTGTGCGGTAGATATCGCTTAGTGCGCATGACGGATAGATAAATAGACTCGTCATTTTACTAATAACTAACTGTTTGTAAGCCTATTATTTTAAGAATATTGATACGTTTATGTTGCACCGTGTCTTACTACATTCCCAGATCATCCAAATGTTTAATAATAAACACTAATAGGGAGATGTTTATTAAGGTAGAGGTTATAAAATGTGTACTCATATTTTCATACAGGTAGAGTGAGAAATCATTAAGGAAAAAGTTATGTAAACGTGGCTAGGATTTAAACACTAACCTCATCACCTTCAAATAAGACTGGTCGAAACTGACGCCTTAATTTGGCAAACAAGAGAAGTTGAGACTGATATCTTAATGCATGTGTCTACCGATGCGGATTTTGTATATATATATATATATATGTTCCTTTTCTTCCTTATTCTAGCTTCTATATTAATAATATGAAGAGTCTGTCTGTCGGTCATGAGCATTGTGTAATATCTGCCACACCAAAAAGTCTGAAATATAAAAATTAGTAGCCCCTGTGCAAGAACATGGGCACCTCGAAGCCGGAATTTTAAATGTTGTGTTAGATTTTTTAAATGAATAAAAATATGTGTAGAAGAAATAAAATTAAGAGGTTTTTTTATGTCTATTTGAAGCAAAGAAAAGTGTAGAAAGGTGTAGCCCTCAATGGATTGCGTGATTACCAAAGGCAATGCTGGATACTTATTCTGAGATAAGTTTGAGTCCCGGTGGTGTAGATTGTACATACCGCAAGCTATACATACCTACTTCATAATATAGATCTAAAATAAACTACATTCAAAATTATGTATTGAATAATAAGTTTTAAATTAAAAATTAGTAGTATGTATTGTGTATTTATGTAACTCTAAATGTATTGGCGTACCTACTCCTGATTGAATATCACTGGTGTAGAATATTCATTTTTCCTTTGCTGTGAAACCAGGCTAGCACTGATGATTTAATACTAGTATTAGTGGATAATTGTCACCATTGGTGAGGTAGCCTCGTGTTGCAGGTTGTGGAGGATGCGGCCCGGGGTATTCGAGTCCTCTGGAGGCGATGAAGAAAGGACCCAGAGAGAAGTTGCTTTATGTCGTGTGTGTTCAACCCGAGCCTGAGATAACCAAGAGACCAGACTACTTGGCTACTGTTGATGTAGATCCACAGAGTGATACCTATAGTCAGGTAGTGTTCCTTTATATATCTCCTAGCACTGGCGTGTGGTCAATACTTGACAAATGGAAGCAATGAGGCTATATAATAAAGAGGGTCTGATGGACCCTAGTTTAATTGAACTGTCACACTGGTCCTTTTTTTTCGTTAATAGAACTGATTTGGTACTGTAACTTGGCTACAAACCAACATAGCCACCAACCTCCATCACCTTAAGATAATGTATACACACTTACCCCATTTTACCGTGAAGTCAGTGCCTTGTATGAACACTACACGCACGTCAACACAGAACACTGCTCATCGTTCTAGTTTGGCTAGGAAACAAGATTTGAGTCACGAAGTGGCGTGTGACCCCTGTTTACTTGTACGTATCCCCGATTTCAAGACACTGCGCAGGCGCTAAAGCTTGGGGGAAGGTGCCAGAAGTGTTATCACGTGTGTCTCCCTACCACCTCATGGTCATCCTCACGACGTTGTGCGCAGTCGTCGGTGAGAGGGCCATTTCTGACTTGTTTTGGATGACTTCATTGGTTATGTGATATCTCCCTACCAAATCTCCCCGTTTTTCAAACTCTAATATAAGGTAGTACCCAGAATGGAAATTTACTCTTTGATGCCAATAGGAATTAGGGAATTACCAACATGTAAGTGATCGTTATTTTGGAGAAGTTATTTCATTTTTTTTATTGAAAACTAGGCATCCGTTTAATTTAGTCAAAATTATGTATGGATTAAATTTGGTTACTATTGGGCATATTTATTTATTTTTAAACTAAATTCAATTTATATTAGTATTTGTTTTGGGTGATGACATATTATGGTCTTAACCCTTTTGAATAAGATTTTGAATGCTTTATTTTCAAGTCAATCTTATTCTACTTAACCTTTGGGCACTATCATGCAATTTAATTCTGTTTCTATCTGTGTAATGTTAAAGTATGTCCATGTGTTACTAATGATTTATGTATAGTAATTTTTTATGTTTAATGTTATTAGGGAACACATTAGATATTTTTATAATGTTAGGAGGTTATTGTTAACCGAACTGATATGGTAGAATGTACCTAGTTATTTTCCTGCCTAAGTTACCCCGGCCTCATATAATATTGGATGAGGATAGTCATGTTTCTGATTAACGTTAGGTGTAGCACAAGATATGAATACAACTCTACAAGTTATGTTATTAAAGTATGTTTTATTATGACAGATAAGTAAAATGTTTAGACTTCCAAGACAAGCTTAACATCATTTATTTTGAGTTATCTTTTGAATGACTTAGCCTTTATTGGTAGGGGGTATGTTGTATCCATGCTAGCTTTCTAATTTCATATTGTTTGCAATTATAGAACTTGTTTGTATTTGAACTGATGTTTTCAAACGATCAATATTTTTAATTTAATTAAATGCGATTCGATCGTTTTCTTTTAATATTTTTTGGTAGACTTAAGTGTGTATATATATATATATATATAACAGGTCTTGACAAGTATTTTGGATTCTGTCTAATATTGCGTACTGTCCGGTATCTCTAAAGATTATATTGTTTTCCTTTTTGAGACTTATTATATCGTCTGAGAATAATTAGGTATTGAGGCCTATGTTAATTCCATGTTATTGATTTTGCATGAATATTAAGTAATACTCTAACTCCCTTAACTTCATTTGTTGAATGCTCATCTTTATTATTGTTAAGATAGCTAGATCTGGATACTTGGGCTTGGCATATTTGAGAGTAGGTCAAATAAAGATCCCTGGTGATCTGCATTTTTATATTCTTTGTCTTGCAACCTTTTCACTGTGGCTGGTCTCTTGAACCTACATGGAACATACGTTCTAGTCTCCTGAGTGCTTAGTGAGAACGGTCGAGTCGAAAAAAGTGTTGTAAAGGGCCATCGGGTGTGGCAACTACAGGGCATGAAGCACCCGATGAAAGATATCAGGGTTCGAATCCTGAGCTAGCTCATCGTCAACGTAGTCGGTAATGCGTTTACCTATTGAGTGAAAGTCCTTGGTTTGATTATCTGGATGTACGGTGGTGACCTATTCTTGCACTGACATGTCGAGCCGCCAATCTGGCACCATGTATGAGTCATCACCCTTGGTATATTCCTGTATCGACAAGTCAAACCGCAACTCTGGCACCCGGTATGAGTCATCAACCTTGTTGAGCTATTATGGTACCAACCTGTCGAGCCACCAACCTGGCGCCATGCATGAATGCATGAGTCATCACCTGTGGTATATTCCTGTCCCAACACGTCAATCAGCCAAGCTGGTACCATCTCAAAATAGCATCCAAACGACCTTATAGTAAGACAAGGTCAAATATTAGTAAGGGATTACGTCATCAGGGTTGTGACATCACCCTAATGAGCGATGACGTCATCGGGAAAATCCCACGGTGTCAAAGGGGCAATCTGGGGCAGTAATACCCACTAACTACAGACAGGGGAGTGAACCTGCTCCAGCGGCGTGAACGCAAAAGAGTATAAAAGTTATAAAATAACTATTTGGGACAAGCGATGTGAACAAAACTATTATTAACTTTTTTTAATGTACCTATCTTATTATAAGTCTCTCACTATATTGAAACCTCTGCTTTGATATTTTGAGACGTCCTGATTGAGGGTGGTAACAAAATGTTCCTCAGTGTAACCTTGTTACAACAAACATGGGATGATTGTAACGCTCACCTATGCTGTCCCTGTTGACTTGCTTGGAATGGACTTCAAAACACGAGACACTCTCCACAACACGCACTACATTCAACTGAACTGGTGTTCGAGGCTCACCACTAGCAGTTCTAAGAGGTCTCCCCCTTCCCCCTTCGTCAGACAAGAAAGCAAGTGAACATCGCCAAGTGCCCCTAACGAGCAGATTCTGGAACCTTCGATAGAATATGTTGTGCGTGTGGCCTATGATCCAGGGCTCTCTGTTTGGTTCTAGACCTCCCCCCCTCCCCCTATCCCTCCGCTCTGAGAGCATGATAACTTCAGGGTATAAAGGTCTTGGGGTGCAACGAGTTGGTACGCATTATACTCAGGGCTTTTAGGAAGTAAGAGTCTTACTTCATAAGTGGGCTCGTCGTGAACCCTCTCTCCTGCAACCAGCCTCCCTTATCATCCCAATCAAATAAAATAATGGACAGAGGTGGAAACAAGAGAGTTATAAATTTTATTCATTCAAACAAAATACAGCTCAATGGGGGAGCGGCACATTAAAGTTTACAAGTGGCAACATACGCCAGACGGGCGAAGTAACACATAAACACATGCCAGAAGGGCGATACAACAATAGCAAAATATATTCATTCTTATCTTAAGACCCTAGAAATGGCACCACCAACGGGTGACCCCAAAATTGCTGATAAATTTGTCTCCTTATATACATTGAACGCTACAAATCTCAAATGATAGCCCAGACTCGACCCAAGCTCTAGCATAGCCCGAAGGGAGCCAAGACCCCATTGTTAACTAAAGCAGCCGATAGGCGTACCAATAGCACCAAAATGAATACCAAGGTTTCGAGACCACCAATGGTAACTCCACCCTTTAAGAAATAAGCTGGACTCCGTTCGGAGATTTGTGAGCTAGGTGGGCTGCGGCCCCACTATTAATAACCCATAAACTTATATTTCTTAAACATAACAATAAACTATCTCAAATCTCCCTAACAACCATAAACATATATATTTATATGAATATATTAAACGTAACAATAAGCTATCTAGACCCACTAACAATCCTAGGTATATAAACATATTAAACATAACGGGAACTGGCCCGACATACTAACAACCCTAAGTATACAAATAATAAACCTTACAAAACACAACCGTGTTTCTCTTGGATAGTTCGTGGCCCCACATTTAACCACCTATTTGTTTATGCGAAAGAAACATAACCAATAGCTAACTATTATTTGTGACCTCAAAGACAAAATGCACCGGAGTGCGAACTTTCCGTGAAGCGGAAATTTGAAACCTTAACAAGAGAACCAGATGGGTTCCCCCTATAGTTGCCATAGTCATAAGGACGGGTGCCAATACCCCGCAGCCATGACTACTCGTTAAATAAATAAAGTATATAAATACATAATTTATAAGAAGTCCGAAACAGTGAATTTTGAATACAAGAAAGGATTGAAGCCAAAGAGAATTTTGATAATTCATGACAAGCCCACTTATGAAGTAAGACTCTTACCTCCTAAAAGCCCTGAGTATAATGCGTGCCAACTAGTTGCACCCCAAGACCTTTATACCCTGAAGTTATCATGTGCTCTCAGAGCGGAGGGATAGGGGGGGGGGGTCTAGAACCAACCAGAGAGTCCTGGAGCATAGGCCACACGCACAACATATTCTATCGAAGGTTCCAGAATCTGATCGTTAGGGGCGCTTGGCGATGTTCACTTGCTTTCTTGTCTGACGAAGGGGGAAGGGGGAGACCTCTTCGCACTGCCAGTGGTTAGCCTCGAACACCAGTTCAGTTGAATGTGGTGCGTGTCGTGGAGAGTGTCCCGTGTTTTGAAGTCCATTCCAAGCGAGTCAACAGGGACAGCATAGGTGAGCGTTACAATCATCCCATGTTTGTTGTAACAAGGTTACATCATTAATACAAAATAATTGCCCCCAATAAAATAAAAATTAAAAATAGTTTTCCGATCAATACACATGGAAATATGAAGTTATTCTCTAATAAAGTCTAAATACATTACAATTTATAACATAAAAAAAAAGTTTCTAGACCTTCTTTCTTGTAATCAAACGTCCAATTGTGTTATCTGAAGCTGTCAGTTTCTACAGATAGTGTCAATACCCATAAAATTGTAGATTGCTATCAGCTTTGTACAAAAAAACATGTTTGAATTTTATTAAAGGCCCTTATGAAAATTGGAGTCTACTTGTGGTGTAGAGCGTGAACTTGTTTTTCCTCAGGTGATTCACCGAGTTTACATGACCCATGTAGGAGACGAGTTGCATCACTCTGGCTGGAACATCTGTAGCAGTTGCCATGACGACGCCAGTAAGAGCAGAAACAAACTCGTACTTCCCTCTTTGGTCAGTGACCGAGTTTACATCGTGGACACGTCTGAGGCCAGACAACCCAAACTGCACAAAGTAAATAGCATACAATTAAATTGTAATAATATATTTGAATAGGAGTGTGCCAAGTCAACTCTTTCGTTTTGAAGATAATTTGAATTCAATATATTAATGGTTACTGAACGTATATAGAAGTCTGAATATTTTATAAAAGTGGTTTTATGTTGAACCATCATTTGACATTATTGGTGCATTAGCTGATTTAATAAATATCTTTATGTTTGGTTTGAAATTAGTACAAGCTCAAAAAACTAACAATTGACTTCGAATTATCAAAATATTTCCTTGAAACTTGAATAAAATGGTGTTTTTTTTACCATTGATATAAATAGTAACTTCTTTGAGAATCATGGTGGGTTAGAATTTATATAGCACAACATTTAACTGGGACGCTAATGATAAGTCTTGCCTAGGGTGCATGAAAGTCCTGCGCCGGCCCTTCCTCTTCTCCAATACTCTCGCATACTGTGCAATGACTTCCAAACTCAAAATTATTGGTCCCCTTCAAAACAATCATCTGTGATCCACCATTTTTCTGCAGTGAAGAGCATATTGTTATTTTTAAGAGAGAGAGAGGCTGTCCAGTCCAGAACACATCAACCACTACTACTGTACTTGTGTTTCCAACAGGTGATTGAGACAAAGGAAATTCACGAGTTTGATGTTGGCACACTGCACACTACTCACTGTCTAGCGTCTGGAGAGATAATGATTTCTACGTTGGGAGACAAACACGGCAACGCCAAAGGGGATTTTGTTCTCATAGATTCGGAATCGTTCAAAGTCAAAGGTTAGATATATTTTACAATATGATTTAATATATGATAACCAATATTTATTTAACAATATATTATTATAATTTGCTAGCATTGAACTATTGCAACTTTGAGATACTTTTGGCAACAAATGTTATCATTTAATTAGAAATGTTCCAGGTTTCAGCCTCTAAGGCTCACATACTTTTATTTTCAATAATAATAGTAATAATATACATCAAAACAAAATTTGAAACCAGGAGTTGGAAAACAGAGCAGTTCAAGAACTTGGGAGGTCTGCTGACAAAGGTTGCTTACTGCACCAAGAAAATTAGGTAGATGATTGCAATTACCAAGGATTCTTTCAACAAGAAGAGGCTACTGCTGACAGGCAAGTTGAATTTTGGATTTTGGACGGAGAAAGAAACTGGTGAAATGCTACTTTTGGATTATCACACTGTATGGAGCAGAAACTTGGACTCTTAGAAAGAGGGAAAAGGAATAATTGAAGAGCTTTGGAATAAGGTGCTGGAGAAGACTTGAGAAGATAAGGTGGCTAGACAGGGTGACAAATGAATAAGTCCTAAGAAGAATGGGTGAGAAGAAAACTATTTTGGAAGCTCTGGGAGCTGAAGGAGGAGGCAAATGACAAAGCGCATTGGCGGTCTCAGTTTATTGATAAAAGGAATAGACCTGCCCTGAGACAGAACATCTAATAATAAACATGGGTCTACATATTAATGTCGCTTAGACCCTAGGACTTCTCTTATGACTACCTCTAAAATAATTAATAGAAGAATTCAATTTTAAGTAAAGTTAATAACTATGTCAATCTAGTATAAATAAATATGAAGATATATGAGGAAATGTGAGAACCATAAAGGCATCAATATATAAGTACATGAAAAAGTTTGGTAATACAATTACAATTCAATACCATTTAGATAAACATATAATCAGACAAATTTAAGCTTTAACAAACATCTAAAAGTTATAAACGTGTTAAAAAATTATTAAATTTGTGACCTTTTAGTTAATTGCTTTCTATCCGATGATGTAAAAATATAGTTTTAATATTCATTGTTGCACATTGAATGGGAATAAAACAAAAAACACCTATAACTAAAGAATTTTAACAAAAATGAAAGAGTTATTGTAAAATTGAATTATTTCTTAGCTTGTAATCCCTTTTTCCTTGAAAGCTGCATTCTTTGCAACGTGTTTAGTTTTGCTTCAACATGTTTCGATGCACGACGGCATCATCTTCAGGACAGAGTTGAAAGGTGAAGGTTGAGTTTTCCAAGTGATGAGGAGAGGCTACTTATTTAGGACACTTTTATTGTTTGGATTTCCAGAATTGATTTAGTAGAAAAAAACAGGTTTGACAAAAAAAAGAAGACACAGTTAACATTATACATTACATTTATTAAAAAATGATAATCAACCTATATCTTAATAAACCACAATTTTTCTCAATCAAAGTATTTATCAAAACTTTGTACTAATAGTTAGATTGAGGCCGTTATGGTAACATTAAATAAAGTATGGAATCTAACTATGGTCCCACAAAGCTATACACAGTTATAATAACTTTGAATAAACAAATAAATTCTCTTCTGTATCTAAAATATGTCCAATGGATAAGATTTTATCAATTATATTTTATTGCTTACCCAGAAATAATATAAATCATTTTAAATTAGGAATGAAACCTTTAAAATATCTTAAGTTTTATTAGCTCAACTTCTTACAAATAAAGGAAAAACCTTTTAGAGTTGATTTGTTATTTGCGTTACATGTGTGGAATATACTAATTAATCACTTTATAATTATCTATACACTGTAATGAAGATTCTGGAAAGTGGGAGACCTGCATTATGTTACCATGTAAAACCCATCAATATGAGTAGCAGTGCTGAATTAACGTTTGACGTGGTTAAATATTTAATAGCTAAAAATATGCCAGCCCATATGTTAAGGAGAGCAAACATAATTAATTAAGTATGTAACTAATAATTTACCCGCCTCGGTGGCGTAGTTGGCTAACGCGCTTGTCGTGTTGAGCTCTACTGCTGAGGACGGGGAGATCGAGGTTCGAATCTCGGTCGGGTGAACTGGGGTGGTTTTTCCTAAATTGTTTTCCACTCTCCCTCCACGCAAATGCGGATTCACTACGTCTGATTAAACCTTCCCAATTCCTAATCTATTAGTGTAATTAGTACTTAAAGCGTATAACCCGAACGGGTAGTAAGACGCGGTGCTAAATATTATTATTAACTAATAATTGTCAATTTTAACATGAGCAGAACAATTAAATAAAACTAATTTATTAAAGCAAATCATTTGGGTATCGCTAAAAGACATAGCCCCTCCCCCATCACTCCTTCTAAACAGTCAATAAATAATTTAAGAACTTAAGGCGGTCTCTAACTTCGGCCTTGGGCGTAGCTAGGCAAATTATTTTAGCAGTCATGTCTGGAGGTATAGTATACCGCGAGGGCTGAGCCAATAAGTTGCTACCTTTCAATATCGATGGAGTGTACACTCAGTTTAAACTGAGGAGTACCTTTATAAGCTGCACCATAGAAGAATCGTGCAAGTTAATCTCTTTATCTTTCATGGTTAGCCAAGGATACATTCAAATTGGTTTCTCTCGCCACTGGTGAACATTTTATTTATGTGCTCCCAGTGTCACTACTTGTTCTGGGTATCAACTCATCACACTAACGAGGTAGAGGTAAGAATGGCAGGATTTTAGAGTAAGTAGGCTATACCGCCATTTGAATCGAGGTAGAGTGGGAAGCTATTTAGGAAAAAAACTCTTCAGTACACCCGGCAGAGAGCTTTTACCTTTCAGCTACCACAAAGCAGACAGTGTGATAGTGAAATATTTGTTCGTGCTATCAATGTTGTGGGTAGGGTAATTATTGACACACAGAATAAAGCTGGATATCAAAGCACATTTAAACATTCAATTGCCAGTTTGAATCCTGGTACTTTTGTGTCCAGATGATATTTTTGTTGTATTAAAATATACAATTATTAAAGTTAAAATTATTGCGGTGGGAATGTTATATTTTAGGAGTGTGGACAAGAGACAAGCTAGCCAAGTTTGGATATGATTTTTGGTACCAGCCATATCATGATGTAATGATATCCTCAGAATGGGGAGTTCCAAAAAGATTCAAGAGAGGATTCATTCCTGAGGACACTTCTAACCCTGGTAAGTAGTAGTTATATCAGTGAGTGTGGACACTTCTAACCCTGGTAAGTGCCAGTTATTTAATTGAGTATGGACTTTTCTAATCCTCGATATTAATTCATCACGGTGTAAGGGTAAATCACCAATGATAAAGTTTTCGGCCGTGTCGGTAATCGACCCCATGACAGTAGACAGGGTTCCAGTCACGGCATAGATAGGTGTGGTCCTGACCTCACGTTTTATACAGGTGTGAGAGTAGAGGCATTTTTTAGGCAGTTGAATACAAGTTAGAGGAAAATGTTACTTTACCTTAGTCCCTGAGCTTAATATTTGTAAAATAGGCCATTTACAACCATCCTACGTTTTATCGTTATCCCACATTTTCCAACTGAATATTAAAATCCTTACAGAATGATATATATTTATTTCCAGAGAATTCTTTACTACACTCAATCTTTATTACACTTTATTACACAGTCTAAGGCACTATTGTTTGAAATCTCAGCTTGCAGTGTGTCTATAATAAATGTATGTGCTATATTGATGGTTTTTGTTTTGTCTTCCTAAAATAACTATGTAACTGTGCAGATATGTACGGCAGATCTCTTAATGTGTTCGCGTGGAAGGATCGTCGTCTTGTGCAGACCATTGACTTAGGCGAAGAAGGGATAGCTCCTCTTGAGATACGGTTCCTCCACGACCCTAAAGAAGCGCAAGGATATGTGGGCTGCGCTGTGAATTCTAACGTGTTCAGGTTTGTATGGAGCTCAATACGAACAAGGCCGCAGAGTAATTTCACAAACATTTGTCCGGCGAAAGGACGAGACACATAGAGTTGAACTCGTCCTTAGAGCAGGTTGAAAGGAGTACATTAAATCCCTCCCTCATGTGACAGTCAAACGTGGAGACCATTCCATCGTTTGAGATTTATTGTATCTGTATATGTTTTTCACAAGTAGAAGGGACCGAAATATTTTAAAACGAAAAGTCCCAAAGGCTCATCAGATTGTAATATCAGTGTAGAACTGTATTTATTAAAAGTTATATAATGTGCACTTTCTGAACCAACTGATTATATCAGCACACGACTTTCAAACTAACTCAAATCTAAAACAGACACAACATAAGTAAATTCATCACTGGGAAAGGGGAAAACCGCCAAGTGATGCATTGACCTGATAAGCACACAGGTTACTGACTGAGTCATGTTATAGGAACCTGTAGATCTGTAGGTTTAGTGATAGTGAACCATTTGCTATCTGGATGATATTTCTGTTCCTATCCCCCGTCTACTCTTCTAGTATTACCTTAGCTTTAAGATCCATAGAGAAATAGTACATGATTATAGGAACATGAACAAGAATCTGGGTGGCTCAGTTTGTAAATCATTAATATTTTAATGCCAATGTTTGGTCACACAATAAAAAAAAAGTAATTTTAAATGTAACATCACCCAATTCTTTGCCTCAAATCTCATCCAAAATATGAACAATAATGAAAAAAAAATAGCTCAGTGTCATGGCATTTCAAGCTCCATTGATATTTAAATGTGACCTATCTATTATACAGAATGTTCGGAAACTCTTGGCTTAAACTGCACATATAGTTTGTTTGAACCAAAAGTAATACAATTTCCCTGTATACTTAAATCCGGAAAGCTATGCTAATGCCATTAAATTGTGTTCAAAGTTTTGACGTACAGCACTGGGATAGCAAAGCTGTCAAGACTGTATGTACAACAAGTTGCATAGGAGTCAGGAGCGTGGCACTGCACATCTAATAATGGCAAGCACTTTCTGTGATGTAGGGCCGTTAATGATGACCCTCAGAACGTATTCGCATTTCTATCTGGACTAGTGTTTTGTTTATTATTAATTGTGGTGTGGTCTACTGCCGTGCTCCAAGATGTCAAGGTGTGCAGTGGCCCACGCCTAGCTCCTATGCAATATGTTGTACAAACATGCTTGAACAGCTTTGCTCTCCCGGTGCTGTACACCGAAACTTTGAACACAATTTAATTGTATTAAAATAGCTTTCCGGATGTAAGCATTTTGTATTACATTTGGTTCAAACAATCTATATGTGCTGTTTGGGCTATGAATTTCTGAACACTCTGTATAATAATTATTATTAGCACCGTGTCTTACTACCCGTTCGGGTTACACGCACTTACGCTAATGTGTAATAGTATGTTAAACTGTAGGTCCTCCATTTCATTTCACAATCACCCTACCATTACACATTAGCGTAAGTGCGTATAAACCGAACGGGTAGTAAATAATAATAATAATAACAATAATTTACACTAATAATAATAATAATCGTATTTATTTGGCAGGAATATAGGCTCGTTCATTATATTTATTGATATAATAAAATACATTATTATTATTATTATTATTATTACAGTGTCTTACTACCCGTTCGGGTTACACGCACTTACGCTAATGTGTAATAGTAGGGTGATTGTGAAATTAAATTGATGACCTACAGTTTAACGTGGAATCCGAACCATGATGGAGGTTTGACATTCCACACATTCACAAGTTGTGATTAATACAAGTCTTGTTAAGAGTTGAAGGAAGGGTTTGGTAATCAGATAAATTCGTGCCGGGACCGAGGATTGAACCCTGGACTCCGAGCACAGAAGTCTGACACCTTACCCTTAGACCGCTTTGTATAAACTTGTTCTACAATTGCATTGGCAGGTTTTATAAGAAAGATGATGGCACCTATGACGCAGAGCTGGTTATCAATGTACCCGCCAAAAAAGTTGAGGGATGGATTGGGCCAACATTGAAAGGTGAGTTTGAATTATGTAAATACAAACTTTTTTGACTGGTAATGAGGAATTGAGTGGGAACTGTATAAGTCAGTGGGAGGATGCAAAATCTGGAAACCAAACAAGCGTTTAACAATCCCCTAAAATAATATTCAGTAAAATTAAATAAAAACTTCTCTCCTAAATCTTGTTACTTTAATGTATATTTTTTATTAAACAACTCTTGTGGCTTTTAGCTATCCATTTTGTTGCTAAGTAGGTCAATATAATATTTTAATCATAAGAAAAATCTAACACTATAACTACTTTTATCTCTATAATTACGATCGAACACTTAGGTAGTCACATGGTCAAAAGTTTTACTTCCGCTAATACCTGGACTATCAGTGACAACAATAACAGAGTTTGAATCCCAATCGGATGTACTGAGGGTGATTTTTCCTTAGATGGCTTCCCACTCTCCCTCCATTAATATTTGGTACATTCCCTCGAAATACTATCCTTCTCATCCCTTTGCCATTCTTTTCTTTTTCTATTAATGAGTACCTTATTAAACTTGTACTCAAAACGAGTACAAATTAATACAGTATATACAATAGCGCTCCACAACCTCACTGGGCTCTTGAGGGACATGTTAGAGAGAGTAAAGTGGGGGCAAACCCCACTCACTGCCCATAGTGGCCATTAAGCTCAATTCACACCATACATTACTTACCTGCAGCGTCACGTCAAAATGTTACTCAATATATTATGTTAATAGGTGACATTCATACTGGGTGACAACTTCACGAACCGTCAATGAAAGGGACCGGTGGCAGACCATCTTGAGTAGAATGTTTGACCTGTACGTTGACATTCTGTTCGAGTAATGTCAGTTGAGTTCCGTCAGTGTACAGTGTGCAGTCACTGTTCGTTTGCTTGCTCTGTGCCTTTTGAAAAACCTTTAGAAATAGATAATGAACTTTTATCAGAATAAATACGTCAAGAATATGAAAAATTATATGATATTGCCAGCAAGAAAGAGGGTAATAATATCCACAAAGATACAATTTGGAAAAATTTGGCGACAAAGCAATAAAATACCAGCTTTAATTCCTTGCACAATGTGTGGTATTCATCTATAGACTTCCTTATTTTAAGCATCTTTCTCACCCACA
>CABEEJ010000005.1:0-11381 GCA_901482245.1 Timema douglasi | reverse complement strand
TAGGGTCAAAATAATTTCAAGTTCTTTGTTTTTAAATCTTGGAATGTTGTAAGCGGACTCTGTTTCCACCAGAACGTTATAGAAAACTGACATTCACTTAACGTTGAGTGTGAATTATTGTGCAGCGATTTGACATGTCGCCGCCTGTATGTATCGTTACTTTGACTTGACGTATAGTATGACTGGAGCTTTACCAGCCATATTAACAAAGAGTGAATACAGTCTGAAACAAGATTAATATAAAAACACACATTCTAACCACTCTCCCCTAATCCTAGCGGGGAGTACTGTATATACAAAATAATAGTACATGAAAATACTAAATCAGATTAGTAAATATATCTCTCAGTAGAAAACAGGATGTGGTTAGGGAAGGAGAGATTTTTTACATAAAATAATAACTATCATTGTTGTTGTTTTTTCCAGGGTTTACTTCTGACATCTTACTGTCCTTGGATGACAAGTTCCTTTACATGAGTAATTGGTTTCATGGCGACATCAGGCAATATGACATCACAGATCGTCGCCACCCCAAACTGGTGGGTCAGTTGTTCCTGGGAGGCTTGATCCTCAAGGGAGGAGCTCTCAAAGTGCTACATGACGAGGAATTGAAGGTATTTCATTTAAACTATAGCAGAGAGGATCTAGGCATTGCACCATCTCACAATCTTCAGGTTTACACTGATGGGTAAGAATGAGGAAGGTAGAACTTAGAGGAAGTATGATGTGGATTGAGAGGGAGAAGCCAACGAGGAAAATCTACCAGTACCTCCCTATACCCAGTTGGAATTTCAGCCCTGATATCCCCATTAACAGCCAGATAAAACCAACACCTTTGTTCTCATGTCATCAAAAGTACAGGTGAAAGATAATATTTTGTTTTTTCTAATTTGCCCTAAATCCTCTAACTTACCCTAAATTACCATTCATCTGAGATTTTCATGGACAGAGCCTGAAATACGACTTAAGCTCCCATTTGGGTTTCTTCACAATTTCATCCTCAATTTGTTAAAAAAGGTTATGCAATTTGAAATTGATATAGATGAGATAAAAATCTTTTAATCACGTCAGTTGCTAATAAATTCAAATCAAAATCACATCAGTCATTATGGTCAAAGATGAATATTTTTAACTTATTCCAACAATTTTCTTAGCTTATTGTTTTAACTGCACATACAGTTTTGTTTACAAAGTGATTGGCCTAATTAGAAACTATAGCTAATTTATTCAGGCTATGCCATAACATGGATATAAAATACATTACTAAAGGCTGCAATGTGTGTAATTTAAATGGCTAGGTACTATCTTCTCTGACTCCAAACAATGATTTTAGAATGGATATCCCGTAAGATGTCATGACAAAAATTGTCACTTTATCTTAGCCGGTTAGTCAACAGGTCAGTTGATAGTCAGAGCCCCCCAGAGGACTCAGGGGGCTGGGCAAGAGGATTTTGGAGGTCCCCTTGCACACAAAATAATTAATTTAATTTAGCTCATTTTATTAAGATAATATTAAGCTATGTGCATTATAAAAAGTTTCCTTCGATTATTAAACTACATTATTCTTTTCCCTGAAATACTTTTTTTAGGTGAGTTCACCACATCACTTGAGAACAATTTTCCTAGAAATCATTGTGGCGGATTCATTAATACTATCCTAAAAATGTATCCCTTCACAAAATCATGTTCAATGCTAATTAATTATACATATGCATAAAATCTGAACAGGTAGTAAGAGGCGATCCCAAGAAAAAATCTCTATTTTAAACTTTGTTCCATACTCTCATCCAGTTTTAACTAATTTGTTCTTTTTTCACCAGTGCTATCAAGTCATCTGCGCATTTCACTGTACATATCACACACCCTCCTATGATTAAACATTAAATCTTAAAACGCTTTTGAAGATTCCTTGGCAAACCATTCTTCCTACAGACTTAAAACAATTGGTGACAAACAACACCCATGACATACTCCTTCTTCCTAGCTCCACGCTGTTAGTGTCCTTTAAATCCTTTTTTACTTTTATTCTTTGCTTTATGTTCAAGTTGCCTATTGTTCTATCTTTCTCTTCAATTCCTACTTCCTTGAGTATCTTCATCAGTTTATTCTTGTTCACCTTATTCAAATACCTTTTTCCAGCAATGAAACAAGCACACACTTCTTCCTTAAACGCCGTCAATCTTTCCAATATTATTTTTAGTACCCCAATGGCATCCCTGGTTTATTTTCTCTTCTTGAAATCAAATTGGCCTTCATCTGATACCTACATTTTCTAGATTATTTTCTAGCCACTATCTTTTCCTAATATAGTATCAAACCAATGGTTTTGTAGTCACTGCATTCTTTAGCTTTCTTTTTCTTCTGTAGTGCCATCATTGTTCCTTCTAGGATTATTTTATAAATAGGATCAGCCTTAACCCGTGTTCGTGAAAGGACGTCATTTGTACACCCGTTATCAAATATCACAGATGAGTTGTGTGACTTGAAGGATTGTTTGTTAATTAGGAGCAACCAGAGCCTGTGTTCGTCAAAAGACGTCGCTTGAACGCCTCTCCTCAGATGTTGCAGTTGAGTTTGGATGGTAAGAGGCTATATGTCACCTCCTCCATGTTCTCTCCTTGGGACAAGGAGTTCTATCCGGATGTCAAGCAGTAAGTGTGAGTCTTTAATGCACAAAGTCTAATATTTTGTGTCCAGAGTTAATATTTTAGTACTCTGAAAGTATTTTAAGAAACAATACATTATTATATAGATTATAAACTTACTATACCAATATAAATGTTATTAAAAACTACATCTAGATAAGTATTGTATCCATCCGCAACTTGTTTTAATAAATAAGGTTATGAACACAGTACCTTAAGACTGGATTAATCTTCATTTTCACATCATCCAAACATAGGCGTCATCAAGATATTTGCAATGGTAATTTTTGAAAAACACTTGCCAAGTGCCAACCTTTACTTTGATGGTGAAAAAATTAACAATTGGTTATTATATATAAGAGATTGAAACACACAAGGCTGTTATATATTTATTTAACCTATTTACATAGCATACATTCCCTTTTTATTGTTTTTAAAAATCTGTATAAATGCTATAGAATAAAAGGATCGGCCTATATTATATGAAAAGTGTTCCTGAAGAGTTGCACGAATTAAATTAAAATAAATGTCTTAATATACTAAACTGGCTCTGAATATTTGTTTATTGCTTATCATTGTTATCACTGTATTTGAAGACTCGGCTCCTGGCTGCTCAAGATTGATGTTAACACAGATGAGGGAGGTCTAACTCTTGATAACAACTTCCTGGTGGATTTTGGAGCTGAGCCAGAGGGACCTGCCCTGGCACATGAAGTGAGGTAAGTTCTGTAGACTTTCTAACATGAAGTGAGGTAAGTTCTGCAGACTTTCTAACATGAAGTGAGGTAAGTTCTGCAGACTTTCTAACATGAAGTGAGGTAAGTTCTTTAGACATCCTAACATGAAGTGAGCTAAGTTCTTTAGGCATCCTAACATGAAGTGAGCTAAGTTCTGTAGGCATCCTAACATGAATTGAGCTTAGTTCTGTAGACATCCTAATATGAAATGAAGGAATAATTTAGTAAAATTAAGTAGAGAAAATTATGAAAGATACAAATCATTTCCGATCTGTCTTGACATACCAAAAGTATTATTTAGATCTTTATATTATACTTTAAAAAAAAATCTCAAATACAATATTGCACTATTGATAATATAGACAGTCCTTATAATAGATTCTAATACCGAGTCAGATATATCCTTTCTTGACAGTACTAAACTAAATTTGCAATCTTTAAAGGTACTAATCTTTATCCTTTCTCCACAATTTAAAGCTGATATTGATTTTTGCTATGCATCCAATTCAGCTTTATCCTCTCTTGACAATCCAATAATAATGTTTCTATTCCATTTGGACCATTTCATTAAACTGTAATTTGTACCCCCTCGGACATAATATTGAGCAAATGGGGGCTACCCTAAGCTCTCGCTTCCGTTATTTTTGTGTTTATTAATGCTCAACACAAGCTATGTTTTACTAGAGCCTAGAATCACATTTGTAGGGAGCTCCATATAACTATCACCTCGCCTGCTTTCGACCCACGTTAAGCCAACAAAATTTCGTTTCAACTGGGATCTGAACCATTTAAATATCCCGGAAGCTGTTGAATAATTTGTAAACTCAATTTCCTTGGGTATAATGAGTTTGTCCCCAGCACGAATCCTTTACTGCTAATGTAAACTATATTTTAAATCTCGAACATCCAGTTTTCTTGTTTCACTCATCACTGTCGCACCAAAGACTGTTCATCCTTGTGGAATTCTACAAGAAAAATAAGACATTCGAAATATTACCAAATTCACACATAACAATTTTTTAACATGCCAGATAAATATTACTAGTATCAATAGCTAGTCATTGTTTTAGATAGAGAATAAATTTGGTATTTTAGGAGCTGAAGCAGAACTGTCATGATAATAAGGTTGTTTGGTTATATAAGTTGTAACTTGCAGCTATTGTTGGTAGAACTGTTCAATATGTTGTCGGATAGGTTTATATAAATGGCTTCACGGTTTTAAAATATACAAATATCTAATCTCAAATTTAGTCAATTTATTTACTAGTCATAAATATTGTTTGTGTTTCAGATACCCTGGGGGTGATTGTACCTCAGATATTTGGCTTGTGAAGGACGAAGACAACTAGTAATGGAACTATTTATATAATCAATTCATTGTAATTTTAAAATTTTTGTTTTTTGTACCAGTTGTAAAGTTACTAAAAAATAAAACTGTATTTTTCTGCCTTTAACAAATGTAGTCAACTTAAATGATTTGTTAAAATGTTACAACCTGTTTCTGAAACAGATGTATATGGAACCATTTTGACTATATTTCTAAGACAGAAGAGGCTGAAGCTACTACAAACATCTCCTACCTTGGCTCTTTGCTCGTTTGTTCATCCCACACAACCAACTTCCACGGTATTGAGACAAGATAAGTGTGCCTTATTTTAAGGAATAATCGCCCAATCTCGCCGATGGCTTGAACTGAAACACAATAATTACCTGAATCAGACCATCTGGGCCCATACATTTTATGAGGCTGATCTATCCTATCTCAAACTCACCTGGCAGCTGCCTTCATACTTTCCTTATTAGGGCTATACATACACTGGACTCAATACAATCGACTAATCAGATTTCAACATTTAAAACCTGGTAAAATAAGTAACACCACCTACATTGGTGCAGACTGCACAACCTGACTCGACCGTGAGTCTCCCTGACATCGCTCGAATTCAAACATATTTGTTTTTCCTGCTCAGTTGGTTCTGAATAGTCACAGCTTCTCTTCAGACACACGTTCAGATGTTGCTTTTCTTTTTTCGGGTCTACTTCATTCGCTCCTAAAATAAAGTCATAGGTTTCTAGGATCCTCCTCTGATATTTTTTAAACTTTTTCGAATGATCTTGCAATGGCAAAACAAGTAATAAATTGCTCACTTTCACTTCTATTTGAATTAAACATAAACAACCACGTCCTTTTTTTCACTTGGTACCCATTTTAAAACTTAAATTAAAATCACACAGAAACAATAGTTGTAAATCACAAGTCAAACTGTTCATTTTCATACGTGTTCAGTGTAGGTATAAGACTCAGGTCGGATCGGACGAAAGGTGAGTCCATTGTGGGTGCAGCCTTACTCTCCTTTATCGAGCGTAACATTGTCATGATAGGATTAATTTTACGATGTAATGGTTTATATTCTCCCGGAAATAATTACACAAAGCATTCTCTCACAGTCACAATCTTTGGTTTCTTGAATTAGACCGAATAAAATTATGTATTTGCACTCTATTCAATTTCTTATTTATTTTCCATGCAATGGGCGGCGCAAGGGTTCCATGCCCCCTTGGCGAGACTTTTTGCGCCCCAATTGTAATCTGAACCCTTCATCCCCATATTTATATCCATCCCCCTGCCTACCAACAATCTTATTTATTAACAAAATACGGCACAGATTTATCTGATTACCAAACCCTTCTTTCACCTCTGACAAGACTTCTTGTGAATGTGGGGAATGCCAGGCCTCCACCGTGGTTCGGATTCCACGTTAAACTGTAGGTCCTCCATTTCATATCACAATCACCCTACCATTACACATTATCGTAAGTGCGTATAACCCGAACGGGTTGTAAGACGCGGTGCTAATAATAATAATAACAAAATAAGGCAGTGTACAATCTACTTGCACACCAGTACCCCTAGATGTTGCTACTACGCCACTGAAATCAACAGAAATTATATCAGGCGTACTGTAGTTTGACCTCTAAATATAATTATAATTTAAAACACCCCAGATGATACATCTGTTTCCACTGGTTCCGACACGAACATTGTAGCTCGAATGAAACAAATGAAGTAGGTTTAGCACCCGGTTCTAACCGCTCTCACTTTTCATCAACAGTTCACTTATCACCAGTATTTAGTCTAGATGTTCATTACGAATATATTCTTAGTTTATAACAAATACATAGAAATAACTATTTATTTTTTAAACACTAAAAAAATACATCATATTATTTTAATGCGCCCTATGCGGCCGTCTAAGTTCGCCTGATGGACCTTGATGAAGATTTGAGTTTGTAATAATGTTAAGCATACTCATTATCAAAATGTATGAAAAATCGCAAAGATAGTGTGCTTCCTCATCCATATTTTAAATTGTTAGTTAAGAGGATGTTTGACCCTCTCCCCGGTTTGAGGCCCCGCACTATAGTCGCCCAGTTCAAAAGTAGGATACGAATAACTTCAATGGCTAACTAGAAGTTTGGTCACAATATCTTATACTACTATTGGTGTGTTAAGTTCCTCTCAACAAAACTTATGCCCTGGCTCTGGGGTCTTCAACCCACAGCCTACGGGCATCTTTTTTTTGCGGCCCATTGGCTCATGAAATATAGTAAATTATTTCAATAGAAAAAACTACAAATACAGATATATATTTTACATAATCAACTAATCAAATATACACGTATTTTATTTGTGTATTTTATTTAATTCTATAAACATTTTTTGCTTTTTTACATAAATAAAAGTATTGCGTTTTAGTAAAATGTACTTTTTACCGGCAAGATACAACTCTAGAAGACAAGACAAATTGCGCTACCTCCTGCCACAAAGAAATTAAAAATAGGAAAAAACAACAACGAAAAACAAACGTCATAAGAAATCTGAAATTTTGCCTGTGGGAGACAGCACTGACAACTCATGAATTGAATAGTAATTGATATATTGCACTTAATCTTCTAAAAGATGCTTGTAAAGGGTCTTCACACACAGTATAAGAGTCTGCTGGAAATGGGAGTGTGTTGGTTTAAAGGATGGTAAAACGTACTATCTCCAATGGGCACACCACTGATAGCACGACAATTTGCTAGCAGTGAGAAAAGTGTCTGTATTTTGATAAGTTTAATCAGCTATATTATATCCATTCAGAGAAGCGAGTCTGTCAACAAAATATCCCATAAACGGAGTCACGGTTTTTCACATAGATACTTTTTTTTTCTTCAGACAGTATTTTTCAATACATAATAACTTTTATTTTAAATACATTATTTGTTGTGTGTGTATATATATATATATACACACAACAAATAATGTATTTAAAATAAGATGATATATATATATATTCAGTGGCAGAGGTACTGAGGGCCAGGCCCTCTTCCAGCCTACCCCTCCCCCCCTCCCCCTCCCATCCATGGAAATAATTTGACCAATATTATCGAATATTAATCTGAAAAATGGCTATAAATTAAAATACAAATGACTTCTAGATTAAATCAATTTTCAAAAATTTGATGGAGAAGATCACTTCAAGTAGCTTGTGAAGGCATCTAATTTTCGAGAAAAATTCAAGGGAGAAGCAATCTAAATAGCTTTTAGGTAATTTTTTTTTTTATCTGAGTATGAACTATTTAAAATAGTTTCTAGACCAGAGCAACTACATTTCAAAATAATTTCAGGGTAAAGATTACTCTAAACAGTTTCTAAAAGAGTTTAATTTCCGAGAAATGGGAGAAGCACTACTCCAAATTATTGATAATGAAACCGGGGAGTGGGCATATGAGGGGGGGGGGAGGCAGGCATGGTCACTCCTAGAATAAACTAGCCCCCACCATCACAAAATGTTTTCCACACTTTCTGATACTATCAGAAATTAAGCCGAATGACTTGCATCAAACTGAAGATAAATTCTAAAGGTATTCACGTTTCAAAAATGTGCCAGGATCAATCAAAATAGTTTCTAGAGGCACCCAATTTGACTAAGTGGTTCATAATTTGCTAATGTTGGCTAATGAAGAGGCTAATTAGATAAAATGAAACTGAATTAGAGAGGGGAAAGAAAAGTATCGCATAAATAGATAATTAACATGTAATGTTGCTATTTAAACTTTGATCTACTTGAGGGTACTTGAGGGTTCCTGTATGTTAGGGCGGGGGCACATGAGCTCGTGAGCAACCAAAATGTGAAGTCGTATGTAGGGGTGTGTATTCACACTGCAGTTACTACATACACATCACGTGAGGTCATGTTTCATCATGCTCACATACAAGCTCACAATCTCTGCACATGCACATATTTTGTGAACAGACAGTACACTAAAGTCGAGTGAGTGGATCAGTAGGTTTGTTTTCTTGGTTTTCAGAGTGGTGACAATTGTTAAATATGGGGACATACTTATTATTATTATTATTATTATTAGCACCGCGTCTTACTACCCGTTCGGGTTATACGCTCTTACGCTAATGTGTAATGGTAAGGTGTTGTGAGATGAAATGAAGGACCTACAGTTTAACGTGGAATCCGAACCACGGTGGAGGCCTGGCATTCCTTACATTCACAAGATGTCTGGTCAAAGGTGAAGGAAGGGTTTGGTAATCAGATAAATCTGTGCCGGGACGAAATACTTATTGAAAAAGTGCCTAGCTTAGCTTTTCTTTGCCATCAAGTCCACGACACTATAAGATAGCACCACGTATTAATACCTGCTCGGGTTACATACCTATGCACTAATTACACTAGTGGTTTTAGAGATTTGGAAGGTTATATTTAGAGGGAGTGTACCCGCATTTGCGTGGAGAAAGGGAAAGTGGAAAACTATTCTGTAAAAATCAACCGACCAAGATTCAAACCTCTGCTTCCCCACCAACGCCAGTCTAGTCTACTGCGTGGGTAGCGCGTTAAACCACAAGGCCACCAGAACAGGTGGCTATAAGATGGCTTAAGAACTTGTGTTCTTCCGTCGTCAAACTATAGGACCGGATATTTCATATCAGTTTGGATGTTCTTGCAGTTCCTTAATCAAAATACGATGAAACTCTTTTTTTTTTTTTTTTCAAATATATTTCCCATAAGCCCCTGTATCAGCCGCTTGTACTGAATAGTATTTTCCAACTACTCTTCAGGCCCAGATGAACTGCTTGATCCCCTAATCTCCATGGTCCAAGAGTGAATAACTTTACACTTGAACGCATGTAGTGACCTTGAGTTATTATAGTGTGGGGTGAACTGGTGGTCTAGGGGTAAGGTGTCAGACTTCTAAGCTGGCGGCCGGGGTTCAATCCTCGGTCCCGGCACAGATTTATCTGATTTCCAAACCCTTCCTTCACCTCTGACAAGACATCTTGTGAATGTGAGGAATGCCAGTCCTCCACCCTGGTTCGGATTCCACGTTAAACTGTAGGTCCTCCATTTCATCTCACAATCACCCTACCATTTCACATTAGCGTAAGTGCGTATAACCCGAACGGTTAGTAAGACACGATAATAATAATAATAATAATATAGTGTTTGTATAGCAGGTCACGTCATATGTGGAGACACGTGAACAGTGTTTGTTTGATAGGTATTTTATTATTTTCTTTTTAAACATATATATGAAACATGAATAAAAAAAACATGAGAAAACATATAGACACAAACATTAACACCAGCCCCGAAGGGCTCTCGAAAATGGACACGACAAGGGGATACGTACAAACACAACAAGAATGGTAATGGCACCCTTTCGGGCTGAAATTTGCGATCTAAAGGTTAGGGGTGGGAAAATTTTTCAAAAAACCCACCCCTTCGCTCATAGCGGGTCGCCAGGACCAGGACAACCCGTACAACGTACAAAGGAGAGGGACAGACGGAAAACAGTGGAAGTCGTGAACAGTGTATCCCTCAGTTATAACACTCACCCTATTCTGATACTAACACTTTAGTGCGGGCTATTATTACTGTTATTATTGTGAGCCCGCGAGAGACATAAGGTCACCACCAACCAATCATATATCTCCTCTTACTGTTGGCCAGTGGTACGTTGTTATATTATATTAAATAATACAAAGGCCAAAATGATCCTCAGCCACAAATCAAACTTATCCAATGGAACGTTAATTTCTATAAAGTAATATTACAAGAGTATCAAGCCCGCCAGGCAAGGGCGGATCTACGACTGTGCCGCCCATAGGCACTAGAAAATTTAACGCCCACTCTTCCTACCTTAATTTCTAACCTTCTAAATCCCTCTTTACCCCCTTCAACCCCTCATACACCAACACACATATACACTAGTGCTATCTGTGGAAAGACAGATAGAAAGTATTTACATTATTTGAGTATTTACTATAATGCGGTTTTAAAAGTATTAAGAATCTTTAACATTTTGAAATAAATACTCTTACACTATCACAACACACACATTCAAGTATTGTTTAATTTAACTATATAAAGTTTGCATTAGTAGACTGTAGAACATGTTACTACAAGTTAAATATTAGCATGTACACAATAATAAAATAGTCGATAAAATGTCTCGCCTTTATTTGCTGAGCGAGCTTATCGATGATGCCAGGCAAACATTTCATCCAATAAGTGACCTTCAATTAAGACGATTGTGAGTGAATTAAGGCGACGCTCTGTCATATTAGTACGTAGATACAGTAAATTACAACAATAACAACAGACACAGACACGATGAAACCATTAACAATTTTTAACTGGTAGAAAAAATATGTTTTCTTTCGTCATTCAAAAGTTGCCGCCCCTAAAATCTGCCGCTGTAGGCACGTGCCTACTAGACCCACGCGGCGCCAGGTACTCAAACCAGACCACTTATGTCTGTCTCTACTCCACTTCAGTAACAACAAAACCTTATTTGTTTAGATTCTAGAAGGATAAATTAGCTTAGCAAACAAAAAAAGAGTTTTTGAAGGGATTTCACCTCTGGGGATCCTCCCACGACAAATATTTGAAAACCGGATGCTCCTAGAAAATATTTAGAGCTGCCCCCATTATTTGAAAAA
>CABEEJ010000004.1:757098-852169 GCA_901482245.1 Timema douglasi | reverse complement strand
GGTACCATGGTAGTGAGCCCGCAACTTCCAGGCTTCAGGCTTCAACCAGGAGGTTCAAATCCCAGTTGGGTCTACTGAGGGTGTGTTTTCCTAAATGGTTTCTCACAATCATACAGCTATTTTTCTAGTGAAATCAATAGTTACTTAAAGGATGCTTCTCTGCTTAACAAGAATGCAGGTTACTCGTAAACGGTTGCCTCCCATTCGATATAAAACCTTCCCCTTAAGTTGTGGGTGTAGTGAAAAGGAGTTAAGGGCAGTATTTTTGCAGTTTTTGTGTAAACATTTTTTTTGGCCTAAAGAAATAAAATATTTCGCCTGTAGAAACATAGAGCTTAATTTTATTCTCATTGTGATTTTAATAGATATTAAATATCCATGAAGGGGGGGCCTGGAATTTAATGACAACTTTTTCTATCCATTTGAATGTTTTAAATATAATTCCGCAATGCTAATAGCAGATATTCAAGAATTATTGATATCACAATGTAAAGAAAATTAAACTCTTATGTTTCTAGTAGAGAAATATTTTATTTGTTTTGGCAAAAAAAAAAAAGTTTGGTTATAAAAACTGTAAAAACACTGCCCTTAACTCGTGTTCCCTACACTCAAACCATAAAACAAGTGTACATAAATTCACTCGTTACATTATTGAGCGTGTGGTTATTAAAATGGTCTAAGAAATGTAGGAAACAGTTCGCTAGAACAGCCCTAGTGAAAGCCCACAGGCTGGATTTGCAGATACAATGTAGGCCTACAACCTATTAAATTCCTTTATAAGGGGATAGTGTGAATATAGTCTAACAAGAAAAAAATGTACTTTTGCTGTTATTTTCAAACGGACCATTATTCTCTATTAGTAGTTAACATAGAAACAATTTACAAATACAAATAATTTTGAGTAATGACACCACTTACACCCAATTTATATACTAATCAGTATAGCGTTTGTGACATAGGGCCAGTTTCATAGTCAAGTTTAGTACGCCTCAAGTGCGGCGCTACACTAAAGACAAGACGACACCTACCTAAACCAGAATGGAATGGGCCGTTCTCACATAGGAAACTGGCTCATTCCATTCTGGTTTAGGTAGGTGTCGTCATATATTTAGTGTAACGCCGCACTTGAGGCGTACTAAATATGACTATGAAACTGGCCCTAAGGATGAAATAGCCTACTAGTAAAAGTATATGATATACATAACTTTTAAGAATATAAATTACAGGTCTTCACAAATATTTACAGATATCAGTAATTGATTGGTAATGGATCAGCAATATCACATTCATATCATATTCTGAAAATTGAAAAATTTCAATTTTCAGAATATGATATCAAAGAGGGAATATTCCCACTAAAATGCATTAACAATAGTTTCGGCTATTTGTTTCATTAATATCACATTCAGTTAAAAAAAAAAAAAAAGTTGCCAGAATGTAAGCTCCAGCTCTTAGCAAAATTTATATTCATTCAATTCAATTCAATTTTACCAAGTTTGAAGTAATATTGCAATACTTATTTCATTCTATAATTTTCTCATTCCCAAGGGTGGACTGGCAGTTTACAAGCAGTCCAGGACTACAAATATGACAGCCTTTGGTTATGTTTCAGTGTGAACTGTATGTAGTGTGAGGTAGAGTAATTATATTTTTACTAACAGAAAATTTAATCATGAGGTCATTTCAAATACATTATCGAGGACTATGTCGATATTCAGTTCACTTAAAATATCAGCTTCTATTTTCTACAAATATATTAGCAAAAAATTTCTAAATTGTTAGACAATAGCAATTTTAGTTTGTAAAATGATCCTTAACCCACTAATTGTATGGATTATAATAAAGCTTGAGACAGTAAACAAATCATTTTACTTTTGGCTTAAGAGATTCTTTATAAACAACGCCAAGAAACAAAAAATGTAAAGACTTTTCATTTAATGCCATTGTTTATCTTCACAAATGCTGTATTATGGGCACTCAGATTTACTCACTGGAACTTTTTATTACAATCTAATAAAAACCGTCATTTAGAATTGAAGGGATGGTTTTATTTTAGTTAACCCAAATCAAATCTGTCCACAAGGATCTACCTGTTTTCGGGTCGACCCAGACTACCACTGCTCATTCCTTTGACCACACATGAGTAACTTAGAAAAAAATTTGAACTACAGCATTATTTTACAATTTTTAAAATTTTTAGGTTCTATTATTTAAAAACAAATAAATGAGATTGGCTCATTAGAATAATAAGGTAAAATATAATGTTAAATATACATGTTAGTTTACAGCAATAAAACTATGGCCATCCTTAGGAATATACATCAAATTAAAATATAAAATATATTTTTGTTTTGGGAGAAGGGGTTTTGCCTGCGGGGAAGTCTTTACAGGAGATGCTAATCATTTGTTTGAACATTGGAACCCTCTTAAAGCAATTTAACATACTTTTGCTGTAGCAATTAGAAAATGTAGAAAACTTCAGTAAGCTAAAAGAGCCTAGACATTGATGATGAATTCAAATATTAATCAATTTCTAATCATACTGTTGGAAAGACAGGGGTAGGTGTAGGTAGAGGGTTAAAACCCTAGGTATGGCCTTGTCATGTAGGCCCTACACTCAGTTTATCCGAAAAGGTAGAATTCTTAACATAACGGTTTATACTATGACCCCATCTTATAAGCTATTATACCATGGTGGAATAATGCAAGGTCAGATTGTTACCTTAAAGGGAAAATAAAGGGTACCTTATTGGTGAAGAATGTTTTAAAGAATAAAAAATATTTATTGCATGCATCTTGAAATTGACAACAGATCTTAAAAGGGAGTTCTGCAAGATACATTCCTTGGCATACAAATACAAATGAGTAGATCTAAGGTCCAAATTTTATAGGAAGATGCATTTAGAAAAAATACCAACATATTTTTTTTAGTCAAAAATGGAAATACTATACTATAATATTTGTGTTATTGATACTGTCTATAAATAGCAACAGCTGCAGATCACTTATACAAACGTATACATATGTGAGAGTATATATAGTAGCTTTTCTAGTTCTTTGAAAATTGGGTTGTAATAATTTTTTGAACTGTAAGAAAATATTTCGCAATTGATGAACCACCTATGTGATTCATCATTTTTGTATACGACCAAGAAAAATGCTAGAGACAGGTTCTCTAAAATTCAATGAAATATTATTTTATGTTGGATGACTATTAATAAAAAAAACTAAAAATTTAATTTTGCTTGGAATTCAACTTTCTCACAAAAACAATCCCAGTACAGGTTGTTTGATTTTAAATAACTCATTTTTCATAGAGATTTGAATTCAAAATACAATTACAAAGACTAGCACATGGATTAAAAATAAACATACAAATACAAAATAAAACAATTATTTTGCTATCAACAACTGAAGCAGCCTTTTGAAAGTGTTCTAAAAGCAAATTTATTTTTATGTTGATTTGATTAAATTGAGATAAATTTATGATGAGTTTGTAGTTATTAAAGTAGGTCAAATACTAATTTTAATAATTTTAAAATAAGAAGAATAAAAGGAGACAAAGTATTTTGCTAGAAAACTGGACTATCTAATGTACTTGTTTTAATTAGTTCTCTATTTATATGCAACACTTTAACAACCTCTGTTTATCCAATTATATTTATTTAATTTTGAATAAAACAATATTTCAAGAAATCTTGAAAACCTCTCATTTGAATTTCATAAACACTCAAAAGACTAATCTATTATAATAATTATGATTACACTGCTTAGCTTTATGTGAGTATTTATTTTGAATTCAAATTTAATTTATGCTTTTATATTGATTAATTTATTTATCTTATGATGCTCATGATAATGTGATAAATTAATCATTATGTCAAACCACTGTATTTCTTAGTGTGTAATACATTTTAATGTACCATAGTTATTGGAATATATTTTTTAATATTTTGCTGTATTTCATAGCATTCCTTCGTGTAATTAAATGTTTTGTATCAGGGGTGCACACATGAGAGGGGTCCAGCTAGTCCGGACCCTCCCCTAGAAAACATGAAGTAGCCTATAAATAAAATATTAAATACAAAGTTAAATCACCTTAAAGCAATGGTTGAAAATAACCCAATGTCTCTATCCAGTCTGTGTCTATAGAGCCTCATTAAGTAATTTGTAATTTGTTCAAAGTAGGTATGAGTCTTATACGCGTAATGGATTGGACTGACTATTGACCTGTAACTTATTTACTCTGGACCCCCCCCTCCTTCCCCCCGCGCCAAGAAGAATTTCTGTGTGTGCCCTTGTTTTTGTATACTTATGATTTATACAATATAAATATGTTTTTATTTCAATCTTTTTTTATGATTTAGAAAAATATTACATTACAAAAATTTTATATTTTCATTTTGCTAGGGAAAGATTTTATTTTAGAGTATACATTACTGTTACTATTAAAAATTGGAGATATATTGGTTTTTAAATTAAATATAATTACATATCCTATGCTTTCAAGAGTATAGATGAATTATTCTGATACAAACTTTTTGTAATGGATTGGAAATATTTAATAATTTACTATGTTAAGGTTTGTTTTATAATTAAATCTTAATATTAAATTCATAAATGATATATTAGTCATCTTGCTCAACAGTATAATTCATATCATTCACAAAAAAACAGCTGAATACATTTTCCAAATTAAAACTATTATAATAAATTCAAATTTCAAATAAAAAAGTATTTTAATAGGCCTACTAAATTTTTGTTACTATTAAATTAAGTAACCACGAATAGTAAAGATATTTGATATTAAAAAAAAATTATATAGCCTAAAGATAAAACAAGTAATTGGACGGTTTATGTATTTTTTCTTCACACATGATTTTGTAGCATAATTTTATATAAATTAATTTAATCTTCCATAACCTCTCACACAATATTTCACGTGAAATATTTTTTTCTCACAGTAAGATCCCACCCACAAAGATCTCTTGGTTTTGTTTAAGTTAAATCATTTAATAAACGGTAACTATTTTTATTTGCAAATATTAAAGTCAATATTTTGATAAAAAAATATCCATCTATCAAAATTATTTATAAAAATAGATATATGACTATATAACTATTACTAATATACCCCCTTTTATATGAGCCCAAGTTTTTTATAAGTGAGTTAAAGCACCAAATTGGTAGCTGTCATTCATCATTACGAATTTTACATTGCACAAGTTTATGTGAATATTCGAAAACAATATTGTTGTTTATTGAGTCACGCCAGCCATTTTAGTCCATCATATCCACGTTGTAAGTGAATGTCTTACGCCTGTACATTGAGCCAGTTATACTAGCAATGGTAATGACAATACTTCCCAGAATCGAGGCCAAATAGAGACAATCGAGCTGGAATCTAAGCTCGGAGCAATGGTCGTGACCACATTAATGCTATATGAGCCTGGACGCTACCTGTTCTGTAGGGACCTCGCACAAAGCTTGATGATAGCAGGAGTTTTTTGATTACCAGACGATTGGGAAGTCCATCTCCTATCCCCTCCCTGCAATCACCAAGGATGTGGGAGAAATTGAAAGTAATTTTCCCGTCAGAATTTTTTCCAGTTGAAAATTTAGATTTTTCTTCTTTGTGTTTAGTAGGAATAACAATAATAAATATGTTGTATTGAAAGTACTAATTCAGGCTTTATTTGTATTCTTAAAGCATTCAGGTAACCACAGTGTTAGCTGATGGCATCAGCCATTCTGTTCACACAAAAAATTGATGCTTTAAAATCTTGGGCAATGAGTCAATTTTAAGGTGTAGTTTATAACTGACGAATTATGTGGTACACACCACTCAAGACAGTTTAAAAGACGCCAACATCCCAAGAGGGTGAGAAGGGGGGTGTTGGAAAGTTTTTTTAAGAAAATAAATTATGCACATCAGTATACCAATACGGTGACATACTTTAGAGATATGGTAGAGATTGTTTCAAAAAGTTTAAATTATGTCATGGATTAGCTTTAAAGTTGTAATTTATTATTTAAAAGGGGCAAGCTAAGGTAAATTGAAACAATTCTGGGATTTTATGAGGATGCCTCAATACTCCACTCAAAATGTATAGAAACATTTCCTTCTTTGAATGAGGAGTAAAACATAACAAAAAATGCTATTGTTTCACTGATTATCAACAAGTGTTGTTTATTTTAAATACATAATTTCCCTGAAATATTTAGAAATGAAGTCTAAAACCTATGTATAAAAAAAATTCATTTGGTTTTTATTTGACTTTTTGTCAACAAAGTAGCAGAGAAAGGAATGTCAGACACGAGGAATCAAAATGGCCGGCGTGACAAAGCCTCCGCCGAACCTTTTCGTAGCACATAACGTAGCACTGTTTACACGTCCGCGACGGCAGATGGTGCTGGTGTCCTGTGTTCCAGATTCTCTTGGAAGAGCGAGTTGTTATTGGGTTCCATGTCTTCTTCTCCGCCTTGCTCCCCACCACTAATATTCTCGTTCGTACTCGCATTAGACCCGCACTCGACATCCAGGAATCTGTAAGGGAAATAAGCTTCGTGTTATTTTTAATTTTATTATTTCATTCCACATAATGGATATTCACTACTTTTTATTGGATTAGGGAGGAATTATGATTGTTTTTGAGGAAGTCTACCCCGCATTTACGTAGAGTTGGGTAGGGTAATGCACAGTAATAAAAAAAATCTCCCAGTATAGCTGTTAGAAACTAGAAATTTGACTTTAGCATCACTGGTAATAAAAGTCAATTGCAACCTTGACGCCTTATACTTTAGATCATCGATATGGATTTCATATTATTGAGGTGAATATTGCCAAGAAAAGGTCAAAATTAGCCCAATATAAAAATGGGGTGTGACAAATATATTTTCTGCTGAATATTCATGTTGTTAGCTTATTATTTTATTATTATTATTATTATTATTATTATTATGTGGAAGCGAATTTTAAAAGCTAGGACAAATGAGCTGTAACCGTACACTTTGACGATAATTTGTGATAAATGCACGCCGAAAGAGGCTTTAGTCTCGTCCCGTCTGGTTTGCCATTGACGGGGTGGTCAGGATTATAATTCCTCTACTGAAGTGATATTTATGAACTGTTTCCTTACCATGTACTTATATGGATAGCCCGAACGGGTAGTAAGACATTGACAACGGATGGGAAAAATTCTAGTTTTTGGAGACGTTCACATTTGTGTTACCATTAACTTTTTTTTTTCCAACCGCATTTTAAAATTACTATCTATGTTTAGCTTCGCTAATAGTATAGTGATTAGAAAGGTATACTCAAGAAAAATGAACCTTCATTGGCGAGGAGGAAGAGTGGGAAACAATTTAAGGGAAAACATTTTCAGTACACCGGTATTAAACCCCAATACCCCCATCGCAAGCAAATCAAATGTGACTGACCCCTTCATCAACATGTCCACTGATAAGAGTTTTTAATATCATGAAACTCCTATTGGTTGACCGTTCAAAAGTGAAGTGGTCAAACTTTCTATCCACCGTTTACATGAAAGGAAATATCCTCACACTGATATTTTCCTCATGGGTGAGAATGACAGCTCTAAAGCTTCAAAATCCATCAAATAATTCTCAGATATCTTAACATTATTGATTGTTGTTAACCTGTTAAGCTTTGATTTATTGTTGTTAACCTGTTAAGCTTTGATTTATTTGTTTGAGGAAAAATGAGTTATGTTTATAAGCATTTTCTTTGATCTCAAAGCGGCAAAATTTGGAATAAGATATTGCTGAAAAAGAGCTAAATTCACATTCATGTGAATCTGTGTAAAATTATAAAATTCAAAATGTATGATTTTTAGTCCAATATGAACCTGTTGATACCTTTCCCCTCCATTTTAGCTTTAATCATACTTGTGAATAGCAACACTTTTTAAGTTAGTGTAAAGCCCCATGCGCATATGCTATTTTGAGTCAGCCAACTGTTTAGTTGCATCATTGAGAACCATTGAGCCATACGTGAGCACGTGCACATGCAACTATCCATTCGACCGATTAAATAGTTTGTGTTTTGCTACAAACTCGGTGCAACTCTGAAGTTGGCCAACTTGGTAGTAACCTACAAGTTTAAACGCGTTTGCACGCATTTGCAACGAAGTCAGCTGACGTCACTCTTCTGCTCTCTCATTACAGTCAACATTGAAGATAATTTGTAGTTCAGTGAATACAGTAGTTTGCTTTGATTTAAATCAAGAGAAATGGTTGCCGAATGCTCCCGCCTCTCAATCATGAATTAGAAAACAGTTTTTCAGAACTATTCAATTTGTAATAGAAGCTAAGAATTTCTACTTTGTATCATCAATAAATTAGTATAATTACATTATAACAAATGTGGGTTTATGTGTTCTTATTTCAAAGTAACTGATTGTCTTGCTTCTGGGGGGATGCTATCTCTTTATTTGGTGTTCCAACAGGTTATTGACTGTCCTAAGAGGCACGAATTTAATCAAAAATACTTATACTCATTCTATAGTAGTTGAAAAGTATATTTGGATAAGACCATAATGATTATTCAACTTGTAGAGTTGAGCTTTAAGTATTTGTTGACTTGATAATGAATGTATTCAATACTGTTTATTCTGTTTCAATTTTCTTTGACGGATTACCAGACCAAATCCATTTCAGGATTGCTGGAAAAAGGTTAGTTGGGTAACTTTTGCGTTGCATGTGCGTGGACATCTCAATCGATCAAATATTCAGTCGGCTGGTGCATGCCTGACTATCAGTTGGCCTACTTAAAATCACATGTGCACGTGGGGCATAAGAACCCAACTCACCCCGTGGATAATGCGTATGCAGGCATCACATCATAATGTGATTTTCTGTAGCCTTCAATAGAAAACAATGGAATTGAAGTAGCGAGACCATTTTACTAGATAGAAAAATAAATAAAAAAATAGAAAAATATTGTTTGGATTTATTTTTCACTTATCTCAATTTCCCTATTGTCATTTATACAGGGAGGGGTGGAAACTACTAGACGATCCATGCTGAGGAAAGTAATGGACAACGTGCTGAGGTTTGTCTGACGCCCGGTGGAGCTCACCTGACAGACATTATCTTCAAAAAATGAACAAGTGTTTTATGCAGCTTGTTTTTATTTAGCTAGTGAATTTTTATTCTTCAATCAAAGTGTTAACTTTGAAGTAACTGCAATTCAATACGATATTTAGTTTTAGAGCTATCGTGAATTTAATATTCTGACTAATCGGCCGTTAAATGGGCTGTTGGTATGAGTCCATCTCCAGCTAACCGTGATATTAGATTACAAGATTACTCTCAAACTGACCAGAAGTGGAATCAGAGAAATAGTTTTTGACTTTTTTCATTTTATTACTAGTAAATTTTAATTTAGTTGTATTAAAAAAAATATGTTAAAATGGTTTCACAGGTTTCAATTCCACCGTTTAATAATTGAGTAGAATACAAGGAGCCGGCCCCCTATGCGACGTCCGATTTGAGTTATATTATCAACCTAAGTAAGGTACTATCTGTGGGATGATATGGGCACTTAAGGTGGAATGAAAGGGACCTCAAGTTAAGGCTGGTATTTGTGCATTTTATTCATAATAAAAACCCTTTTTGGACATAATAAACAAAATACTGATTCAGTAAATAGGTTAGAACTAATTTTATGAACACAGTAATCTTGACAGTTCTTGAATATTGGTCATGAGCATAGTAGAGCTTGATAACTTTTTACTTTAAAAAGTTTATTGTAAAATGCTATTATGGTCGTGACCGATATTCTAGAATGTTCGAGATTACTCTATCCACAAAACTAAACCAAACGTATTTACTGAAGTAATATTTTATGTATTTGGGCCCAAAAACTTTTTTGCTCTTTCTTGACCTCTCGAATAAATAAGTATTGTGGTCGTCAAAAAAAATCAAACTCGAGATTTTGAAAAATGTTGATGTTTCATGACCCCCTGAAACAAAAAATAAAAGTGATTTTCATAATACCGTCTGTGTGTTTGTTTATCTCTGCTTTGAAACCATTTTACCGATTGGGCTAAAACTTAGTATCTAGGGTTTTCATAAGGTTCCCTCTAGGAGTTTTTAGAATTAGTCATCCAACCATAAAATTAAAGGTAGTTTGTTTAAGGTTAAAAAGTGAAAAAATTGATTTTTTATCAAAATCCACTTTAATGAGTTTGATTAATTTTCGTATTTAGGCATTGTTTAACATTAAAAATACAATAACAACTCTCGTTTGCCCATGAAAATAGAATTGAGGCTACTTTACATAAGCAGACATTTCAATTTTGATCGTATCTTCACAACTGTTTGAGATATAAAATAATTTATCATTGTAAAGTTGTATACCTATTAAAAATATAAATATTTTAATTGTTAGATATAATTTTGTAAAACCAACAGTTTCTTGACCATGAGTGGGTATATATATGTATATTAAAATTCAGGTCTTTAAAATGTAAAATTGGTTGTTATGATCGTTGGTGGACAGATATGTTTATCTTTTCTCAATGTTTCTGTAACAGTTTATATTATTTCATGGATGCTCTTTGGTGGAGTGTTTCTGCACCAATATATCTTATTTAATTTCACAAATATTACAAGTTTTTAGTTAATGCCTTTATATTACGATAAAAGAGAAGGTCTGTGTGGTACACCGTACCATTTATTTGAGATAAAAATTGCAAAATTACCGGCCTTAGCTCATGTCCCCTTAATTCCACCAAGGGGACATCGTCTGGGCTACAAACAGGAGGGTGTAGGGCTCTCTTTCCCCTGCCTCAGATTACTGGCAGAAGGTAATGAATGCTACGTACGTGTACGGTTTCTCCTCTCCCCTCATTTCGCAGATGACGTTCGTGAGCGCCATAATGTAGTTCTTGGCGAGTGTCAGAGTCTCGATCTTGGACAGTTTCCTCTCCATCTTCACGTGAGGGATCACTTCCCGCAGTTGCTGTAAAATAGAAAAACCAGGTCACACATCACGTGAAATGTAAATCACTCAGTTTGAAGAAGAACAAGACCAGTGTAGGTCATTGGATGGTTGGCAGAAGTTGAAGGTTGCCAAAATGGTTTACTCTTGATGCAATTGGCAGATTCAAACGTTTGAAATAGAGATGGAAGGCTCAACTACTCGAATTACTTGAATCTTATAGTATTCGAGGGATTCGAAATTTGAAAGAATCATATTTTTTTTAAAATAATTCAAAGGCCTTGAATTGTAATCATTATTGAATGCAAACGGCACAATCGTAATAGTAAAAACTTGACAAATAAGTATAAAAACAAATATTCAAAAGGACTAAACCTTTGGTCAAGAAATTTGTTTCATATCCGATACTAATTTACTAAATATAACTAAGTTTGATTTATGTTATTTAATTTTCAACTTTTTTCATATTGCTTACTAATTTATCTATGATTTTTAAAGATTTTAAGATTCTAATTTAAAATGCAAATGTTAAATTCACTTTCTAGAGCAGAAAAATAATAAAATCAAAATCGTATTCCAGATTTGAAATAAATTGTAAGGTTTGTATTCGAGATTAAAAATAAAATGTTAGATACTTATTCGAAATGATCAAGAAAATGTTAAATTCGTAAATGTTCTGAAAGAAAATGTTCGGTTCGTATTCAACATCTAAAATAAAAAGTTGGATTCGTATTCGACCTTTCTATAATTTAAACAAAGAATTGAACCATCATTAAAAAAANAATAATATATATATATTTTTTTTTAATTACCGGCACTTTAATTAATTAAAAATACTTTCAAATATATCTGCTAAAAGACATAAATCCCCTTTACTGATAGTGTTGATCCGACATATTAGCTCAGTCGATAGCGTGTCTGTCTACTGAGCCAAGGGTCCCGGGTTCGATTACTGACATGATAGAAAAATGTATCATTGACGAAATATGGGTTTATCTTTTCACATTGATAAAATAACGGCCGGAAGTAGGATGCTGTGCCTGTCCTAGTTGTAAGTAAGATTATAAGGCAGATCAAGCTAGGACAGGCCTAGCAAACTGGCAGTGGAAAATATGTGGCTTGAATTAAATATAACTGACCCGGCTCATAGGCTAGAAACAATAACGGATGTAAAAAAGTAATCCCAGACGATTTCTTTATTTTCTATTCTTAAATAAATATAAGTTAAATTTATAATACAAATATTAGTTCAATACCAACTTCACTGTGATACCAACATCAGGGTGTGTATTTATATGGTAAAAAAAAGTCTAGAAATGCAAACAAACTTTGATGTGGTCAGAATTGATAAAATAATAATATTTAGCACCGCATCTTACTACCTGTTCGGGTTATACGCTTTATGTACTAATTACTCTAATGGATTAGGAATTGGGAAGGTTGAATTAGAGGAAGTGAAACCACATTTGCGTGGAGGGAGAGTGGAAACCATTTAGGAAAAACCACCCGCAGTTCACCCGACCGAGATTCGAACCTCGGTCTCCTCGTTCTCAGCAGTCGAGCTCAACACGACAAGCGCGTTAGCCAACTACGCCACCTAGGCGGGACAGAATTGATAAAAATGTTATTGTATTATTAGTATTATTTTATATGACCTACGTTTCATTAGCTTTTAAAAGCTACAGTCACAAATACTACTATGCTACGCATGACTATATGAAATTAATTGTCAGATATTGTCCTTTTTTAGCGTGTTTCTTTTATAATTCTGACTAATACGCATCGAGACTCTAACAGGAGCGATGCAAGAGGAATGAAAAAGTATCACTCACCAGTTAGATTGAGGATGAGAATAAAAGATATACATGGATGTATGATACATTTAGTATAGTAAAAAGATAAAATTAGACATGAATAATTAATGAAAATATTGAATGAAAAAATAAAAATTTGTTACAAAATCTTCCTAAATACGAGGTCTGTTCAAAAATTTCCTGAACTATTTTTTAAATATATTTTTCGGGTTTAGCTACAACTTAATCAGCCTTGTCACCTTCTAAATACTCTCCTCCTCGTTTGATACACCGCTCACAGCACCGTCTATAATTCTTGAAGCAATCCTAACAGGTGTTTTTTGGGATCACACGTAGGTCTGCCTGCGATTTTTCCTTTATGCCTTCAATTGTGTCGAATCTTTGTCCTGTCAATGAGAATTTTTGTTTTGGAAACAGGAAAAAGTCCGCTGAGGCCAGGTCAGGCAAGTGGGAAGGCTGGGGAAGCTTAGTTGACTCAGATTTGGCGCAGAAGTCACAAACCAGCAAAGATGCGTATGCGTTGTCGTGTTGGAGGAGTCAGGATTTATTTTTCTACAGCTCGGGCCTTTTTCTCCTGATATCTTCTCTCATACGTCTCAGGACTTTGATATAATACCATCGATTCACTGTTTGTCCCTCTGGTAAAAAAAATCGTGATTAACAATGCCCTCAACATCAAAAACCCTTTAGCATGACTTTCGCGTTCGACCTGACCTGCCACGATTTTTTCGGACCCAGCAAAATTTCCCCAGCCCACTGTGAAGACTGGGTTTTCGTCTCAATATCGTAGCCGTAAACTCATGCATCATCACCAGTAATAATTCTCTTCATGAAGTTTTCATCCTCATTTGCGTGATCCAAAAATTCCTGACAGATTGCAACACGATTGTTTCTCTAGCCCTGAGTCAGCAACCGTGGGGCAGGCTTTGCAGCAATTAGATGCATTTCCAATTTTTCGGTCAGAATGTCAATACACGATCCTAATGAAATTTTTCACTTGCAATTTCTCGAACAGTCAATCGAAGATTTTAACGCAAGGTTATCTGCATTCCCCACATTCACAAGATATCTTGTCAGAGGTGAAGGAAGGGTTTGGTAATCAGATAAATCTTTGCCGCGACCGAGGATTGAACCCCGGCCGCCAGCACATCAGTCTGACACCTTACCCCTAGACCACCATATCACCAATTACACTAATGTGTTAAGTATTAGAAAGGTTTAAAATAGAGGAAGTGTCCCTTTATTTGCGTGGTGGGAGAGTGAAAAGCCATTTAGGAAAAACCACCCCCACTACCCCTGACCGGGATCGAACCCCAATATCCCTGTCTTCAGCAGTCTAGTATATTGCGAGAGTAGTGCCTTAGATCATGTGACAACAAAAGTGGATTTTTTTATTTAATCTATTTTTTCAAACGTATAATATTGTATTTTAATGAATTATTCAAGATTCCCAGGCAAAGCTATAGCTATATTTTTAGAGGATACGGTCACTTTTTATGATATTTTTTTACATTTCAAATGGCACAATTTCTTTTTCCTTATTACCTGTTAAGGCTTTAATCTTATGTATTAATTGCTCTTATGTGTCGAGGATGAGGAAGACTAGAATTTAGAGAAAGTATACCAACATTTTCATGGAGGAAGAATGGACAACCATCTTGGAAAAACCACCCTAAGTGCACCTGATTGGGATTCGAACCCTGATATTCTTGTAATCGGCAGTCCAGTCTACTGCGGGAGTGACCCTAAGCCGCGCAGCCACCGAAGCGGGTCATAAACAATTTGGTCCTATTAACAATAGTACATTTTGTTAATCATAGTTTATTTTAACTATGTAAAATACTAAAATAGCCATGATGTTAGAGCCGACCACACACAAGAGTCAAAGGATCGTGTCTCACCTCGAAGGCGTCGTTCAAGGAGTGCATCCTCATCCTCTCTCTCTCGTTGCTCTCTAACCTCCGGAGGTTCCTCTCCCTGGCGGATATACCGGATTTTCTCCGCCTCCCCGCGCTACCGGTGCTGCTCTTCCTCTTGGGTCGCGTCTGGTGGTGTTTGCCCCTGGAGGGAGAGGGACCCTCACTCCCTGAGCTGTCGGAACAGTCTGAAAGACAAACAAAAAGAACAAGCGGGGGTTAGATAAATCTGCAGAGTCAGCAACTTCTGGTTTCACGCATTTAAACTTTACCACTAGCTAAATCACTTACGTTCTAATACCGAGAATGTATCGTAATATAGAATATTTAAAGCCACGAGATCGTGATGGCTCTTGACGTTTTATGAGCCCTAATATAATTAAAAAATAGTGGGTTCAAAATATCCACATATACCTGGGGATACAGTCAAAAAAGTTCGATAAATTTCGTTAAAGTTTGATATTTAGATGGCCAGACCCGAGGTGTAATCGTAATTTTAGTTCCAACTCACTAGTTTTGGAAAATTTTGACACTTTTGAAAAATGTCTATAACAATTTTATAAACATTGGATAACTGGGGAGTGTCTTACATGGAGGGTATATTTTGTTAATAAAAGAAAAACTCGTTTAAGGGCAGTTTACCACTAACATATTTTTGAAGAAAAAAAGTTCCAAATTATATTATATTTCAGTGAAATTTCTTAATAGTGAGCAGCTTCTGGAACTATAAAAAATGTTCATTAATAATAAGTGTCCTATATTTGGAAAAATATATTTTAAAGCTTATGCTACTTCTACCCTTCATTTACCCTGAAAGATAGCCATCTTAAGCCCCGTATACATTAGGCAAGCCGAGCATGTAATGTAACATGTATTGTAATGCTCGTTAGTTTAGACGTGAAACGAGCACGCCACGATCATCCTCTGAACCATTGGTGAAACGAGCACGCCACGAGCATCCTCTGAACCATTGGTGAAACGAGCACGCCACGAGTATCCTCTGAACCATTAGTGAAACGAGCACGCCACGGGCAAGCGACGTAATGATATCGGTTCAATTCAGTATTTACGAGGGTGCACTAAATTTCAATCTAATTAACTATCTTAACTATATTAAATGTATAATAACAAAGAAACCTTTGCCTTAATTATGTGCAGTGGTGTTATGCTAATTATGGCCAATCTATTTATAAAAACAACGAAAGCCTCAGCAATGGTGGCGTCTATTTGTATAAAAAAAGGGATGATTGGGAACAACTGCGAGATTTCAAATTCCAACACATTTGTGGACAGCATAAAAACTTTGCCAAGATGTCTCCCACATACTTTGAGAATTTGCTGAATAAAATAGGACCGAAAAAACTAATAATTTTTCGTTTGCAAACATCTTATGCTTGTCCTGCTAATGCGGCGATATCCTAGCAAGCATCTTCCTTCGAATTCTTTTTCTAGTTGTTTTTATTCTCGCTTCCTTAGTCCCATAAAACACTATGGTTTTATAAGATTCTATCAACTGAAATACAAATTCCTAAGAATATTTCTCCATGCTTGCGAGCACGCAACAAACACGTTCAAACTAGACTGACGAATCCCTTTGTGTTCGTTGGAAAAACCGACAGCCGGCGGATCACTGCGAATGGTTCGTAGCGTGCTCGTAACGCGCTCGCAGGCCCGGCCCAATTATACGACTCTGTTACACTATTATTCATTCACGAGCTAAGTTTACCTGGATGACAGCTCGAAATGTTACTAGAAGTAATCCCTAATATATCACTTTGCCAACAGCTGACATCTATCACTTTGGATGACTAATGAAAACAGTTGGTAATATAATAATGTGATAGTTAACCACAGTAATTTAGGCCAATATTATTTATATATTTATTTAAGGTTGGATACAAAGTTTATTTATAGTTTTATTCCCCTTAAAAAAAATATTCACACCACTTTCACAAAAACTTCTAACAAACATAGCTTCAAGATGGAGACTGACAAATTTAAACCATGTGGTTGAACACGATGGTAAACAAGTTTTTTACAATTATGCAGACTACGCAGTTGATGACAATATTTTATTCAGTTAAATATTTCAAAATACGATAAAATAATCATAAAATCATTTATTGTATGTAAAAAAAAACACTACAATTTTATCTTTTCCAAGTAAATACGATGCCTGTATTAAAAGGTATTGATGTGTGCACTATATTACACTAAATCAGTAGCCTATCGTTTTAAAACGTAAAATAAGTACTTTTAATTATGTTTAGAATATTGTTTCAGGTTGGATAAAAAGAAATTATTTAAAAAAATTAAATAGTATGAGAAAACTTAAGTTTACGTTATTTTAAATGTAATATATAACAGGTTAGGTAATTAAAGATCTTTACATTTATAACAAAACTGTGATCTTTTACAAGTGTTGGCAACCCAAAACCTAAACAAATGATTTTCGAGCTGTCATCCAGGTAAAAACCTATCGTGAACGGAATATACATATTACATTACAGGCTCGGCTCGCCTAATGTATCCGGGGCTTTACATTTCATGGTTCAACTATGTCGCTGGTAGTACGACATAAAGCTTAGTCCGTAGCGTTTATAAGTACTAAGCTAAGGGTTCCAAGTTCGATTCTCAGTATGGCAGACAAGATTTCCATAATTAAATGTGTGTTTCCCCTTTCACAGCGAGGAATTAACGGCTGAGGGAAGGGTGTTGTGTCTGTTCTAAAATTAAATTAGTTAATAAGTCATGGGCTAATATAATCAGTCGGTTCAGAAAGTGCACGTTAAATACTGAAAACAAAATACAAAAATCAAACCAATAAACAAGAACTTGTTTACTGTTTATAAAAAAGATGTAATTAGCTACTACATTGCACATTTGGTAGTATACACAGAACAATGCGCAACTAAAACTAAATATGTTTAGTAGGCTTACGCGTGTGTTGTAAAACTATCCAGATGACTAAAAGTAAATAAAACACCGTATAGTTTTACATTAACACTGCTGTAAAGACATTAAACATACAGGAACAACAAAAGCAGAAAACATAAGCCCTACTCTATTCACATAAACACAAGAGGATGTTTAGTGCTCAAGAAAAAATATATATTATCTAACTGAAAATAAACTAAAAATTCTTAATCATAGAAGTAAAAAAAACTTTCAACACTATTTCATTGATTAACCTATGGTTTGGAAGAAACTCAAACATTATTGTTTGTTTTTATGAATTTTGAATTTTATTTTCAAGATACATTTCTACTCCAGAAGCTAGCTTAAATTCGCCTGAATATCCCTTTGACGACATCACCTGCAATATCACCAGCAGAAGGTGGGTCTGCTCACGCTGCATTCAAGACAATGGCATCCCTCTGAATGTAAAATAAATGAACTGCTATTAATTTTGTCCGTTTGATTTTTACGCATAAATATGGATTTCTAACACTGTCCGTGTTCGTTATTGAAAAATAATGCCGTTGTAAAGTTATTTCACCGTAATAACCCATGTTATTATGTCAGAGATAATGAAACCTGTCCGCTATTGATAGATGTCCGTTAAGTGAGGTGTCCTTGTGTATGATTAAGTATATGTGATTGAGCCGTAGCCCTTACCATCTATTTTTGATTGTTGTTTACCAAGGATCCTGAAGAAATAATTTAAGGCTTATGGAGGAAAAGGGTGGTATTTAGATGAAGTAGATGAAGTTCTGGGAAATAATAGTAGAGAATATGATAATATTTAGAGAATAAAATAGAAAAAAGGCCTATATCCACAATTTGACAAGGCAGAAACAAAACACTGTTTGTATTTAACATATTATTATTATTATTGAATGCCCGAACAGGTGGTCACGTAGTAAAAGGCGTCAGTTTTTCGAAGGACTGGATTATTGTTGATGTGGATGTCATGTTTCGAAACACGGCTGGTTGCACTGGAAGTATTTTCCCCATGTTAATTATCACAGTAATTTTCCAATCTGCTATTCACACCAATCTCTTGGATTAGGTCATTATTTTAACTGTGGTTTGAATGTACTAAAAATATAAAATTCTTTTTACAATCAGGTTATATAGTGAAAATTATTCCTGCAATCTGATAGCAGAAGGCTATTTGCAGTAGATAACTTAAAAGGGAGGATTAGTTTTAGGACTTAGGTGTTGTAAAGTGAATAGTAAATAATTTATAAATATTCAGGATCAAACCACAGCTCACCGAAGTAATACAAGCCAATAAAACCATTCAGCGAAGACCACTGATGAGAATTGTGTCTTGTTTCTTAAAGTATAAGCGATAGTTTTAATACATTTGAAGCTCTTTAAAATAAACTGTACGGCGCACCACAAAGACTTTCTCCCGCTTTTATCTTAAAATATACATTTACTAAAAACTCGTAAGATTTGTGAAACGAAATAGAAGTTGTTGTAGAAATACTACATCAAAGATCATAAATGAAACGATATACACTGTTACTTACTCTATGTAATTAGGAACTAGTAACACTGTTATAGAAAAATTGAGAAAAGAGAAACATCTTTGTTCACCAAAGAGCATAAGAATCAAATTAGTTTTCAAAAGAGCTAAATTAAAAAGTATATATATATACTTACAGCTCAGCAACTATTCGTTTTATAGAAATCTATTTCAATTTTTTTTTAAATCTTTAATAGTACTATAACTTTACCATTGATAAGTTATTTCGTACCTAATTTTTTTTGGAGAAATGGTGAAAATTGGAAAATTTCCCTCATGCAAAATACCCTCAAAGTCATTCTCTGAGCAAATGAGCACTGCCATCCTGTTTATAATAATACACAATATATATATATTGTTTATAATAATACACAATATATATATATATACTGTTTATAATAATACACAGTGTGTATATATATATACTGTTTATAATAATACACAGTATATATATACTGTTTATAATAATACACAGTATATATATATATATATATATATATATAAATCAAAATAGAGAAAATTTCGAGAAAATCGATTTTGTCTCCTTTTGCTCTTCAGTAAACTACCCTTATATTTAGGGTAAGACATCTAATTCAAAAAACCCTCTGGGGGACCTTATGAAAACACCAGATACCAAGATATAGCACAATCGGTAAAATAGTTTCGGCTCTAGCCCAAGGTACAGACAGACATAATAACTAAAACAACCTCTTTTGGTTTCAGGGGGTCATGAAACGTCGAAATTTATCAAAATCTCGAGTTCAATTTTTTTTACGATCACAATACTTTCTTTCCAAGCTGTAGAGAGAAATTAAATAGTTGAAACTATAATGTAGATCTGTGCTTTGTAAATATTCATGCATTTTTAACTCTATCTTGGACGTACGACTTCAATCGAACACAGAATGCAGTGAAATAAGCTTTTATACTTTGTAGTTTTTAACCATCTCTCCACGCGAATATTAGAGCGTCTGAAACTTTAACTACTAGAACTTCTCTCTTAGTTTGTACAGTTTATAATTTAGATTAATGTAAGTTTCTAATGTAATTAGAGAGTGTTAAAGAAATTTTGGTTTAGAATGTACCTTGTGGCGCCTTATCGTCACCTCTCTTTCCCCCCGAATCTTCGGAACACAGGTTTGTGTCGTCCACCTCAATCTCCTCATCATCCTCGTTCCAGAAGTCGAGGTGATGATGGCGATGACTGTGATGGTTGCGATTGTGAGGGTGGTCCAGGTCCGGGGTTCCTGACCCCTCGTCCGACCCTGACATCCGGTCATTAGACCTCATTTCGTCCGTCCTTAAGGATCAGGGCAGCACCTGCAGGAATACATAACACAAAAAGTCAATTTAATGTATTTATAAAACAAAACGGTTTTCACACAAACAAAATCATAGGAACTACGAAATTGTATTCTTTTAGCGGAAGAAAGTGGTTTATTCCGAATCAAAATAGCCATTTTGCAAGAAGATCTGTATTAATGAATTTGTTAAAAAATAATAACTTATGAAACATATTTTTGTTCGTGCCTATACAATTATTAGTAGGACTAATAAAATAATTTACTTTGATTGGATATTAAGTGCTTGTTAACGAATTTAAGTTTTGTTTGGGTCCTTCAGTGTAGGTATTGGCAACAAACTTTCAAATTTTATCTGGATAGTTAAAAGAAAGTGTAGGCAACAAACTTTCAATTTGTGTCTAGATATCTGGATAATTCAATGCAAGTGTAGACCACTCACTTTTATTGTGTATCTGGATATATGAATACTTCAATCTAAGTGTAGACAACAAACTTTAATTTTGTGTCTAGATATCTGGATACTTCAATTCAAGTGTAGACAACAAACTTTTAATTTGTGTCGGGATATATGGATACTTCAACTCAAGTGTAGACAACAAACTTTTAATTTTGTCGGGATATCTGGATACTTCAATTCAAGTGTAGACAACAAACTTTTAATTTGTGTCGGGATATATGGATACTTCAATTCAAGGGTAGACAACAAACTTTTAATTTGTGTCGGGATATATGGATACTTCAATTCAAGTGTAGACAACAAACTTTTAATTTGTGTCGGGATATCTGGGTACTTCAATTCAAGTGTAGACAACAAACTTTTAATTTGTATCGGGATATATGGATACTTCAATTCAAGTGTAGACAACAAACTTAATTTGTGTCGGGATATCTGGATACTTCAATTCAAGTGTAGACAACAAACTTTTAATTTGTGTCGGGATATCTGGATACTTCAATGCAAGTGTAGATAGAAAATTTAAATTTGTATCTTGATATATTGATACTTCAATGCAAGTATTGACAACAAACTTTAAATTTATATCCGAATACTTCAATGTAATACTTTAAAACTTAACTGCAAGTGTAGATAACAAACGTTTGATTATTATCTGGATACTTCAATGCAAGTGTAGACAGCGAACTTCCAATTTTTATCTGGATACTTCAATGCAAATGTAGACAGCAAGCTTTAAATTTGTATCTGGATACTTCAATGCAAGTGTAGACAACACACTTTTAATGTGTATCTGGATATATAAATACTTCAATCCAAGTGAATACAGCAAACTTTTAATTTGTATCTGGATACGTGGATACTTCAATATAATCATTGACTACACACTTTCAATTTGTATCTGGATATTTTAATGCGTGTAAATAACACATTTTAAATTTGTGTCTGGATACATGCAAGTGTAGAAAACAGGCTTTCAATTGGTATTTGGAGACTGCAATGCAAGCTTGGACAGCAAACTTTCAAATTTTATCGGGATACTTAAATCCATGATTAGTCAAATTTCCATTTGCATTATGATAGTTTAGTGTGATATTAAAAGGCAATTATTTTATATTATGATTGAAAAAATAATAAATTGTCATGTTTTCACAATATTGAATATAAAATCTAATAAATAGCGACAAAGAAAAAGTTTTAGCGAATATTTTTACATTAAGTTTAACAGTGCACACATAAGAAATAACCTGAGGTAGTTGTCATAAAATGATTATAGAGAAATTATAAACAAAACAAAATTCATCTGCCGAGGATTTTCACGTTTAGAGCTTTAAGTAATAACTAAGAAATACAAAATGTGGCACGCTTTCAGGGAGAGAAAATATTACTTCTACTACTACTACTACTACTACTACTATTAATATAACTACTACTACTACTATACTATCACTACTGAAAACATATGTTGAAGATTAACTCTCAACCAAAAGGACACAATGAAATAACCACATGAGAAAATTAAACATAACATCTTTATCCTATACATAATACCTCGCAAATGAAATCCCCTCGTTACTTCACTTAATTTGTTCTTTCCTGTTCAAAATAGCATTTGCAAGCCCACTTTATCTATAGTAGGCCTACTCTATCTACCAAATTATTATCCAAACATTGTTTTTTGCCAAAATAAACTCGCGATTCTTATGTATCTCTTTCACTCCCCACCCTTCTGTAACCTATGGGGCGCGATAGGTTTCCTTTTAAATAAATAATAAAAATCTACTGGATATCTAAGGGGGTTTTGGAAAACAAGTTAGGATGGTGGAAGAGGGTAGGGGTGTGAGGCTGAGATGGGAAGGGGGGGGGGGCGAAAGGACCAACGGGATGCGAACACTTCACGACAAGTTAATTATATTTTCGCTTTCTCTGGTACTCTCCGGTTTTGAGTACCCGCCCACTTTGGCAAGAAATCCTATCGTGCTGCTTGGTGCTAGCCGGAACTAGACTAACAGGTTTGTCACCATGGTTTAATCTACATACTCCCCCCCACTCCTCTTCTCACTGACTTTCTTCCGTGTGGACTTAGATTTTTTGTTCACTCTCTAAAGTTCGAATATACTGAATCACCAATAACGAGAGAACTATGACGGGAAGAAAAGCTCGATAGTATCGTGTTGAGCTAGGATGCCGAAGACGGGAAGATCGAGGTTCGAATCTCGGTCGGGTGAATTGGGGTAGTTTTCTTCTGAATGGTTTTCCCCTCTCCATCCACGCAAATTAAGGTTAACTTCCTCTAAATTCAACCTTCCTTAGTCCTAACCCCTTAACTTAATTAGTACTTAAGCGTATAAACCAAACGAGTAGTAAGACGTGATGCTAAAAAAAATCTACTAGATGCATTCTTTAAAACCACATATTATAACACTAACTCTATCAAATTTCAAACAATAGATTGTTTTTATTACATCCAAATTTATTGGAGAACAAAGGGAGTTTCTTGGAATGAAATGAGCTAGTGGGTATGAGAAAAGGAGTAAAATATTCTCGTTATTAAATATTGTAAGATCGTATTTAATATATATAACTTATATATATGTAGGCCTATAGGCCCCCTACACTCCACTCATCCTTCCTACATAATACTAGTATAATTGTATATGATATTGATATATTACGTCAACTTTCTAGTTGAACACCCCACCTCCTCCCAATTGAAAATGTTTCTTTCCAAGCCCCTGAATTATTCGAACTAATGTGAGTACATCTACTCTACGTAACCACAAGCCCATAGACCAGGCATATCAAACTTGCGGCCCATGGGGTGCATTTAGCTTCAACAACGATTCTAAGCGGCTCGCGAACCTTTTGATGAACCAGCATACAATAGGTTCGATTTTTTTTTAAACATTGTAGAAATACACCAATAGAGATTATGCCATTTGGAGATTGGGTTTTACTATGGGAAATTTAGCAAGTAAGGTTGATGTATCAATCTTTTATTCTTTACACACCAATTATCGATTCCCAAAAATTGTTGAATTTGTGCAACAGATAATATGTACTTTTTTTTTTTTTGCAGCACATTAGTTTTCTTCTATGGAAAGGAACACACACATGAGGGATCACGGCACACGGACACGCATGTTATCAATTAAGAAAGTTAATTCAACACAATAGTTAAATATTCTTTAAATTGAAAAATGACACTTACACACGGGAATCAAACCAGGGACCTTTGACTCAGTATGCCAATGCTTTAACCACGGAGCTATCCAGGAATCGTCCCGTGGCCAGGGTCTTTCTTAACTCATATTTTAAGGCAGAGTCTCTGATAGACGTGTGGAAATTGTCAGCTACAAATAAGTGATCAATTAAGATCAGGAGCTATCAGTTAACACAGCCACTATTGACTCGGTAGTTAGCTTTATACTGCTAATTGCACAATTACAATCATTGTACGAATGCACATAATATGATTAATTAAATAGCGAAGCTATTATATTTGTTAATTACGAATGTTGCCACATCTAAATATCATATTCTTTAATTTGAAAAATGACACCTGGACATGGGAATCGAATTCCTGGATTGCTCAGTGGTTATAGCACTGGCGTACTAAGCCAAAGATCCCGGGTTTGAGTCCCATGCCCAGGTGTCATTTTTCAATTTTCAGAATATATGATATTTATATGTGTCTATAACAGTAGTTAACAAATATAATAGTTTATCTATTTAATCCAACCAGATTTAAAGCCTAACATTCAGAACCTTGTTAAAAATAATATCCCAAATTTCTGTGAGCGCGCGCGCGTGCACACACACATACATATATATGTGTGTGTTAAGGATATATATATATATCTCCTTAACGTTTTGTATCATCTTAATTTTAGTTTGTAGACTAATAGAAAAGATTGTTAAAATAATATCGATTTTGTTGTTATTGAAGACGGTTACTATTGTGATTTTTGAAATGTGGCCCCCATAATATCTTCAATTTTCAATGGGGCTCTCTTGAACAAACGAGTTTGGCACATGAGTCTGCTTTCTAGACTCAAACCATTACCTTTAAGAACATAATATCACAAACTTGATCTATAGAATCTAAATATTAATATTGAAGATTTGAATCAGATTATAAATTTAATATCCAATTTGAAGCTATATTCGGATTGTACTTTAATTCGAATTTAGAAGCCAAAATTTTGAATCATTTATTTTTTTATAGAAACTAACATTAATTCGTAATTAAAGTATAATCAATAAATTAAATCATAATATTTTAGCTAAGCTATATATGTGTATGGATTTGATTCGAAAAAAGTTTAATTTCATAATATTCGATCCGAGAATTTTTCAAAGCAAGATATTCTTTACTGATTCAAATTAGTAAACACATTTTTGGATTATACTTGAAATTGAAAATCTCGAATTCGTATGGACTTATTTGAAAATCAACAGTTAACTAGAATCCATCACAAACCATGATTAAATTATAGTGGCTTCAGTAAGAATGGTGTCCAAATATTGAATCGATCAATGGATAAGAGTATATCTTGTTATTTTTTGTGGCGTGTTTTTAAAGTCACAATAATTCATGGTTTGAATATTTAAGTGCTCATCCTCGTCTTTCATGTGCGATGTACTAGTTTGGTCACGTCCGCCTTGGTAGCCAGACACTACAATAATGATAAATGGTTCCAATCGTTTCTAACATTATACACTCCAACATAGAAACGGTTGTGTGTGATTTATGAGTAGGTTTTAACAGTTACTCTCCAAGCTGTCAAAACACACGTTTTGTTTTATCTCTAGTTTCTATGGCGTGATGTTTTACGACTCACTTTTTCCGGAAACGTTTGTCTCATCGGGATGGGTGTTAAGCAGATACAATATACAATTATCTGATTTGCGACGAGATTCGAACACAAGGACAAACTTCCAATATTGTTTCCAGCGCTTTGGTGGCTTCATGGTCTAAAGGCGGTTTTCCATCAAACCGACACACTTGCGGATGACCTGTGTTTCCTAAACAGAAACAAATTTTAGTGCTTAGAAACAAAATAGAAACTTTGTTCCCATCAAACCGACCGACTGATTACAAGTTGCAGGTTTTCTTTAGTCTGAATTCTTTTTCACTACACGGACAAAATAGTTTAGTCCTCCGACCATTACTTGTTCAACATAAATGGTGTTGGGCTTTTCTTAATTCAGGATATACAGGAGAAAAAATGATGGAGGCCAAGGTATTGGGTGAATTTGCTTTTAAAACAGGTAAAATATTATGGAATGGAGGAAATGTTGGCTGACTTGAAAGAAGACGACATAGGGATACATAAGAAAATGTGATCTTCTTTTCCCAATTCTTTGCGAATGCCTCCAACAGAAACTTGAATTCTTAAGAAGATGGAAAAGAAATACTTGGAGAGATTAAACATGTGGTGCTGGAGAAGACTTGATAAGATTAGGTGGACAGAGAGGGTGACAAATGTAAAAGTCCTAAGACGAGTGGGTAAGAAGAGATCAATTTTGGATGTGAATCTTCGGCGCAAAACAAACTGGATCGGACACATCCTTAGAAGGAAATGTCGTCTGCACAACGTCATAAAAAGAAAGGTTGAGGGAAAGAGGAGCTTAGGAAGGAGGTTTAAAATACTAGATGACTTGAAGGGAAGAAGAAAATTCTGGGACCTGAAGGAGGAGGCAGAGGACAGGGTGTATTGGTGTCTAAGTTCACTGACTGCCGTTAGTATGAAAATATCTCGTCTGGTTTGCTGGTGATGGATAGGTTGGGCTAGAGGCTTGGGCGGATGTACTGATCTAGTTTTTACTATATGGTTTCCACCTTTTACACACAAGGGTGAATTTACTTTAAAATTCTACCTTCCTCATTCCTACCCCATCAGAGTAAAAACGTAAACGGATAGAAGGACGTGTAGTACGGGGAAAAAAGTAATCTAGAATTGTATCCCTTCCCCCTCCCACTCTTACTCCCCATCCGGACTATTAGTATAAACATTTATTCCAAATAGATTAAGCCTTTTAATCCGTGGACCTACTCATGCATACTTTTTTCAACAGCTCTTCAGACATTTGTGCTATTATATCCTGAAACCGGTTTATAATTTACTTTAAACTGATACTACTCGACGATTCTGTAAAAAGATTGGTCTAGGCTACAATTTGAAGGTTTTAGAGTCTTGCCTCAATATATACAACATTCCAATCAACACAACACTCGTTCACGGCCGATTAACAAGGATATTAGATACACCATTACGCTCGAACAAGAAATTGATGAGAATTGGGTTTTTCTGAATTATTCACTTGACAACTGTCGTGTTACACATGTCACGTTTTTCCCCTTCATAATAAATATTGCTCAAATTTTGTTTTAAATTATGGTAATATGGGTTTACTGGTCTCAATTCCACCGTTTCCTTAATTAATGAAGACTACATAAATCGGCACCACGATTTGACGCCTGGTTCTAGCTATATTACCTATCCAAGTTACATGCTATCCATAATCACAAAAATACAAAGTATAATAGTGATAGCTCAAAATGACTATAAGTCAAAAGTCACAACTTGAGATAAGTGATTTGACGTATGAACTCACAAAATATGATCCGACAAATTTTAAACTGTCATATACTACACTTCCTACCTTATACAATCCTGCCACAGTGTGTGACCATAGTTACATTCATGTGAACAGTTCAAGGGTATTTTCTCAAAAGTGTTATTTGTAATAGCCTAAAATACGCTGAAATTGTAGCAAACAGACCTAGAGTTCCTTAGCTTCAACTTATTCTGCCAAAAACAGCCGATCGTACGTCATTATTTAGATGTGTGTTTCATTCAAATTATAAATTTACCAACCCATTTTGCATATTAGTGATGCACACACATAAGCCTTCAATATATTAAAGCATATATATGTAAAAGTATATTAAAAGTTGTAACAAATATAAAAACATGATTGAAACACAAAATTAAACAGTATAAATGATGGAAGCAAATACAGTAGGCTTGTGACTATCCGGCCGGGGCTCAAACGTAATTACAGTACTATGTTATACTACAGTAATTTGGACCTGCAAATCAAGTGTATAAAACTTTTGATTATAATACTGTACAGTACTTTCCAACTGTAAGCGCCTATTCCCACAATACACGCACAGGATGTTCGAAACGCTTTATGGACTGAGAGTTGGCCTTAGCTGCGCGCGCATATCTTTTCATGTCTGTACATGTGTAGTATGACTATAATATTGTACATTCACAATATTCAGTTAGCAAAATATATCTAACGTGATCGGGTTGTTTGCACGCTTTTCAGCTTTTATTTCTCTTCTTGTGTTTTATGATCAGTTGTGAATACTTTCTTTATTATTGTCAAATAATTTTGTTTGAAAGTTAAATATGAATGAAAAACGGAAGAAAGTGGTGGTGACGATGGGGAAAAAACTTATCGGTTTAAAAAGGCTGAATTCTGAAGAATAAAAAAAAATTATTTGGAGTTATGAGTTGGAAAAAATACTGTGGGGGACTGGACCCTCAAGATCCGGCTTATCCGGCTTTTTTTGCTATCCGGACCGGCCGACCGCCACATTAGGCCGGATAGTCACGAGCCTTTTGCATGTCACTTTTTGAGTATATTGTGTATGTGTCAAAGCTATGTCAACTAGGGAATATTTAATAATATTACACAATCAGATATGTCATTTGAACCAAATATATGCTATGTATTTTATTGATATATCTGCTTGTGCCAAATTATAGAATATTCCCTTATCGACATGTGTACAATATGCTCAAAAAATGACGTATTTGCTTCTGCCCTTGAAACCAATGGAATTATAAGTTGTTCTCTCTTTATTATATTGCCAGTATTTTATCGATGACTATAGCTTATGCGCTTTTGTGCTAGTTCTAATTATCAAATAATTTAATTGCATACGATCCGCCTCGATGGCGTAGTTGGCTAACGTGCTAGTTTCATGTTTAACTAGACTGCTGAGTACGGGGAGATTGAGATTCGAATCTCAGCCGGGGGAACTGGGGAGGGTTTCCTAAATAGTTTTTCACTCTTCCTCCATGAAAATGTGGGTTCAATAATAATAAATTCAACCTTATCGACTCCTAATATATATTAGCGTAATTAGTACTTAAGCGTATAACCCGAATGGTTAGTAATACGTAGTGGTGGATAAATAAAAATTGTATAGGCTTACGCTCTGGGTATACTAGTAATAAGCTTAGGTAGGGTTAGCTAGGATAAGGCTATAATAGGTAAGCTAAAGTAACTTTTGGAATGTTACGCTAGTTAGAGTTGGTTGTGTAGTTAAGGCTAGGCTAGATGCTATTAATTTAAATAAGGTAAGGTTGGGTGAGAATAAGTTAAGACCATGCTAAGTTAAAATTATATTTGACATGCAATTCTTATAATATGGAAAATCAATTTTTGCTACATAAAAATTAAACACAATCAAAAATAAACATATTTTTCACTCCTATTTCATAGCCAGACTGAAAGCTTTAAAAAAAACATTAATCTTTTTTATGTTTTCTTAATTTAATATTAAATAACACATTTCTAAACATACAATATATCAACGAGTTGGAGCGGTGGGACCTAATGGTTATGTTTACTGAACAAAATGAAACTACCAGTAATTACCAAAATTCTCAATTTTCTACATTTAAATATTTCTATCGAAACAGTTCTATAAATGATTACTACTTATTTAATTGTATTTGTGTGCATTTTACACGTCTTACTAGTCATCCGCGCTATCCACTTATCTACACTAATGTGGTGTAGATGAAAAATATACAATTTATAGGAAATGTACTCACATTTGCGTATGGAGAGAGTAGCCAATCCCTTAGGATAAGCCACCTCATTACACCTGAAATATATTTGAGCCTTGAACTTCCCCGTCACCAGAAAACCGGATAAGAATAATTTTTTTTTGCACTATGTTTTTTTGCTCACCCAAGATATATTTTTACAAATAGTGTTGCAATGAATAACTTAAGTTGTTGTTAGAAAAAAACCTATTCAACTTTGCGTGGATGGAGGGTGTAAAATAAGGAAACATCACCCCCAGTACACCCAGCCTGTATTCAAGCCCCGATCTCCCAATCAGATCACGTGAGGTTGACATCTTAACCCGTGCTACTGATCCACGTGTCCACCAGTGCGGGTGATCTTTTAGCTCAATATTCGATACTTAATGAAATAAATTAAAACACAAGTGTTTTATTGATTGAACTACAACTCGTCCTAACTTGAGTCACAAATCTAGAATTGTGTATTTTATTGTAAGCGAACTAGCTATTAGCGTTCCTAAGACCTTCTGTACACGATCTTTATCAGACACAACCTTAAGTGCTTGGCCGTCACGGACCCATGTCAGCAATTTGATAAGCTAAGTGACAGTATCGCAATGGCCAGCTATCGGGTGATATTTTACTTAAAGACTTAAATAAGTTTTAGCTTTGACTTTGTGTTGGTAATGAACATTAAATTTTGCTTCGAAACCAAATCTATGCAGATAAAAATACCTCGAGGCCAGTTTAAATAATGATTGCAATATTTGACGTATATTTAAGTGTTTTAAAAATGTTTAAACAAGAATTGTTTGCTGTACTTTCTAAACCGGGGCTATTCTTTACTTAATGCGATTGGTAAAGATATTAAGAATAATCATAAAAATAAATGTATAAGTATTAGTATTGAGAGGGTATAGGAAATCCTCCAGGATACATATAGTAAGTGCTGCCCTCATTCTACTCCACTACCCTCCTCAACCCCCTCTGCTACTGGCTGAAATTCGAAATCCAACCTTCCCGTAAACAGTGAGTGACAAAGTGAAATGCGTATCTATCACCATAAGCCAAGTGGCCACAAGAAAGCTTACGGAATTATAAAAAATTAAATGGAGCATTATTTTATTAATATTATCTTAGTTTTGAATAACATATAGTATTAAATAATTTAAAATATAAGTAGATTATATATATTAAAATCTACAAATATAGTATTTTAATTAGTGGGATCTCTTATAATATAAAACCTCTTTACAAAAAATCCTAGTATAGTTCATCAATACATTTTGTTTTGATAGCATAGTTAAAATAGTACATTACAGTAACAGACAAATGAGCATCAAAATTAAGACACACTTTCACTCAAAGCGTGCTAAACTAAAGGCAGATTCCTTCTTTAGTGGAAAGGTGGTCCGTGTTTAAGTATCTCAACAAGGGATGGAAAGGCAAGTTTTTAACAATGAATTTCTCTTGAAGTAATTTATTGTTTAAAAAAATATATAATTGGGGTTAAAGTTGTTATACATTTTTTAAGACTCCTATAAGCTTCTAGCTTAGGCATCGATGATAGTTTAAAAAAAATTCATTAAGTTGGGATGGAAGGGGACGCGAGAAAAGGTCAGTGTTTTTGCAGTTTTTACGGCAAAACCTTTTTTAGCTAAAATATTGCTCCAGTACAAATATGCAGTTTAATGTTCTTCACATGTTGATATCAACGGTTCCTGAATATCCATCATGAGCATAACGGCATTAGATGAGAAACTTATTAAATGAAGAGAAGAAGTTGTCATTAAATTCCTAGACACCCTTAACAGGAATTCAAGGATTGTTGAGGTCATCGTCTGAAGAAAATCAAACTCCATATTTTTAATGGAGCAATATTTACTTTAATTAGACCCAAAACAATATTTTGCCACAAAAACTGCAAAAACACTGGCTTTTTCTCGCATCTGCTTCCATCCTACCTTAATAATACTCACTAAGAAGAGGGATGGGAGGGTAAATGAACCAACAAAACATAGACCCTCAGTATCATCCTTATGTGGACACTATTTAGACAGTAATTCAAAGCTAAATACTCACCTCGTTCCATAAAATGTAGATATGATTTGAGCTAACGAATTAACTTTGTTTCCCAGAACACTAAAGACACCCGTTAACACTTGAAAACAAAATTCAGGTTGATACTAAGAAACCTTCGATAAGAAAATCATTGGTCAAAGGCCACTTAATCGATTTTATCGCACCACTAAATCTCTTAACATATCCACACTACATATTCCAGCGAATAACGTACTTGACAAGGTCATATCACTTCTTCTGGAAAAGTAGCAATAAATTTAACTGGACTTTTTTCTCTCTCAGTAGAAGGGGATAGATCGATTATAGGGGAAGTACAATTCTAGATCCTGCTTTCTCCCCCCTCCATGACCCTCCTTCTCTTAAACCCCTCCTCCTCCCCTCAATAAAACTTCATTTCCTCCCACTACTACTCTTTTTAAAAACACCTTTCTCTGAGTAAAAAAATCTATACAGACAGACACCTGCATGACATCAAAAGATAAGCTAATAAAACAAAACAAGTTTAGAAATGGGGTCCCGTGTAATCATGAAAGAGAGAGAGAGAGACTAAACAAAACATATGCTTAGTTTGTTTGGCAATTATTTAGAAAAGTGCAAGTGGAAGCAAGTCTTGTAGGCACATTACGAAGTAATGTTTGTGATCTTTTTTTTACGTAACAGGGGAACTTGCTGACTAGAGTAGCTTCATATATTGCAATTATATGTTATGGCAACAAATAATGCGCTGGGTGGCTTAGTAATAATAATGTTAATTACATGTGTCCACACACATGTAAAATGCCGACCTTTTCATTCTTGTAAATCAAATGTTTTGGGTGTGGTAAAAAGCTGGTGCACAAGATAGTGAAAAAGTGATTCACCAACTCGAAATGGTTTTATTGTATGACGTGAGTTAGTAAAATGTTATTTTTACTATAATGCTACGGACTTTCATCGCTTAAGAAAAATCTGTCGACCTCGGCTGGACTTAAGCCCACTGACATCGGGCCCTGGAGCGAGCAACTAACCCCAAGACCACCGAGGACGACCTAAAACGGTGTTGGGGACCTATTTTATTACTAATTATTTCACGCAATACGCTTACAGCACATAGACTACCTCTTTAAGAACACAAATCTTATTTCTTATGTTCACTATTGCAATCTCTCAATCAGTGTTAGCCATCGCTGTTGCAGAATTGGAGCGATGCGGTCACTAAAATGTCAGTATCAAAGCTGGGACATGATTTACCTCAAGATCGACAGAAATATTGTCCGAATATGTGGCCACACAGTTTATAGCGTAGGGCTCGCAACATACTGGATTGCCGATGACGTGTAGGTCAAGGTTCGAACCTAGGCTGGGTGCACGAGAGGTGGCTTTCTACATATGACTTAACATTGGGATTTGCTCCTCCACTTTCCACGCTAATGCTGGCCAACTTCATCCGAAATTACCTTCATCGTCCAAAGCCCTTAATAATTCTGGTGCTAGACGTAATTAAAAATCCTATTAATATATAAAAGCATTGACGGCTGATGGCAAATCTGCAATCATATTAATTATGTCAAAGAACATAATTGTTTTAAATTACCTTCCCCATTTTCTCCCTGTGCACATTACTAGTCATTTAACTTTAGGATAAACACAGCAGCCAGACAACAGACAGTTAATTTACCAATTAGTTACAGAAAAATAAGCCTGCTTTACGTTGGAAAATATCGAACCTGGAAAAGAAAGAGGTAATCTAAAATCAATCATCAAACGTCATATCAAGTGTTGGAAAGCGAAGTATTAACTGTATATAACCTCAAAGCCAGAAGCATCTGGAGTTAAGATGGCGTGTCCCTTGTTTGCATGAACAAACATTGAGTGGACTGTGCCAAAAACTAGGATCAATGACAGTGATCAGATGTTGTCCAGGATATACATTATTTTAATATTTTAAATCTATTCGACCTCTAGGCATAGGATTTTGTTGGACAAAATTGTTGTTAGTTTGTAAGTCGTGTGCTCTATCAATTAAAAAGTGAAAGATTTAAAAATTTGACCATCGATTTTACTTCCTGTCAAAAAAGTAAATCGATATGATTGGGTCCTTCAAACTACATTCCAATTTTCATACGTCAATTTATGTGATCTACAACGGTCACTTTTGTTAGATATTATGAATACTTATAAAATAACACTTGACATCTATTTTTTTAAAGTTATTAACGAGTGAATTTAAATTAAAGGTAATCAAAATTGGCATTGCACTTTTAAACCGTATAAATTAGTAAAAAGGTATAGGCCTGCTTATAATAGTATACAAGGTTAATGTTTGAAAAATACGAATATAAATAGATAGGGCTATTACAAATGTACTAACATTTTTACCATGAATAATAAATTAAAATATTAGTAGCCTATGGATGGTTATGCACGTCAATTAAATTTCAAAATGTAAGGTTATGTAAGTAATTAATATATAAGTCTAACAATTTAAATAACTATACAAATTTTCATTTTATAAAATGTCAATAAAAGTGGTAAAATTAAAACAGTAAGTTGATCACGTACTATACAAATTGATATTGCATTTATTATATTAAACTATATGTTGTTGAATGGAAAAATTGACTTTTTTATAAGGAGTACACAATTTTTTATGTCGATAGTTAAGTTATGTATGTACTTATATTAGAAGATGTGATAAATATATTTAATTAGATACCTTTATAAAAGTAATCTTTCTTGTCTTATTTTTGAAGTCCTTCTCCTTGGTTCGTAGGTTGACGAAATTGTAAGCCGAATACGTTGATCTGAGGGCATAACATCATATTCAGGTCCTAAATGGGAGGATGGTGATGGTTGTTCCATCAGCTTACACAATGAAAATAAGGGCTCTACTTATATTCATATTTATCAAACTGAATGCTTTTTTGTTATATTTAATTTCTACTGGTTATATTACTATGTGTATACCTTTGTCTACTTGATGTGGTGCAACATTGCAAAGAAACGAGTTAATACCTTTTGATCTAAATTCAATCTTTATTGACTTCGAAATTTATAAAATTTTTACCAATGTTATAAACACTATTGAAAACTTTACATATAGTAAAATGTTATTAATTATGCCGACGGTAAATATGTTTGTATGAAAATTAGACTGCGTACAGCGCCAGTCATTTATTGCTTGACCAGGATTCAAATATCGGCCTCCTCATTAATGGCGACTAAGTGCAGTGCGAGTCTAGCATAGCCTTGTGTTTTATTATTAAAACTTTTTAAATAGATCCCATTATGTACTATTTTAGAAACAAAACAATCCTTGAGTTCTAAAAGTTAAGCCTCTTTTGCACACCACGTCTTACTACCCATCTAAGCTATCTGGGTATTTACGATGGGGGATAGCGACTATGAGGGAAATATTTAGAGTGAATGTACCCTCATTTGCGTCTGGAGAGATTAGATTATGTTTTAAGGAAAGCACCTTCAAAACCTCTGTCCTACAAAAGTTAATAGAACTACTCTAATATATTCTTAATATGTAAAGTCATGGGATCTACAGCGGTGTTTTTTTATAGGTATAATCATTGCTAATACAACATTAAGAGCTACATTCTATCGACGTTGACATAAATGTAGTGTTTGCCAGAGCGTGAGCGTCAGCGATAAGTGAGGTGAAGTTGAGTTTCATTGCTTGCGTTTCTATATTCTACAATAGGCCTACTTAGCAACACGTCTTACTACCCGTTCGGGCTATACGCTTTGTACTAATTATGCTAATGGGTTAGGAATTGGGAAGGTTGAATACAGAGTAAGTTAATCCGCATTTGCATGGAGGGAGATTGGAAAACCATTTAGGAACCTCCTCCACCCCAGTTCACCCGAACGAGATTCGAACCCCGTCTTCGGCAGTCTAGCTCAACACGAAACTAGCGTGTTAGACAACTATACCACAGAGGTGGGTTTATGTTCTAAAATCTACACCATTTAAGCACAAAGTTCTTTACTATTTTAAAACCACGCTTTACGACAAGATGGCTTGGCTTTACATCAATATTAATACGAAAGGTACAAACCAAGATTTTTTTTGGCAGTGCGTATTACTACCCATCCGGGTTATACGCGTAGGTAACAGAGTTTAGATTTTGAGTTATAAATACTATGAAACTAGCACATTTTCATCTAAGTTTCACGCAAAAAAAAAAAAAATCACAGTTTGGTAAGCTATAGGAAACTAGATATAGATATTCTTAAACGAAAGTCATTGTTTATGATAGCAAGAGAACATTCTAGATTATTAGGAATTTTTTTTTGTAATTTAGAAAGGTGATTGCTGCCATTATCATAATATATAATATGGCAGTGTGAATAATTATCCCATCAAGTAGACTGTGCTCTTAAAATAAAATCAGCACCAAGACACTGCTAGCACTTGTGCAAATCTAATAGCCTACTTGAGTAACCGGGACTAGGCTATACTTTATATTATATCCAGAAGAGTCAATCCATTTTGTTTCCTGTTGAGGATGCACTTCATAGTAGGTACCACTTTGAGTAGAGAGGCGGGTCCATAGGGGTACAGTCATATACACAAAAAAAAAGAGCCAATGACTTAAAGTGTTAGGGAATGTTATCAGCATATTAGTTTGATGTATTGTATGGATTTGAAAGGGAAAAAGGTAAGAGAAATACCTTTTTATTCTGAAAAATTTCTTACATGAATAAAGGCCAACCAACACCAGTGCATCTGTTTACGGAAATTTAGTACCACGAGTTTGATTCTCGGTGTTGACGGCTTATAAAAAATAATTAATGGTGAAATTAGGGCTTCTTTCTTTTAAAGGGATGAATTAACGGCCAGGGGAATGTGTTATAACTCTTCTAGAATTAATTTAGTCTATCAGACGTGTGATGATATAATATACTGGCTCATAAAGTGCACTTTAAATACTCTGAATAAATAAATAAATAAATACTAGATTGTGATGCGAAACTTTAATAAATATCACCGTAAATCTACATGGATTTTACCCAAATTTAAAAATTGTATTCACATAAGATTTGTGTTGAATGTGAACGCGATTAACTACAACTATACGATTTTAATTGAGTTTGAAAATATCTATATTTAATTGGACCTGAGCATGGTTAATTTTTTACTGTATACAATATGCAGTACCTAGAATTAATAATCAATTCACAAACGCATACGTCAACTGTGGATTGTAAGGGAATTCACGAAAGCATATAGTGTTTATTATGATGTGAACCTAATTAGGGTTGCGTCACACATCCACCTTTCATAACCTGTTTCCTAGAAGAGCTACGTCGAATGAGATTTATTGCTATTTACAGAGCCAGTTCGTAGACAACAACTTTTCGCAAGAAATGTGATCGGAACGATAGTGTACAATAATATTCTAGTGAAAAGTGGTCATAGGCACTTTGATTGAAAAGGATTTGATAGGTATCTCATTTGATTGAGTGAAAATCAATAACTATTTTGAAACCCACCCAGGTGAGGCATACATACAAAGGTGTCTTTTTGGCTATGTCTGGTTTGTCGGTGACTGAGAGATCGGAGTTCGAATCTAGGCTGGGTGTATTGAGAGTTTATTTCCTATGGTTTACCACTCTATCACCACGCAAATGGATACATTTTTACTCAGTTATACCTTTTTTACTAATATGTATATGGAAAGGCACCGATTATCGTCCTAATATTGGCCGTTGATTGAGGTTTATAATCAGTGATGTGTTGCGCTTTTGTTGCTGCTGTTATCTTGTTATTTTTTGTAGCCCTATATTTAGCCATTTTGGGAGTTAGTCTGGTGGTTTTTGTTGCTAGAACAGATTTTACCATCAATCATAGAAATAGCTGAAGTCAAAGTTTTTGGGAACATGACAGAAATAATGGTTTTTCATAGATAAAGATAAGTACCTACTACTAGCTTTAGGCAAAAAAAACCCAACCCTTTTAGCAAATATAGTTAGTTATTTAATACTTACATTCACATATTTCCTATACGATTACTCTAAATTAGGCACAATTTTGAATGTAGGATAGCTCCACATGGGGTTCTTATTATTATATACTGGACGGCATTAGGAACCACAGCTACTTTTGGTGTAACTTTTAATTTTTGACAGTTTATTGTAATGACGCCAAAAGGTAACATAAAACGCAAGTCTTGGGACAATGTCTTAGTTTTTAAGCCAATCTACATAAGTTATAATATTTCAATAAGAAAATACTTTGCAACTTACTCTGACTCATTTCGTCGTGGCTCTTCCATTCATCATCGGATCTCCGTACAGAAATATACTCCATCAGAACATTCAATGAAAATATAAAGTTAGATAAATGGCACAAATTAGGTTAAACGTTAACGAAAGAACAACCCAAGGCAGAAAAACAACCACACACACACACACACACACACACACACACAAAGGATCGCCTTTTCATCGTCTAATTATTCTACAAAGTATGTGAACAAAGCAGCGTTGATAATGTCAGTGAAGATGAAGCTTGGTGCTCATACTGTTGGAATCTATTTTAAATTGACAAAGGTGGTGACAAATGGGCCAAGTGAACCAAACTCTGTTTAGAGCACTGTTCAGGAGTACGAGGAGTAGGAGGATAAGAGTTTCTTTGTTTGCTCTGACTGTTTGGATGGCTTAAAATGTATATATTCATATTTAATAATAATTTTTTCATTGTATCCTAATATTTAAAGTTCATAATAGATCAAGTATTTGAACTTTTTGTGTTATTATTATGTTAGCACTGTGAGTGGACCATATTAAGGTGGGATGGAAGGGGATGCGAGAAAAGCAAGTGTTTTTGCAGTTTTTATAGCAAAACATTTTAGCCAAAATAAATAAAATATTGCTCCAGTACGAACATAGAGTTTAATTTTATTGACGTGTTGATATCAATGCTTCTTGAATATCTGTCATGAGCATAGTAGCATTATCTAACAAACTTTTTAAACTAAGAGAAAAAGTCATTAAATTCCAGAACACCCTTGATAGATATTCAAGAAATATTGTGTGGTCACCATGTGACGAAAATTTAATTCTATGTTTGTACTGAAGACATATTTTATCTATTTTGGTGTACCCTTACAGCCTACCTTAAGATCTCCTGGTTCTTAATATCACCCAATACTTAATTATTTTTAAATTTGAAAAATATTGTCTTAAACTTTAATTTTTAAATGTATTGTTTCTATTCTAACATGCTTATAACATTATGTTCTTGGTTGAGTTTTCCTTCATTTTGGGTGTATTTTGTTCAGAGATAAAACTAAAAGATGGACGATAATATGTACCTTTCCCTTGTATGCGTATACACCAAACAAATAGACAGGTGGAAAGGGGAGGTGATGAGTGCGAGGTAAAAACTGCTACTCTCACAATTTCCTTATGTTAATAGTTGTCTCTCAGATAAGACGCAAAGAAAAGGTAGTGAAACGCTCCAAGCAGCTTGCAGTAAAACTACCTTGGGCCAAAGGGCATTAATAGAATAATAAACCTTATATACACCTTATGTAATCACGCCTTTGAATCCCTGCAACGGAATCTGATTTCCTTTCCAACTAGCCCCAAGGGTCCGGTTTGAAGGGTGACAGTGAAACGCTGATAATTAGGTCAAGAGAAAGGTCGGAATGAACCCAAATTCGTTCCTGATGGATGAACCGGATGGAGGCTCGATTCTAGTCCATTGGATCGTTGTGATGTCCACCTGTTCACAGGAAAAAAAGAACTTTTTTGTGCATTAATGGTTTTTTTCCAATATATATTGACTGTGAATTACTCCTTAACGAGTGATTGGGTCTTTTTTGACATTGCTAAATGTTACTGGATATAACTGCCCATATATATTCACACTTAAAGTCATGGGATGATAGACTTGGAGAGTCAATTTTGACAGCTGTTGTGACAATACATTATTGTACTCATATCTCTCACTTACTAAATACAACTGCCAAATTCGTTTAGAAAGATCCGATCAGGTTGTAAGGATCAAAATAATATATTAAGGATTTATCTTTTCACCGCATTTTACTAACCATACAGACTATTCGCATTTGATGATGTTAATAGGGTAGGGATTATGAGAATAGAATTTAGAATGTTGTAACTGTATTTACGTGGCTATAGCTTGGGAAACCATCTAATTAAAACCACCCCCATTTTATACAACCGGGATTTACGCCCCTAAATCCCCTGTCAACGGTAAACCAGAATGGACAAGCCTGGAGGTACTAAAATATTTTGTCCCCCTAAACTGTTTCCCACAGTTCAACCACAAATATGTTCACCCTTATTCTAAATTTTGCCTTCTTCTCCCCTTGATACTGTCATTTTTAGTGATATCTTCAACCAATATGGCATAGACACCTTAAACCAAGTGGCAAAGGGTGAGAAAAGTACATTAGATGAAATACAATTTCATTAGCTTGGAAAGAAGATAGTGAAAATATGCTTTATCAGTCAAGTGGTCTAAGAAGCCAGGCTCAAAGGAGACTGGATTGCTGGTGATGTGGAGGTCAGGGTTCAAATCATACCTGGTATCATGGTTTAAGGTCAAGGTTCGAACTTCAACTGGGCACACTGGGGGGTTATTTTATACATTTGATTTTTTCACTATGAGTTTTCATCTCAGCTCTAAATTAATGCAGATGCACTTTCTTTAAACTACCTTCCTCAGTTTGACCCTTTTAAATCTAGCTGCTAATAATAATAGAGTTAATACTGTTAAATTCATGTAGCTTTTCCAAGATTTAGTCAAACTTACAGACTTGTTCAAACAATATTTTCAAATATTTCGAACAAGCTAACTCTAGAGACTTTTAGGATCCCCCCCCCCCTCCCAGCAGCGTCTTACCACTATGTCGGGCTATAAACATATTATACTGTTAATGAAGATAGAATTTAGAGGAACTGTATCTCCATTACGTAGAGGAAAAATGAGTAACCATTCAGGGAAAAGCTACCAACAGTACACCCGGGGTCGTAATTTTAGCCCCGACACTTTTGTTCCGAGCAAACAAAAATAAACATGTTCGATATTATATCTTATAACCACCGGGGCAGGTAGTAAAATGCTATTTGGGAGGCTAGTACGAAAATTGGTCCTTTATGAATTGTAAATGTGTAAATTGGTTTCATTTGCCTCATAATATAGTTGTAGGTCAGTCTACAGTATCTGGAGTGATGTGACCCGGAGTTCCATATCACAATGTAGCTGGCTAAAAAAATCTAGCTCGCGCACATAAAAAAATGGCTTTGTAAAATAATCATATATCGCTTTTAATGATGTTCTAAATTGAAATTTAAGTAGTATACTTACACTACAGGATGTTAACACTACATGTTGAGAATTGTTCAAATGGGGGTATAGTGTTTATATAAAAAAAGTATCGAGTTACATTAAGTGTTCCAAGGTCATCTAGTTCTATAATATCAGTTACAAACAATTTTGTTTACCAAAAGTGTTCTATAACAATAATAATGATGTATTATTACTATATGTAGACTCTTCTGCATGTGTGGGCTTTGTACACCTAGTTTACCCTGAAAAGGTGGCAGTTTTACTTAATATACTACACCAAGACCCTATCTCATAAGCTGAGCCATAGTGGAATAATCAACGGCAAGCTTTCCACTTTTGAGGGTAAACTTGCACACTACGAAATAATAATAATTATTATCAATGATTGTATCATTAAACTCCATACACGTATTATTTAATGACATACATATGACAACTCTATTATTATGACTGAAACAATCTTATCTAATCATCAAAATGAATGTTTGTGATTCAGGAGCAACATTTTCTACCACACTTGGAAGTACTCTTAAGGAAATCATTCACGTTTGGTTGTGGCTTGTTATTTACTTTTAATATCCACTGCCCAATTTTTGGTCAGAGACGGATAATTACGAAGAATCTTTTTGTTGCAACATATATTTTTTTTACGTATGGAAGAGGAAGTGTCACATGGATTCAAGTTCACGCTTCGTTGGATTTGACCTAGTTTTCACCAACAACTCGTTAAATTTCCGATCATAATCTCAAATATTTCCAAGCTTACCTATATTTAATGTTTTATTACATTCATGTTCTGTTATTTTAAAATAGCTTTATAAGTAGGGGGCCTATATATGTGTGTATGTATGTTTAAATTGTTTATTTATTTTATGATATTATTGTACCTTCATTGGTCTAAAGTACTAGGCTCACAATAAGTTGAATTTTCACTGAAAAGAGGATCGAATTTATAATTCCAAATGGTGAACTGAAGGTAGTTTAACACATGGGATTTACCAGTTTGATTTTTATTTTACCCTCCCCACTAATTGGGGTGTACTTAATCTAAAACTACCTTTATCATCCCTGAACTTTAGATTAAGAAGATAATTACCTTGATGTTGGACGTAATTTAAAAACTATATTTAATAAGTACAAAATATTTTCCCTTTACTTCCAATCTTTAGTGTGATTTTATGTATTATTTTACCCGAGAAGTTGGGCACGTGGTCTAAATATCTAACTCATTTGGTCCAGTTTACCGGTGAGCGAGAGCGAAGAATATTGACAGCACACATGTCAAAAGCGCACAGTGAGAAATACCGTACATTTGCATATAACTGTGTAGGTTAGTTGCGGCCTGACCTTGAAATCGTGTACGAGTTGTGGCCCGGCTTTTTTAGAGAGACGTCTGAATTGCGGCCCACTAACTTGAGAGAGAGTTATAGGCTGCGTCCACATAATTATCAGTGTACTTTATATCAAGCTGTCTTAAATTTCAGATATAAACTATCATCATCTCATGTCGAAATCCCTCGTAATATCCAAACATTCACAGTTCTTGTCGTTCAATGGTTTTGGCAAAAAAAAAATTGAAGGTTTTTTAGGTTAGGTTAGGTTAGGTTAACAGCTCGTGCCGCAATTAGTGTATGGCTATAAATATGTAGGGCCTCAATTCAACTGTCTCTTTAGAGGTAAAAAACTCGTGCAGCCGCAATTTACCTGCAGCCACATAGTATGGCAACATCGCGATTATGTACTGTAAACAACCCACTTACTCTTTGCAACCCGCCTCGGTGGCGTAGTTGGCTAACGCGCTTGTCGTGTTGGGATCGACTGCTGAGGACGGGTAGATCGAGGTTTGAATCTCGGTCGGGTGAACTGGGGGTGGTTTTTCCTAAATGGTTTTCCACTCTTCTTCCATGCAAATGCGGGTTCACTTCCTCTAATTCAACCTTCCCAATTCCTAATCCCTTAGAGTAATTAGTACTTAAAGCGTATAACCCGAACGGGTAGTAAGACGTGGTGCTAAATATAAATATATACTTTTTGCAATAGTTACAATAAAATAATAAAACTACAAGGATCACTCCACTTACTCTTTACATTAGTGGTTAGGTTAGGTTGATAACTGGCTAATTCATGAAACTAATGATACCCGTAATTCTGAAAAATATACATTTTTTTGCGGTGTTGCCATATGGGGCTCAGAGACTACAAACAATGGTGTTATTTTGGTGCAACTTCTGATAAACTCTAAAGCAAGTATACATATTTGGCCTTTGTGGTTTAAGTAAGTGGCCTAAAGGGAGGTTGGTTGTACTGAGGGTGGCATTTACTGTATAATTATACCGGGATCATCCTTATTCCATTAGCTTAATCAATCAATAAATATATAAAGGCCATAGCCCAAACGGGTAGTGAGACATGGTGGAAAATAAATAAATTAGATATTTGGATTATTATATTTATCCAAAGAAAATCTTGTGCACAGTATCTTAAACCATATGTACTGTCCGCATATTAGAACTAATGAGATAGGAATGAGTTTTGATTAACTGTACCGGCATTTGAGTGTAGGGATAGTGAGTGATTTTTAAACAGGATAAGGACGCTCAGAATTCCTGGCCGGGGTTTGAACTCAGACATTCCCATCACTGACAAAATAGAACAGATGAGGTTGACACCCTAGCCCATGTAACAAGCAATTCGGTTAATATTTTCACTTAAATGAGGGAATACCAACAAGTTCTTGGGAATCTAGTCCTCTTGGATTGACACGTTCATTAAATTATTCAATTTGTTGGAAGTTATTTCTGTTTTATTTTGGAAAAGACAAAGCACTAGGGGGTCCACATTGGCTCCCTCTTCAGGGACACCAGCCTCATACTTTCCAGAACCATCCCATCTGTGGATTCGAACTGGAACAGGTGGAACAATGACAGCCGAGATTATTCAGGTCCCTTCGAGATCATCAGAGTGTGCTCTTAAGAGTGGGTAAAACTTACACAGGTGAACATGCAGGATACATATCAAAATCATCTAGTCTTCTTTACCGGTGATGAGAAGGTCTAGGCTCAAATACTGGGTGGGTGTACGGTGGATAATTTTCCCTAAACGGTTCATCCCGTGAAAGTGTGTATGTAATTCCACTAAGTTATCGCCTTCTTTATTCCTAGTTCATTAGTGTATCAAATACGTAAAATCCAAACGGGCTACTAGCCGGATTGACAAAACAAAGATATATGTTAGCAGCTCGTTTCAAGACGTTCACCCGTTATACATAGAGACAGTTTAGGAGAGAAGGCCTGTGCTAATCTCGTTGATCTTGGCCTTAAGGACTGTAAATACGTGGAGGGTGAGCCTCTACCTCATTGCAGATTAATGTTGGTACATCGGTTAACGCTGAGTTATGTTGAGTCTCAGTTGTGAAAATAGTCGGGTTGACACCCGAAGTAAATCACACCTCAGTAGCAGTAGCTCTGGTTCATAGTGACTAGGAGCTTCAGGGACATCCAATACTATATAATACGTTCTTGCTCAGAATGAAAACGAGCTTCAGGGACACCCAAGGCTGTAAGCCCCTCTGGCTCATAACGAGTACAAGCTTCAGGGACACCCAAGGCCGTAAGCCCCTCTGGCTCATAACGAGTACAAGCTTCAGGGACACCCAAGGCCTTAAACCCCTCTGGCTCATAACGAGTACAATCTTCAGGGACACCCAAGGCCTTAAGCCCCTCTGGTTCATAATAAGTACAAGCTTCAGGGACACCCAAGGCCGTAAACCCCTCTGGCTCATAACGAGTACAAGCTTCAGGGACACCCAAGGCCTTAAGCCCCTCTGGCTCATAATAAGTACAAGCTTCAGGGATCTCATAACGAGTACATGCTTCAGGGACACCCAAGGCCTTAAGCCCCTCTGGCTCATAATAAGTACAAGCTTCAGGGACACCCAAGGTCTTAAGCCCCTCTGGCTCATAATAAGTTCAAGCTTCAGGGACACCCAAGGCCGTAAGCCCCTCTGGCTCATAATGAGTACAAGCTTCAGGGACACCCAAGACCGTAAGCCCCTCTGGCTCATAATTAGTACAATCTTCAGGGGCACCCAAAACTAAGACGCTCTGGCTCATAATAAGTACAAGCTTCAGGGACACCCAAGACCGTAAGCCCCTCTAGCTCATAACGAGTACAAGCTTCAGGGACACCCAAGACCGTAAGCCCCTCTGGCTCATAATGAGTACAAGCTTCAGGGACACCCAAGGCCGTAAGCCCCTCTGGCTCATCATGAGTACAAGCTTCAGGGACACCCAAGGCCGTAAGCCCCTCTGGCTCATAATAAGTACAAGCTTCAGGGACACCCAAGGCCGTAAGCCCCTCTGGCTCATAACGAGTACATGCTTCAGGGACACCCAAGGCCTTAAGCCCTCTCTGGCTCATAATAAGTACAAGCTTCAGGGACACCCAAGGCCGTAAGCCCCTCTGGATCATAACGAGTACAAACTTCAGGGACACCCAAGGCCGTAAGCCCTCCTGGCTCAGAATTAGTACAAGCTTCAGGAACACCCAAGACCGTAAGCCCCTCTGGCTCATAATAAGTACAAGTTTCAGGGACACCCAAGGCCGTAAGCCCCTCTGGATCATAACGAGTACAAGCTTCAGGGACACCCAAGGCCGTAAGCCCCTCTGGCTCATAATAAGTACAAGCTTCAGGGACACCCAAGACCGTAAGCCCTCCTGACTCATAATTAGTACAAGCTTCAGGGGCACCCAAAACTAAGACGCTCTGGCTCATAATGAGTACAAGCTTCAGGGACACCCAAGACCGTAAGCCCTCCTGATTCATAATTAGTACAAGCTTCAGGGACATACAAAACTCAGAGTGAGTACGAGCTTTAGAGGCCTCAAAGGACACGAGGCACCCCTAGATTGCTAGGAACCTTGTCAACAAAGATGACTTTATTGTAATGAGTACTGCGGCTACGGTCTGAGGAAAGCTTTATTCACGTAGCTACATTGCTTTTGACTATTTCAGAATCATTAAATAGAGGGATAGTTTTTTTTAGTTAAACTTTTGGGATATCATATTCCAACAAAGCTTGTTCGAGACCCTTGTATTAGTATATGCAGACAAGTTACCTGCTGAGATCAGGTGCCGAACCAGTCCTTTCTAAAATGGCTGAGTAGAACTTTGTAGATTTGGCAACGGGGCCGATTGCACACACGTATGGCCGGTAGCTCTGACAGATATGCAACTGCCGTGGATTACATGTGTGTTCGTGATACAGGTTCTATTCACCAACACTCGAAATAACTGGTCCTGCCCAATAAGTTGTCTAATTTGCTGATTGGCTGATTGTAACCAACCTTCTGACAGCATTAAGGAGATCGAAAAATAATGTGCGAGATAGCTAAAAATGATTTATTTTTCCGTTTCTCTTCTACCTGTTCCCTGTTCAGGTTATTAGCATTAAAAATATAGTACCTCGTCTTACTACCCGTTTGGGATGTACGCTTATGCATTAATTACGCTAGTGGGTTAGGAATGAGGAAGGTAAAATTGGGAGAGAGTGTATCCGCATTTGCGTGAAGAGAGAATGGAAAGCCATATAGGGAAAACTACCCTCAGTACACCCGACTGGGATCGAAATCCGATCTTCCCGTCTTTGGCAGTCTATTTTAATGTGAGAGTAACGCCTTAGACCATGCGGCCGCAGAAGAAGGTTATATTATAGTTTTAACTACGATGATGGGATAAGAATGAAGAAGGTAGAGTGTAAAGGAAATTTACTCGAAGATAAAACCACACATAAGTGCACCCAGCCTGTATTAAATTCCCAACATCCCCTTCACCGGCACACTAGACTAGATTAGCTTGACATTTAGTCTGCGTGCCCACCGATGCAAGTGAATTTGTTTCTTTTCATAAAGCGCTAAATTAATGAACCAGACCCCTGTGTTAGTTTTTGTCTTGGAAATAATTAGTTACATTACATTAAAAGATAGCGCCGAATAATGTACAGTACAACAAATAAACATTTGCTTTTATCATAAATAATTTTATGATGGATTAAATAGCCAAGCTACTATAATTGTTAAGAACTGTTATGACCGCGTCTAAATATCATATTTTAAAAATTTAAAAATGAAACCTGAACACGGAAATCGAACCCGGGACCTTTGGTATAATAGACAATGTTCTTACTAGTGAGTGAGCTACCCAAGAGTTTAATTACTTATACATATATTTTCACTCATTTAAAAATAATACCACTAGTTTTTTTTAGCACCGCTACTTACTACCCGTTTGGGCTATATTCTTATGTACTAATTACGCTAACATTATTGAGGATGATAAAGGTTATAGTAATAAGATGTGTACTCGCATATTTGTGGAGGGAAAGTGGAAAACCGCTGAGGAAAAACCACCCTCAGTACATCCGATAGAGATAAGAGCCTCTACTTTACCGTGATCGGCACTCTAGGCTACTGTGAGAATTGCACCTTATACCATGTGGCCATCGAAGCGGGTAGTGCCACTAGTTACCCTTTTGAAATAGTTGTACCTTGTCTTGAAGTAGTTAGGAATTGTGTTTGTTTGCTTAATGCAGCACACCATATATTATGCTCGACAGTGATAATAAATTACTATTAACAAAGGTGTTTATGATCTATTATTCGATTGTAAGGTTCACACAAGGATTATTAAATACTTAATCTAAGGTGTTAACTTAGAAACACGTGCAAGTGTGGAATGAGGGTGAGAGATTCGCAATGAAAACCCACATCAGTGCACTCAACCTGTATTCCATTGCCGAACTCCCCACGAAGACGTGTTAACGATGTTGACTGCTTGACCACCTCTAGAGATGCCAACTTGTTGAGGGTTAAGCATTTGTAAGATTGTATAGCTCTAAGTTGAGTAAGCTGAATAGGTTGACTAAGTCTTGTGCTGGGAGTTTGGGACTACCTTTCTAAAAGAAAAGAAACCAACTAAATTAATGTGCTTGATCTAAGGATAGTATATCTGACTTAATTGGGGGAGCTAGGGTTCAATCAAAATCAAATAAAATGGGGGGTATATATATATTTGCTATTTTCAATCTTCTATTCAATCAAGTAATAGAGCAGTCACTTAAAATTCACTCTCCTCATCTGTCTTAGGATACGTCGTTTGGCACAAAAAATGTGTATGAGGAGAGATCCGAAACACGCTATTTGCACACCACTGTTAACAAACCGACTCTAAAAATGATTAGTAGTTCACAGTGGACTTTCCTGCTAATGGCAGTGGAGATTTCATCAGTGTGCTTGCTCATAGTGGTTTGTCTTATCATAGGCATAGAGTCTTAGAATATGTGGTGGCTTTTCCTTATTTACCTTGACTGATTACACCATGACCCTATTAATGAAGGCAAGCAAGTTAGTTTGCTACCTTTCGGAGCAAATGCAGAGCTGGTCTACATTTTCAAGACAATACTCTTAAAGAGAAAACGTGTGCTAGTGAAAAGCTCTTAGATTCGAAACTCTATTCATGAAGATTATTAAAATATGTATTTCAGCTTATTGAAAGATTTATATAAAAAATATTATACCAATTAGTCCCAAAGTAAGTATAATATTTTACTACACCATGAGTATATCGTGACTAAGGGCTTTACTGTCCATATCGAAAGAACAAAACCGTAACGATCAACCGTAATTTTTGCTTTCTAGGCAAGGTATTCACGTTGACTTGTGGGTAATAAATTGGGGAGTCCGTGGATCGACAAAAGTGGTCAACCCCGCATCTGTTTGTGCAATACCCAGCTGGCGATACTTTACTCACGAGTTTTGACTCTTGGTTGAGTAGTCGACATATTTATTTTAAAAATACAAGTAACCAAATGGACTACATAATTTGCCTTTGAACACACGATCAGCGCTGAATGTGAATAGGTTATTGCAATATTTTAACAAAATTAATTTGTGACTTTAAGAACATTTTATTAGATTGGCAATAATTAAGTATGAGTTGGAAACAAAAAATAAAATTACAAACTATCTTTTTAAATGCATCTCATCCCACCCAACATCAGGCAAAGCGTCGACCTCGAGACATATTTTGGATGGATTCTGGTAGAATTAGTTTTTTATATTCTACAATAGGGCTACATTTGAGCAAAATATTAAATAAAGCATTCCGTTCATGTGGGCTGAACTTAAAGCACTTCCTTAAAAGCCTTTGTGTATTTTGATATAAGTCGGTGTGCAACTTTGTGCTTTGTCGCGTTCATTTGTTGGGTTCATTCGTTTTTCTTTCTTTTTTTTTGTTGGGTTCGTTCACTCCTATACATTTTATAAGTAACATTTCATTTGCTTGCGTTTAGTTTGTACATTGTTACAACTTAACTCAAGTTTACACTTTGCCCTTTCTCCTGGAAGTAGCTTGCTTGTTGCCTGCTGGAAAGTCGTGGTATATCATTAGCGCAGTGACGAGAAACCCTGGTAAGGCAGATCAAAGATCTTGCAAATCATTGCCAGGATAAGAGATAGGTGCGTGTATAGCATTATGGCTCTTATTTACGCTGGTGTTCAAATTAATGGACTGGTGATGAGTTTTAAACATGAAACTTGGGTGAGGAGGCGGGAGTTTTTTGTGCAGTGACCAAACATAATTGGCACATTTTAAAAATAATGTAAATTTACCGTTGTTTAGGAGAGTCACGACTTAGTTTACGGTTTTTATTGTCTATAAAAAATCAATTCTGTATGTTAAAATTATGGAGGAGGTCTAGGTTGAGAAGTAAATACTTTTTATATGTCAGTAGCTAAATATTTCAAAAATGGTTTCTTTGCCCAAGGTACAATACACCACCCCACCCCCACGTTTAATCACCTTACTGCATACTATGGGAGAATCCTTAATTGCGCCTCTAAAACAATTAACAATCTACTACACAAAATTTAGTCGTTAGAATTTGAAATTACTTATATACACATTCGCCTAAACTATAATTATTGATAAAAGTATGTTAGTTTAAACAAATATTTATAATACTCATTAGTTTTGAACATTTTAGATTACATTCTATGGCTTATATGAGGACAGGATAGGCCTACCAAGAGAACTTCACTAGGCGCATTACTGCCCCTTAATGAAATCCCCTAAAACGAGGTATGGGCGGATACATCCATCCTCACGAGTCCTGTCAGTGATGCGACCTGAATGCGGAACACATCCCAAGAGAAACTTCACGCTCTTCACCCAAACACGCCAGCCACCACGAGCCAATGTTCTGAACTCTTTCTCACACTGCGGATTCCTCAGCCAGGAGGATTAAGGGACGCTTGTTTATAGCTAATTGGTTCCAATATGTGATATTATACTAATACTTATACAACCAAAGTGGTCACTGAAGGCTAGTTTGTAGTGAAAGAGTTCAGTTAATACGATATTACACTGCTACTTCTGCAACCAAAGTGGTCAAAGAAGGCTAGTTTGTAGTGAAAGAGTTAAGCTATTTACAATATAATACTGTTACTTCTGCAACCAAATTGGTCAAAGAAGGCTAGTTTGTAGTGAACAAGTTATTGTATATGACACTATTATGTTATATTTGATATCAAGATGATAAAATAACTTTTTTTTTACGATTCTGCTATACCTTCAACAGAATGGTAAAGGAGCGCTTGTTTGTGGTGAACTGGTTCTTAAACAATTATTTTACAACCAAGCATATATATATGTATATTCATACATCATCATGCATAATTGTTTGATATATGGTATTATACCAAGAGTAAAATTTTTTTTATTTATAGTAAGCCTTTTAATAATAAAGTAAACACATCCGAATGCTTGTTTTAAAACCAGGAGGATCAGCCAAATATTCGATTCTTATCTGCTGACAGACAATAGACATAGGTACAATTTCCCTTTCCACCTTACTTGAACATCCGCCAGGAAATCTGGCTACAGAAGTCACGCTATGAGTAAGAACACCTCCTCCCCGGCCATTGTCGTTTGGTTAAAAGGAGCCTCCGCACTGTTCTTGGTAACGGCGTCTCACCCTCACACCCGTCTCTTCTCACCACACCGCTCTATGAATACCAAGGGAGGGCCAATCAGGATGTGGACACGTCAGTCCGGTCGAAACATCGACAAGTGGAGCCTGCCTCGAGTTTTATTTGGGTAGGTATCAAACGCTTCACTAGGCAAGGTCACGGCCTTAACTACGGATATTTGAGTATTATCTCATCGAATCGGATCAGTCCGTTTTGTGAGACTATGGAGGAGACCACAAAATGGACACAGGTCATCTTTAACTTATCACAGTATGACAACAAATATATATAGAGAGGATTTCGGCCGGATCTAGACTGAAAAAACGGCCCCGTGTGTCGGGTATTGTTAAATATGCTCTAATAAAAGTGTATATACCATCCCAGATCATACTAAACATATGTTTATTGGTTTATGCTTCACGTGTTGTCACTAGTCGTCTTCTCCGCTGTTCTTGAGCTAGCCCCAACGTTGAGCGCCATTTTTGTAACTAGTCGTCTCAGCCATCAGCTGATTTGATGAAGGCCTCATCTTCTTACGCTGTCTCGTCCACGGCAGTCAGTTCCGGTAGAGCATCATCTCGGGGTTAATTAATTAATGGTGGGGGTAGAGGTACACAGCTCAAAAAAATAGGACTATTATTTAGCGTCGCATTTCAATTTGAAGTTTATTTTAAAGAAACAAATTACATGATATCATCACAGATGCTTAATTTAGAAGAATATATTATTTAGCCACCTAGTCTCCCTCTACTTTCCCCCATCTCGATGCTGTCTCTACACGTTAGGACAAGTTCACAAATAGTACGTGATCCTAACTCTTTACGGGCTTAACGGCTAGTGGTAGTCTCTACTCTTCGCGTACTAAACAGCTAATGGTCCGCGTCTGACGCTTTCCTCACAGATAAGGTAAAACACAGACGCTAAACCAAATGCACTGATTGGCCAGTAGTCCGCGCCAAAACCTCCCTCTCCCGTGAAAAACTGCACGTGCAAGAGCAGGTGCGTCTCCCAGCTTCCTGGTAAAGCTATTTATACATTGCACGAGGCATAAAATGAATAGTAAAAGTAATAAATTTGGATGACTCGAATATTCCCACAAAGACTTAAAATAATGAAAAACTATTAGATTATAAATTTAAAGGCCTGAAAATGAAGTTAATTAATTGAAATTTGAAACATATATTGCTTACAACTTTGGTTATGATTTACATAACTTATAATTACCATAAAACCCCACACTTTCTTATAATTAACCATTTGATAGTAATAAAGATAATTAAATTAGGCCTAGATGAATGGAAAAGAACAAGGTATTTATCAGTTTAGTACTCTCAGTAGCTTGAGTGTATTAATATATAAACTAAAGGAAAAACTAATATCATTTTATAAATGAAAGTTGAAAACTAAGGGCCTAAAACCCTGACCACTTTACAGTGTTATATACCCATCCAGGATACCCGAATATTCACACTAACAGACTAGGATGATAAATGAAGAAGGAATTATGCCTGCATTTTCTTAAAGAGAAACTAGAAAACCAGTTAATAAAAAATTACACCCAATAAACCAAAACGGGATTTAATCTCCTGTTTTTTCTTGATTTGTAATATAATTGATTGAAAGAATGACGCCTAGGCCCGTGTGACCACCTATGAAGACACCAGTTTTCTTTTTTAAAAAAATTCAACATTAATGCTTTTCAAAATAGACTTACTAGTTTCACCCACAATATAAATATAAAGCTATATTTGAAAACTCGTTATATTCTATTATGATTATAATTTAATATGATTTACAACCTGAAAATATTTTGATAAACTTAATATTAATATTGTCTGTCATTTTATTAGATAAAGAAAGCTGTTTCCTACAATAGCCACAACGGAAAAAGTTATGATTTTTTCTTCAAAGTATCATCTAGCAACCATATTGAGATAGAATGGAACGGAACGAAACGTGATTAAATGTCAGTATTTATCCAGTTTTTATTACAATACACATTTTTGGCTCTATTAAATAAAATATTGCTTAAGTATAAACAGTTTATTTTCTACATATAACTTAGAAACCTAAATAATTATTGATTTTTTGTGATCATGGGTGTGATAAATACACTTTTTCAATTCGAAGTGAAGTCTAATCGAATAATATAAAATATTCTCGAAGCCGAACTATTAAGGCTCGAATATTAAAAAAAATGTTTAGTATTAGATCAACATATTTTTATTTTCCTAGCTATTAAAATTAGGTATTATATATAATTTAAAAAATGCTTTATTTCAAAGATAATTAATATATTTTGTCTTAAAATTATAACTTAAGTTATTATCACAAAATAAAATAAAATAATTTTAGATTTTTTTTTTTGAGAATAGTAATTTGTGATGGAAATAACAGTATAAAGAATGGAAATATAATACCTAAATCTGTGCTTTAAATTTTAATAGTCTATTGGCAAAGCTTCGTAATTATTAAATCCAGAAATTTACTTTTGAATCGAAGTCGAAGCGAATGAAAATACAAAGCCAAGTTGAAGTTTCCGAAGCTTCGCACATCCCTACGTGTCAAGAACATAGTGTCATTTGACAATATACATTTTAAATGAACAGTAAAAAGTGTAGTAAAATTATACAATATCTATCTATGATAATATTGAGAGTAATTAGTGTAAGAAATTAAACAAGCAGTATTATAATTATTTTGAGCAAAACATGTTTATTGGCATAGAAACTGAAAAATATTGCCTCTAGATACCGTCATCTTCCCCACCAACTTAACCGATTCAAGGAGTAGCCATTGGAACTACGTCAAGACAATAACCAGTATAACTATTTCAAAAGATTACTAGACGATGAAGCTATTTAAAAAAGTAACAAAACTACTTCAATAAAGTAACATGACTACTTCAATAAAGTAACATGACTACTTCAAAAAATAGCTACTAGAATATAATCAAGTAAGTAACTATTAAAACCATTCCAATAGAATAATTTTCTTAACACCATTTATTACTACCCGTTCGGTTTATATGCTTATCTACTAATTACACAAGCATATTACCCAAACGGGTAGTAAGACGCGGTTCTAAATAAATAAAATAAAACTAATTACACTAATCTTTTTAGGAATTGAGAAGGTTTAATTGAGATTAAGTGCATCCACATTTGTGTGGAATGAGCGGGGAAAACCGTTTAGGTATAACCCTCAGTGCACCCGACCGGGATCGAAGTCCGATCTCCCCGTCTTTGGCAGTCTATTCCAACACTAGGGTGTATATCTAGTAGCTTTTTTCCGCTGTCGAATATAAAATGGGGATATTCCATGATTACCTCAATATTATGTTTATTATGCTGTGTAGTGCCATTGATAAGGCTTCACTTTACCACAACGTTGCCGTAATTATTTTAATGTGTTCAATGCTTATTTTATATTAGGACTCTGGTAAATGTAACTTGAGCTGATATTCTTCCCAAACAATGTCCTTGTATTTATACTGTTTTTAGCATATAAAGATGTATTTGGTGGTGTGCCTTTCGTGTCCTAAATTAAGTTTAAAATATTTCAACCCCGGAAAAGATGTTCATAAAGTGAGTTCGTCTATGAGCTCCCTGACCTAGATTAAAGTCCAATAGACTGTATTAATAATACATGGCATTCCAACACCTTAGCTCAGTCGGGGGCGTGTCTTTCTACTAAGTTATGGGTCCCAGGTTCAATTCAATCATTGGTGAAATGTAGGTTTACCCTTTCACCATAAAGAATTAACTGCCCAGGTCTGGACGTTGTGTCTGCTTTGGATTTAAGTTAGTTTATAAGTCGTGTGTTGATATAATCAGTCGGTTAAAAAAGTGCACTTTAAAGAATTTAAAAAGGAGGGAAAATAATATTTGTTTACTCACGTAGTAGTATTCCATTATTGTTTCAGGTACAAACTAAATATATTTCCTATAATTTCCACATTTCCTCTCAGATCTAGTCTCAAATACCAATATTTTAGTCCGGATAATTCCACGGTTACAGTTTATTTAACCTCCAATACGGATTAAAACTAGATATTAGGTTCACTGTTTAATGTTGAGGACTTAAGTCACTTCAGGTGTAGGCCTTTGTTCCTTGTATAAGCTTGGCGGGTCTCTTGGATATCAGGTGAGGGAGCGAGGTTCACTGTTGAGGACCAGAGGCATTCCTAGTGTTTGTCTCCATAAGCTTGGCGGGTTGCCCATATCAGGAAGGGGAGCGAGGTTGACTGTTGAGGACCAGAGGCATTCCTAGTGTTTGTCTCCATAAGCTTGGCGGGTTGCCCGGATATCAGGCAGGGGAGCGAGGTTCAATGTTGAGGACCATAGGCATTCCTAGTGTTTGTGTCCATAAGCTTGGCGGGTTGCCCGGATATCAGGCAGGGGAGCGAGGTTCACTGTTGAGGACCAGAGGCATTCCTAGTGTTTGTCTCCATAAGCTTGGCGGGTTGCCCGGATATCAGGCAGGAGAGTGAGGTTCAGTGTTGAGGACCAGAGACATTCCTAGTGTTTGTCTCCATAAGCTTGGCGGGTTGCCCGGATATCAGGCAGGAGAGTGAGGTTCAATGTTGAGGACCATAGGCATTCCTAGTGTTTGTGTCCATAAGCTTGGTGGGTTTCCCGGATATCAGGCAGGGGAGCGAGGTTCAATGTTGAGGACCATAGGCATTCCTAGTGTTTGTCTCCATAAGCTTGGTGGGTTTCCCGGATATCAGGCAGGGGAGCGAGGTTCAGTGTTGAGGACCAGAGACATTCCTAGTGTTTGTCTCCATAAGCTTGGTGGGTTGCCCGGATATCAGGCAGGAGAGTGAGGTTCAATGTTGAGGACCAGAGGCATTCCTAGTGTTTGTCTCCATAAGCATGGCGGGTTGCCCGGATATCAGGCAGGGGAGCGAGGTTCACTGTTGAGGACCATAGGCATTCCTAGTGTTTGTCTCCATAAGCATGGCGGGTTGCCCGGATATCAGGCAGGGGAGCGAGGTTCAATGTTGAGGACCATAGGCATTCCTAGTGTTTGTCTCCATAAGCATGGCGGGTTGCCCGGATATCAGGCAGGGGAACGAGGTTCACTGTTGAGGACCAGAGGCATTCCTAGTGTGTGTCTCCATAAGCTTGGCGGGTTGCCCGGATATCAGGCGGGGGAGCGAGGTTCAGTGTTGAGGACCAGAGACATTCCTAGTGTTTGTCTCCATAAGCTTGGTGGGTTTCCCGGATATCAGGCAGGGGAGCGAGGTTCAATGTTGAGGACCAGAGGCATTCCTAGTGTGTGTCTCCATAAGCATGGCGGGTTGCCCGGATATCAGGCGGAGGAGCAGGGTTCAGTGTTGAGGACCAAAGGCATTCCTAGTGTTTGTCTCCATAAGCTTGGCGGGTTGCCCGGATATCAGGCAGGGGAGTGAGGTTCAATATTGAGGACCAGAGGCATTCCTAGTGTTTGTGTCCATAAGATTGGCGGGTTGCCCGGATATCAGGCGGAGGAGCGAGGTTCAGTGTTGAGGACCAGAGACATTCCTAGTGTTTGTGTCCATAAGCTTGGTGGGTTTCCCGGATATCAGGCAGGGGAGCGAGGTTCAGTGTTGAGGATCAGAGGCATTCCTAGTGTTTGTCTCCATAAGCTTGGCGGGTTTCCCGGATATCAGGCGGAGGAGCGAGGTTCAGTGTTGAGGACCAGAGGCATTCCTAGTGTTTGTCTCCATAAGCTTGGTGGGTTTCCCGGATATCAGGCAGGGGAGCGAGGTTCACTGTTGAGGACCAGAGGCACTCCTAGTGTTTGTCTCCATAAGCTTGGTGGGTTGCCCGGATATCAGGCAGGGGAGCGAGGTTCAATGTTGAGGACCAGAGACATTCCTAGTGTTTGTCTCCATAAGCTTGGCGGGTTGCCCGGATATCAGGCGGAGGAGCGAGGTTCAGTGTTGAGGACCAGAGACATTCCTAGTGCTTGTCTCCATAAGCTTGGCGGGTTGCCCGGATATCAGGCAGGGGAGCGAGGTTCAGTGTTGAGGACCAGAGACATTCCTAGTGTTTGTCTCGCTGTATAAACTTGGAAGGTTGCCTGTACAACGGGTGTACATATTTTTAAACCAAGATATTTTCATGGTCCACATTCACAGCTTGATCACAACATAAGAAACTAGGGAGTTAATATATTACAAAATACAGGTTAATAAGTTAGTCACATTGAATGGGAGCACCCCTTTAACCTCTAATGAACCGTTATGCAGTACCGATATCCCCACTTCACTACCTGGTTCAGTTTAGGTGCATTTCAAGGTCATTGTATTGCGTTTATATTTATGATTCTTTCCAAGAATCAAACTACTTAAATCTGGTTTTTAGCATTCAACTGCGGGGTAATTTTAGTCTCAGTTAATGATCAATAAAACAATAATATATTTGAAAAAAAAAATATCTACAGATTTACAGTTCCGACTGACCAGGGGCAATTTCCTTCATTTTTTTTATGAAGCACGATGGGCTTTGAAAAGAGGAATGCCGTTAGTAGTACTGATTAATGTTCTAACTTTACTCAGAATAAACATCGTTATCCATCTCCAGTACACTCCATAATTTATGGATACAGCTCCAAGTAAATTCTCCCTACACTTGCTCGACGATGTATCTTCTTGTCCCAGTTGCAGCCCGGTTAGAGTTATCGACAAGTTCAGAGGCTAGCTTCTGTGTTGTACTACGTTAGGTATTTACTATAGTAGAATTTTGTTGGGAAGAAACCTTTAAAAAATCAATATATTCGTTTGCGGTCAAAACCAGCTTCAGTGACCGAATGGTCTAAGGCGTCACTCTCGTGTTAGATTGGCCTACTAATTACGGGAAGATCTGTGTTGGAATATCAGATGGGCTTACTGAAGATAGTTTTCAATAAATGGTTTCTCACTCTAACTTAATGAAAATTAAGGTATATTTACTTTAAAATCATACCTTTGCTGTCCCGGCTCTATTAGCGTAATTAATTTATGCGTAGCTTGTAACCCAAAAGGGTATAGTTACGTGATGAAAAAAAGTAAAAGAAGATAGTATATTCATCAAACGTGACAGCTGAAGAGCACATGATTTGACGTATGGACACGTGAAAGCAGATATCTAGTAGCTGTCAAATAAGAGCCCTCTATGGAAATTAAAAAAGTATTCATGTACGGATCCTTTCATAAATCTGATTAGTTGATATCCAGACGCTAGTTATAAGTGTGTAGTTTAAGGTGTGCTTCGCCAGACTATGTTAGTGTGTAATTATAATATATGCGTATATATAATGTAAACGAATACAAGTAGTTCCTCTTTAGAGAGTGATTTCTTACCATCCTAAACTGACAAAACGAACGTTTGATGTTTAGGGCAGTAAACACGGCCTTCAGCTGACGAGATGATAGGTACTACCCAAGAGTGGTTGCACATCTACATAGAGAGAAATATATGAGGCAAGGAGAAACCATTGGTTGAACTTCCCGGTCAACTAACCTCCGTATATTGGATTTTTATCCATGGGAACAGTTGTAAGAGCTAATGCACGCAGATCCTCCTACTGGTATTGGCGATCTTGTACCGAACTTATACTCTGATTGTGCACTTTGTTTGACCTGAAAGGTAACAAGCTTAACTTGATGAGGTACACTGTGATGTAACTTATATGATAGATATTTACTGTAATCGGGCAAGGTAAGACTGCTACCTTTCAGGGTAAACGGGGTGTACAGTAGTCGAGGCAGGGCATGTTGCGGTGCGTATAAAATACCACTAAGCAACGCAATGCCGCTTGTTTGGAATTAGAAATGCATTGGGGTTGTTTTGGCCACCCACTATGAATATGGAAGGCACTTTTATTATCAGGTGAAACAGCAGCAATATGCTTTCTGCGCAAGTTGTACCTTTCATCATCTGGCCTAGAAGCAGTGGTGCCGGTTTCTAAAATTAAGAATCAGACAGTGTTAGTTTTTTTTTATATCGTAGCGTCTTACTACTTATTTAGGTTATATGCATATATTATAATAATTAATCTAATGTGGTAGTAATGAGTAAGGAAGCATTTTGGAGGTAATCTGCCTGCATTTGCGTGGAAGAAAAAACACCCTCAGTAGACCCGACCAGAATTCCAACCCTGATCTCCCCATCATCAGAAGGCTAGTCTAACACAAGGGTGACACCTTGAACCATTCGGTCACTGAAGTGGGACAATGTTAATGGTTTTACAGTTTAGGTTTGTTTAGTCATAAGGATTCGCGTTTTGAGAAATTGCGTGAATTTGATACCCTTGGGAATCCACCTGAGCGTGTGGTTCCCTCCCTCGCTCACCCCATAGTCCATTGAGAAATATAGGATTAACATCCTTGTTTATTGATTCTATTCAGTACAAAATGTTTTGAATGCAACCAGATTGATAAGGTGTTAAATAAAGTTTTGTAAACAACAACTAAACAGCTGAAGCTATTTCATTTTTTAAAACTATAATATAACAAAGACGTAACGATGACAAGACGCGAAAGAAAAGGAACATAATTTCGTGACTTTAAAAAGTAGAATGGTTACAACATATTATAAATGGCTCGCCTTTTCAGTAACCGCCATTGTTAAAAGCGAACAACCCAATTGGTGTTAAAAATAAATGTTAATGCTAAAATTTTAATATGATAGGCTATATAACACATTAATGTGCACTTTCACAACCTTTAGGAACAAAATATATTCTGGTGAAATGTTCTATTAAACCACTCAAATTTAACTACGTTCCCTGAAAATTCAATCAAAGTTAATACAGTTTAAATATAACTCAACTAATTTACTAAATAATGATTTATTTTAAAAGGGATTGTACAACATTTTGGTATAAGGTTAATTTAAGCTTGAAATTATATAATCTCAAAAATATCCAAGTCCACGCAAATATTACCTGGCGATTCCACGATACACCGCATTTGTTTAAAATAAGTCAGTAAATTCCACTAATGAAGTAGAATGTAGTTTTATTTCTGTAATGTCTAGAAACGAAGAGGGACAATATTACTGTCGTTTAAACTGCTGCATTTACACTAGAAAGGTATAAACTTTGTTTTATCTTGAGATGGGATTTTAAAAAGAAAAAAAAATACATTTCAAGTACTTAAACTATTTTTGCTACGACGTACTACTACTCGTTTGGGCTATATGCGTATGAATCAATTAAGCTAATGTGTTAAGGATGGATAAGTTACATTTAGAGGAAGTGTACCTGCATTTGCGTGGAGGGAAAGTGGAAAATAATTTAATTTACTCACCGAATAAAGACTTACAATAGTGGTCACACAGTCTAAGAGGTCGCCACACCAAATCTTATATTCGTCCAAGCTATCTGCATATTCACATTAATGTAGTAGAAATTAAAAAGTTATAATTTTAGAGAAAAGGTATCTTCATTGGCGTTGAGGGGGACAGATACACCATTAATACACCATCTCAATACCCGACCAGGATCCAAACCCTGATCTCCCCGTTACCTTCAATCCAGTATATTATGAAAGTGGCGCCTTTTACAATGTGACCATTAATGTGAATTAGGCACTTGATATGCTTGGGTTATTAGTGATCGGGATCTACTGATTATTGTGTAAACAAAATCTCATATGATTCATGTATTCGCTGGATATCTATAATCAAAAAGTTCAAACTAAGTACGCTAAGTGGGAGAACTACATAATAACCTTGAAATATTTATTTCTAGAAAAAATCTTCAAGGAATATTTCCTCGCTTTCAAATTTACTCCCTAAACGTCAACATTCAAGAAAATGAAATGAAATGAATACTGCGCCGCTGGACGCGGGTCATCCGTGCACGCCACGCTCGTACACATGTTTATAATCGTGTGATTTGTTCCATATCCTTTATATTTATTAACTGTATCCATTTTTCATTTTTTTTAACAATCGAAGTTTTATGTCAAATACCTTTCAGTCCGGAATTCCGGATCAACAAGGGCCAGATAAGCGAGGCTCCACTGTAATATAATTTTTAACGTAAACCTGTGTTTAATACAGTATTAAAATATAGACACATTTAATTTTTCATTTTATAAATCCTATTGATATGAATATGAGTAAAAAAGAAATAAAGAGGTCATGGAATATAGCTTCTTTCTCCCCCTATGGCCTTATAAAGATGACTTAGCTATGAGTGGTTTGCACTATTTAAAGTAAGGTGCTCATAATTCGACAAATACTCTTTAAATTGGTTTTGCTCAAAAGTATTCCCGGGGGTTTCCCTCTTTACTCAAGTAGTTTAATCTTGGAGCATCTAACCCTCAAATTTATATTATTGCTACGCTCCTGGGTCTGGATATTTGTAGAAGGAGTGAATGTCTTAAAGTTTTAGCGTTTGTAAATATTTAATAAAGGAATAAAAAGTAAAACACTTGTGTGGACTTTAAAAATAATCTTGGACATGGTTTATAAGAACGTCAGTAGCCATATGGTTTTAAATAAGCTGTGTTTAAGGGTGATTAAGGTACTGTTTATTTGTGACCATTTTAGAAACTTTAGTCAGATTTGGCAAGTGTTACTGTTATGTTTTTTTTATCAACTATTTTATTGAATATTAATTAATGTTCAAAAATTTAGAGAAATTCATCTTTTGCGTAGGCTAGGGGGAAAGGTAGAGTGTGAAGCCACTTATAAAAACTAATGAGTAAACCAACCTAGATTTGAACTCCAACCTCTTCGTCATCAGCAAACCAGAATGGGCGACCTTTTCGTTTAGTCAGCGTGCCCACCAATGCGAATCTCAACCCATATAATATTCATTGTACAATTAGTGACGATCATTTTAGGCCAAACTACTTTAGGTCACACACGGTTTCTGTCAGGTCTACTGCCGTGCCATCCAAACAAAAACTCAAAAATATGTCACATAGCTGGTTGTTACGTGGAGTCGTTTGTTTCGGTCATGGTGTCCATGACCTTCCCCTTGCGTCTGACTGCGTGAGATCTTCATTCATATCTTCTAAGACATCATGTAATTAGAGGCAGAATCAAGTACTCTCGGAGAGAGGTGTCTAGGACCACGACAACAAGGATCCTTTCATTCACACACTCGCTAGCCGCCTTCTAACAGCACTTGGCTGGCATTTCCTCTTCCTCGCTTCTCTCTTTCGACCGTGACCAAGCTATGCCCGCTTAGGTAGCGGCCTTTCTTTCGACCTATGATAGAACTTTTTTTTTACCCGCACCAAGTTTTATTATCCATCCAGACTATCCGCATTTAATCACACGAATGGGGAAAATAATGCATTTATACGGAGGGAACGATGTGAACTATTTAAAAAATAAAACTCAGTACACCCGATCGGGATTCAATTCTTGACCACTCAACTATATTTTAAACCGACTAAATGACCTTGAAGTTTAGTTCACGTGCACGCCGACAGATGCCGGTAGAACTAACAGGGCAGAGATAGTGGAAGGTAGGTGTAACCCGGGACGAAGCACGCGTGGATAAAAGTGTCAGCCACGTCTTACCCGACTTACTAGTAGCTTAAGAGTTCAAAGATCTAATTTTGGTTTGGTGGACTCAGATTATTAACCTTAATGCTTTTCCACTTTCCTTCAACGCAGATGTGAGTGGGTAATATCTAAAATTCTTCCTTTGCAATCCCTTCATAATTAGTTTGAATATGCGGCTACCACGGATCATCATAAACAAATCAGAGTTAATGCAGAGATAATAATAAATTTTTTTGTTATTTCTACTGTTGATTGATACCCCTTTGAGTGAAATAGTTGAACTAATGATTGTAATTGTTCTTAGGCTTGCACTTAAACATGTAATGCTGGGAAAATCTCCTCTCACAACTTATCGCACTTTTAGCTTACTGTTCAAATTGACCAAGGCAAAATAACCTTAATAAGAGAATGATAAATAATTATTACAATTGCCTTAGGTAACCATGATAAATATTTTAAATTAATCTCCAATTTCTAGGTTATTTTTATTTCTCTAGGTGAAAGTCTTATCAAGTAAAATTTAAAATGAAATTCCTTTAATCTACTATTGTCTAGCACATTAAATATACCTAATTATATTCTTGTTTATTTTCACTTTTACTAAGTTTATATATTTTAAGTTTAATTGAAATTTTTGCTATTTTTGTTGTTGTAAAATTTGGATTTATTATTAACTAGTGTGCTAGACAAACATTGATAATTCTTTTAATTAATTTTAACTAATATTACAAACTCACCAAGACATTCGTATTTCTAAAAATTTTATTCAACTTTTCTCATTTTACAAAAAATGTATATTTTAATTTTTTTTAATCACATATGTAAATATAATATTGAATTATGTTTGTTGTGGGCATGACTATTTTTGCCATTAATCCCCTTAATAAGTTTAATTTTTCAAACACTCAATGAGTTTAGATTTTAGTGGTTTCTGATCCACTCTTAACGGCAACCTGTTGTTATTCCTAGTAAAGATGGTTTCTTTGATATTTTTGAAACTATACGTTTAACGTATTATTTACATAATATAGCTGGTTCGAATCCCGTTAGCGTTTTAATTTAGTCCACGATTTCGGTAAAGAGTTGTGCCTATTTTTAATGTTCTTTCCTCCGCTATCCCCGTGTAACTAGCCGCATGTATACACTTTTAGTCAGGGATAAGGAAGGTATAATTTATATTAAGTATACCCAAATTCGTGTGAAAAGAGAAAGATAATGAGAAACTCTTTAGGAAATTAAACTTGAAACATCCATCCAAATTTTGAACTTCCACTTCTCTAGCACAAGATAACCATTGGATCGAGATTTTTTAATAGCTCACACCAAATAAAAAACAAATTAGCCCTTGTGTGTAGAGTAATTACTTCCAAAAACAACATTTCTGAGATTATAATATTATTAATTTGTATAATGTATTCTTATAGGAAGTCAAAACATGTATATATGGTTGCCCAGCCGATTGAAATATTAATGTCAAAACAATGGAATAATTCACAATTATTCTAAGAATTTATAGATCAACATTAAATGTATTTTATTCCACATTCTATGCGTTTACAAAAACTATCAAACAAAAACATTAATACCTTTTTAAGTGAAAAAAAAGAAGCAAAACGACCCTACAATCAAATATATTTTTACTAAAATGAATACTTTCAACAAAAGGAATAATAAAGATTAGTCCAAGAAGCAATGTTTAGGAAAGTTACAAGAGTATTCACTCATAATAGCGTGGAGAGTTAATGGAAAAACTATATTAATATATCATATGTGGAAAATCTGCAGTAATATATCACATGTGTAAAATCCACAGTAATATATAATATCATATGTGAAAAACCACAGTCATAGAGCAAATAGATAAATTCACAGTAACAGATCATAATATGTACAACCACATTAATAAAATCAAAGTGGAGAACCACAGTTAAATACTATATGTAAAAAACTACAGTAAAAGATCATTTATAGAATAACTCAGTAATAGACACGACATCCACTATTTCAGTTCACCAGACAACGCCCTCATTTCCTTGTTGAAGTCATGGGCTCACATAGATATCGAGGCACTTTCTTTCCCATGATAAAATAAAGGAGATTTTAAAGTGTGGCCAAACAACTAAAAAATAATAATTTCTGATTACTCACTCAAATTTACTTGACTAAAAGTAGTTTTTAAATTTACGAGGATTTCTAAAAATAATAAAAATACTCCATTTGTGACAAAATAATTATTGTTGGAATGCCTTTAAATTTCTTTTTTTTAAACATATGATTGTTTGAAAAAAGGGGTTTGAATAAGATACAATGAGAACATTTATCTTCCTTAGAGAACAAAATATGAACATTGGGAAGACCCGGACGCAGAGGGGAGGATAGATAACATTAGAATGAACCTGAAAGAGATAGGGTGTAATGAGGTGGATTGGATAGAATTAAGGCAAGGTAGAAATAGGTGGCGTACTTCTGTAAGTGTGGAAGCTAACTTTCGAGTTTCTAATGAGCAAATAAGTAAGAGAGCTAAGTATACAAAATTCCCATCTTCTTGACAGTTTTTTAATTACATGATAATTCCAGTTTTTCTGATGTCCACCCCGGATTTTTAAAAAAGAAATGATTCCACTAAGAACCTTACAGAGGTTTTTATACTACCATTTTGAGGAAGGTTGTAAATATTATAACTTTTTAAAGTAGTTTTAAATAATGTTTTACTAACTAGACCATAATAAAATTAGCTGTGCTTTTTTAAAGAAATTAAAAATGTAATTTTGTTTTTAGTATCACATCTTACTATCCGTTAGGGCTATACATTGTAAAATGTATTATTATTATATTTTATTAGTATTAGAAACATTTAGATACCCATCCCTCAATGTTAAGTGTCACAAAATGCCAAAACATCCTCAGAATTAATGGCGAAACATTTATGATTCAAATCATAAAACAGAAGAGTGGAAATAAATATTAATTTAGAATTGTTGTAAATATCATGAGATACTTTTGGGTCCACGACCTCTTTGTCTGGGGACAAGGGACGACAACTGCAATATGGAAGCTGTGCTATTCCCTACTCTAGGAAAACAAGCATCCGAATTAATATTTTGGTGGTGGTGTGAAGGACGATCAATGACACGCGTTACACAAACTTTGTCACCAAATATTTTGATAGCCTTGTAATTAAGAAGGATTATTAACATTTTGTTTAACTATGGCTACTACAATGTATTGAGGGTACTTAATGTGGTTTTAAACCCAATTATACTATTTGAAAGCATATACTTATCTGTAAAATAGCCAAACTACAGTATCCCCACGGCTTCTTTGGTGCTGACTGACAGCTCACAGCTGACGTTTGACAGTCAACATTTAAGTATATACCTAAATTTTGACCGTCAGAAGTGACAGCTGCTAAACACATGCAGATCATACTTTTCGGCGTAGGGATACAAAATTTGGTCTGGTAACTTTTCAAAGCCGTCAGTCAGCACCAAAGAAGCCATGGGGCTACTGTATATCCTGACTTGGTTTTGTATCCCATTGTTAGACTCTTAAATTGGTGTGCTGGTGACATGACACATTCCTCCCTGTCCTCTTATTTCTTTTACTCTTAGCTATCACTCTTCCCACACTAAATGTTAATGTAGATACTGTTGATGAGATAGTAAATTGGATCATTCCTCCCCGTCCGTATATTTATTTTAATCTTAATTCGCATTCTTTCCGGATAAAAAGTAACTGGGTTGCACTGAAGTCGGTGGGCTATTGACTGGACGTGCTCCCATCGGTATTCTTTCTATCAGTCTTAATTTGTTATCTTTTCGCAAGCAATGCTAACGTAGCTGAGTTGCGCTAAAGTCAGCGAGCTAGTGATTGGACGTGTTCCTCCACATAAATACTGTATTTTACTCCTAACTTGTATTATTTCTCCACGCATTGTTGACGTAGCTGGATAGTCTGGATAGTAGCCTATTAATAAACATGTAGAAACAAAAAATGTGTGGTGTATATTCCAACTATGAAAGTTTTTAAAAATTCCAAATTTTCATATAAAAATTATAGTTGCTTTACTTATTTCCAATCACTAAGGAAATGGTTGTGTATGTATTACACTTTGAAATTTCCTTTCACCAAGATTATTAACGTATGAGAAAATCCTTTCTATAAGACGATACGATTAGATGCAAGGTTCGATTCATTAGCAATTTGGACAATATCTGTTATTCATTATTACAGCAATTTAATTTTGACCTCAAAAGTGAGGTCAATGGGCCTCTGAAAGGTTACGCCTTTCCTTCAACCAGATACACAATTTTGTGCGCGTTTATGCTTTATCGTCTATTTATGATTTAATAAAGTTTTTAAAAGAGAAGTATCATAATAAAATGTACATATTACTATGTATCGGAGCAGGAATATTTAATGCAAGGCCCGTACTGTAGTATGAATAATTGTCTGAAACTCTCATTTGATTAGGAACAAGTCTAGAGATTGAAGACAGCAGTTGTGTTTTGCATCAATTACCAAACTTTTCTCAAATATATTTTGTTTCAACTGCCTGATGAACGTAGTAAGGAGTTTAAATAGATAAGTGCAGATTGGTGGGGAAACTATGATGTCATACAATTGGATACAATACTTGGTGATGGTATCTTTATTTGATGTGCTAAAGTAATATATTTACAACCTTACTGGCATTTTCATACAGTTTTTTGTTCCTTCAAAATAGTTTGTATAGTTAATTATACAGCTGTTTTGATTACAAAAAACATAAGTTAGGTTCAAACCCAAAAGTAGTTCTTGTATGGCGACGTTTTTCGTATTTTAAGTTAAAAACATGAAATTAGATAATTTTTAAAAGTTTATTCACCCTTGAACTATTTAAAAATTGAGTAGCCATTAAATTTAGACTTTATGTACTGTACATAAAAAAATAACATGGTTAAATATAATATTTTTAGTGCCAATTAGTTGCAAAATTACCCAACTTGTACATTCTATAAGTAATATTAGAAAATCAACTTAGCCTCGTGGAGGGAAAAAACCCAAACATCTAATATTTATATAAAGGATGATATTTTCTGGGTTCGAGGACAACCAAATGCACGAGTAGAAGATTCAATTGGACACGTATTTGTTTAAACCAGGTTGTCCTCCCTAACCACTCAGATAAAAGCATGAATGGAACTGATACGCTTGAGTGGTAAACAACAAAATAAGTGACTGTTCCCAGTAAATAAAGTAATTGCAACGTTTACGGGTTATTTAACTCTTTTTAGATAATCGTCAATGCTTTTCTAGATGCAAACCAAAAGTATAAGTTTATGTTTCTTTCAACCCGATTCAAGGTTTCCACTTTGAAAAAGATTAAATTGTCTTTGATAGGGAAGGTCAAGGTTAATATCTTATCAAGGTGCACCGGGAATTGTTTCCAACAAGCTTTTTTTTAATCATTGGGGTACCTCTCTCCATCAGAATGCAAGTGCATATTTTCTAAGTCACCATCTAAATCCCTAACCCTTTGAATATTTTTGTCACCACATCTGACTAGCCATTAGAGCTATACGCATATGAGCTAGTTTAACTCATGTGTTAGGGATGAGTAAATTTGAATTTAGAGGAAGTGTACCCGCATTCACTTGTAAATAGAGGGGAAAATATTTAGGAACAAATATTCTCAGTACAGCCGAAAGGGATTTGAAACTCGAGCTCCTCGTCATTGGCAGTCCGGTTTATTGCGATAGTAACACTTTGAACTATACGAACACAGAAGCAAGCTATGTTGTTAATAACCTTTATTTATGTAAGTGTACCATTGTTCTACCACAGCTTCGTTTTGGGTGTCCCGGAATTATATAATACATATTTGCAGCCCTATTTGGAGGTGGGGAGATTGATCCGTGCTAAAGGAGGGTTTCGAAGTTAACTAAAATCAGAAGGTCTCTAGTGCTACTAAATGCTCCACTTCTTACTTCCCGTTCAGACTATCCAAATATTTAAAATATGATACAGTTATGTGGAAATGAAAGAGGAATTAGTGTAACAACATTTGTGTGGAGAGAGAATGGGAAACCATTTAGGGAAAACCAACACATACCACTTTACAATCCACAACGCCCACCCTCGCCACCAGTAAATCAGACTATATTATAATACTGACGCCTTTGTCCGTATCCCAACAAGTGATATACTTTTTAAGCTAAATTCTTCACATTCTATTTCCAGAATATCCTAAGATCATATAGACGACTATAAGGACAAAGAAGGAAACAAATGTATTTCAAATAAATGGAATAAATTCCGTCTTAAGAAAAATGGGAAACTATAAATGGTAAAAAGAACACAACACCCTAATTCACAAGGGCCGACAAAAACCTAGGCAACCCGGAGACTTTCAGTTAGGCATTCGTGCCACTAGACGAACAAGACCAATAATTATAATAAGTTAATCTTCGCTTGTATTAGTGCCCAATTTTTCTGTAGGCTAATATTTGTATTAAAAACTATAAACATATTGATTGCTGGCAGCATGATTTTAATCCTAATTTAAACTACAAAAAGAACACGTTCGAGTCCCGTTTACGACCTAATAATATGATCGGCACGTAAACTCCGGTCATTCAGAGTCAAACCTTGACCCTCTTAAAGAAAAAGCCATTCATTCGTCCAATACTTTCCGGTATACTTTGCAAAGCTAGTAAAACAACTGCATTCTATCGTTCTTGGTAAGTTACCTCCGTTGGATGGGACGTGGCGTCACGTAGAACACGATTATTTTCTTTAGCTTACCTTAAAAAATGTGTTGCCCTGTTCCTGTGCTATTTGAAGGGAATAACTTATATTAGCTTTTTAATCTTAAGTTTTTAAACACCGCTTTTTATCCTTAGGCGATTTCTTTTTAAAGTTAGAATTGTCACGTTTTGTTGATGCAAATAATTGTGCATTCACTGTCTCTAATATACGTCGAGTATTTTGCCTTTATATTATCAAGGTCTTATACAAGATTAAAATGAAAATAAACAAATAAATGAAAAGACCTTCGGTCATTAATCTAGTTGTTCAAAACCTATGGTACTTTTGTGTAATTCATACCTCTTTAGACATTCAAAGAAGTGGTAGCTGATATCACTAATCTCAGATCGATGGACAGGCGAAACAGACGTCAGTGTCATTCAGTCTTATTTGCCCATGAAAAAAATATATAGGGTTAGAGCCTTAGTTGGGTGAGTTGAGGTTTATTCCTAAATAGTTTTCCATTGTTCATTTAGCTAAATGGGGATACATGTTAACTAAATTTGACCTTCATATACATTCTCTATTAGTGTGTATTTTCTGATAGTTTGGACCACCATTAATTAGTGGGGGACACACTTTCACTGGGGATGTCCTGATTGTAGTTAACTCCAAGCCCCTACTAAGGCCGGGATTCAACGCTTCCACGTGCAAACATGCGAGAGTATAACTCAGATTCTGACTTCTCGGATCAGAGTTAAACACGTTGAGGTCACTACATACGTGTGATATTTCTGATCCTTGAGATTGTTATACGTGCTGTCTTAGGTTAATCTAGTTTGTAAATAGTTTAACGTAAACTTGTGCTAATCAAACGCACACTAAATAATTGTTAAGTAGATTTCCCCCACACCATGTCTTACTACCCATCTGCACAATAAGCTTTTTAATTGCGATAATGGGGTAGGGGCATGTAGACTAAAATTTGAAGGGACTGTACCCACATTTGCGTAGAGGTAGAGGGAAAAACTATCTTCAGTACGTATAGCCAGAACTCAGTTATATACCCCACCATCACCCACAGACCAGACTATATGAGCTTTAAAGTTGTCAACGTGCTCACCGTCAGTGTAAAAATACCCTTGGCTCATTAATTTATTGTGATACACTAGTTTAAGTGAACAATGCAGGACCATATGAACTATTGTCACGCAAATTATTTTTTGTTCGAAATATAAGCAAAATAAGTACGGTACATAATAAATAAAATAATAGCATCACCACATATTTACTTTAACAATAATTGCTTGTAGTTACATAATAACACATAAATATTATGCAGTGATTGATTTATGATAGGGGCACCGGGGCATGTGCCCACCTGTCGATTTTAGGAAAATATATAGCAATTGTTTAAATTCCTTGTAGGATAACACAGTCATCTAGTTTTTCCATACACTATAGATAATTTAAATTATAGAAGGAATTATTGATAAAGAAATCCGAAAAAATTGATACGCCAATGAAAGTTAGAGATTCGGGCTTGTGTTTCCAAACATTAAAGTGACTGTTTAAAACTCTTTTTGTGATACCAGTTACTACTTCAACGGCAGAGAAATCTTTCACTTCGTTTAATAAAACTGAGTCCTACATGAGATCAACAATGGGTCGGAAAAGACTCACTAGTTTGGCTATGCTCAATATAAATAAAATATATTGAGATAATCCCCAAAGAGGCTCTAAATATATTTACCAGAAAACATCCACGAGAACTTAAATTGTGGTGTATATAAACTTATTCTCTTTTCTCATCTCAAATAAATGGATATTAAGTTTGCTAGTAGCATTCTATACAAATAAATATTTTCTTATCATGTATACAGAGATAGTGAATTATTTATCAACCGATCCAAAACGTTTTTATATACCCTAACGTTATACATATTTTTACAAAATTAATTTTCATATAAAAATAATTTGAATATTTCTAGAAGGATACACGGTATAAATATAATTATTTTTATTATGATGCTCCTTCTGTAATTTTTTCTGGATCCGCCACTAGACGTTTAATGCATCTTCATAACAAATCTCAATAATTTATAAGTACCCATTTTACTCTTAAGCTCAACAACATTTTTCAACAATTCAACGCATTCTATCAAAATATTCTCTAAATAACTTACATTTAATTACAATTTTTTTTAAAAAATTGTCTAACTTTGACTATGAAATTAACTTAAATAATTTAAACAATTTGAGCACATGCAACAAAAGTGCGTTAGGAAGAACAGTTTGGAAAACACTTTTTTCTTGCTGCTAGCATCGATATAATTTGGATGTGTATTATTAGTAGCCTATTGTTTTACTGGTGTTAGTCATATTTATTTAAAGTTCACACTAACCCAACATGTCATGTGCGCACACACCCAAAAGACCACGTGCTCACATAGCTAACATACCACGTGCAAACAGAGCTAACATACCAAATGCACACATAGCTAGCATACCACGTGCACACATAGACAACTTGCCAAGTGCCCAACATAGTATACGCGCACATACCCACCCAGAGGTTTTCATACCGCGGCCCACAGTACCATTTTTTGCGGCCCTCTGTCTCATGAAAATTATCAAATTATTTCAAAAGAAAAAATGACAAAATACAGATATACAATCAACAACAATATATAATCAACTATTAAAATAAGTACCTATTTTATTTTAGTATTTTAAATTATTTTTAGCGACTTTTTCTTTTTTACGTGAAGAAACGTATTGCATTTTTATACAAATGTACTTTTAACCTGCAAATGACAACTAGAATAGTCAAGACAAATCGTTCAACCTCCTGCTAGGAAACAACGAAGAACATATTTCAAGAGAAAGCTGAAATTTCACCTCTGGGAGATAGGACTAATCTCTAGTGTGAGTATAAGTGTATAAGAATAAGCTAATACGAATATTTTAATATCTATTCAATCCGAATATTGTGGGTACAGTATTTCAGCCCGCGAGAAAACAAGATATATAAACTTTGGTCCTTGGACATAAAAAGGTTGAAGAACCCTGAATTAGACCATGTGCACAGACACATTAGACCATGTGCTCACAGACCCATTAGACCATGTGCCCACAGACCCATTAGACCATGTGCTCACAGACCCACCAGACCATGTGCTCACATTCCCAATAGACCATGCGCTCACAGACCCACTAGACTAGATGCGCATAGAACCACTAGACCATGTGCTCATATACCCACTAGAACATGTGCTCACAGATTCACTAGACTATGTGCTCACAGATCCACTAGACCATGTGCTCCCATACCCACTAGACCATGTGCTAACATACAAACTAGACTGATTATATAATGTGTGTTTACATTCCGGATGAAGCTTTCTCGGTTATGTTTCATGTAAGTCTTATTTGAGGAAATGGACCCATACATTTTGGTTGGCACAACACATTAAGGTACACACCCTCTTTGGAGGTAAGCTGTGTTGTAGTTCTTTTTTAATGTAATCCTTCTCATTATATCCTTTGGTTATATATTTTAAAAGTTTGAAATCTTTTGCTTGAAATGTTACAATTATAACTCCTTTTACTAAGAATAATCTATGGCAATACTATACATCTGTGTATTTACAATAAGGGCTAGGGGCTAGGAATAAGGAAGGTAGAAATTAGAAAAAAGTGTACACGAATATTATGTGGAATTAAAGTGGGAAAGCATAATAAAAAACATTTCAACGCACACAACAGAGATTGGAACCTCCGGTGCTTTTCTATGCCATCAATAATGCGCTTTCTAATGGCAAGGAAAATAAATGGTACGACACAATTATCCACAATTTTATATACTGACTTTAAGTACATTTTCATCAGAAAAACAAACATATTATCTTTTTGATCGTAATAGCACTTCATATATAACTTTCAAACAAAATTGTCCAAACCACAAAAACAAACAAACACAACACTAATAATAATTTAACTGTACAAAATCAGTCATTGGTAAACTACCCTAAAATTATACTAGTCAACATTATTTTAAACTAGATCAATATTTTAGCCGTTTTTAGTTCATTTTTGTGTACAGATCTCGGAAATGACAGTAAAATTTCACATCACGTATCAATTTTTGAATACATAGGTTTTTGTGTTTACGTGAAATACGACATGTATCTTACTATGATTTGGTGAAGAGAATATGACCCTGATCTGTCATAAGATCTACAATATAGTTGTTGCATGCAAACTTAAACTTATAATTAAACAAGACACTGATAAAATACATAACCAAATATTTTTCGCATTTGTTCATAGCTGGCAGTAGTGTCTCGATACTACTATTGTTTTACTGCGTAAATGCTCACACAAGAGCACTTTCAGTTACGGTGCGGAGAACCAGCTAGAGTGTGAGGGGGTTGATCTGTGTTTATTTGGAGAGTTTTTATCTCCAAAGGAAGTGTCTTAATTAACCTGGAAGTTTATATGAGGTGTGTGATAGGTTTATAAACAAAACTTTGAGGAAGTATATTTTTAGCATTACTAGGTGACACTATTATTTGTAGTTTGGTTGCATGATAGGTGACCAGAACCAAAACTGTACTCTATATATTATGCGCTGTGTTATCTGCATAAATTATTCGAAGACGTGGCTAACTGGGAAACCCAAAAGTATGCCTCTTTCTGTACCTATGATGGGACGAGAACCGCATAGTCACGTTAATAATTGCTATGTTTGAATGGAAAAAATATCAGGGATGTCAAAAAAAAGAGCATATATATATAAAGCACAGTTTTAAATATCCAAACATATTATACGCAATAATGAGGGCTGTTTCACAGAGGGAAGAAGACCTGCCAGTTCTAGTTTCCCCAAAAGAATGGGATAAAGGAACCTTTGACAAAGATAGCGGAGATGAATGTGTTGCAAGCTTTACTGATCCATCTATTTATAAAGATTTGTTCTAACAACCGAGAACTGATAGCACGCCACATTTAATTCTTCAAGAGAATTTGAATGATTTAGTTCATTACTCAAAGTTAATCAAAGAGCAAATTGAATGTCTTGGTTCCCAGCGATGGAAAGTACTTGATAGAATTGAACGATTTGGTGCAGATGAGTTGGAGGGGACAATATTTTGGAAATATATAAATTTTATTTTTTTAATCACATTTCAGATAAAAAAAATTGTTTGATAAGTTCATCTTGAGTATGTGCAATATATTTATAGATTTAACAAGTCCATTAAAAATACATTCAACCTGACATCTTGATAAGTTGGTAGGGCTTTCACTTACTAAGATAAAGGTATCTGATTCGATTTCCAAAATAAGTGAAAGATTTATTTGGTGAAACTAGGATTTTCCTTCTCACATTGATGACGAGACTGAATGGAATGTCTGGTTTTATATTATGTTGGTTTGTAGGTCGTGTAAGGAAGTAACTATTTCAGAAAATAGTTTCTAAGTCTTTTTTTGTATCCAGTATTACTTACTACCGGTCTAGGTAATAAGCATTTTAATAAAATTACCCTAATGTGGTAATGATGAGAAAGATATAATTATAATTTAAAATCAATGTACCAGTATTTGTGTAAAGTGAGAGATGGAAATCTATTTAAGAAAAAAACACCCTCAGCACACCCGACTGTGATTTTAACCCCAACCTCATCGTCACCTGAACACTAGACTTGCAGATTCCAACACTTAACCCATGTGGTCATGGGTTTCAAAATTATAATAATAGAGGAACATGTATTTAAAAAAATTCGCGTCGAATCATCAGATTAAATTGTAAGAAATTTTGCATCCGGAGGCTCACGACTTTGACAGACCAGACGTGGGAACCCACACTGGTGGACCCTAGGGCAAAGACGTCAGTCACGAATTGTGTGTTTTGCCAAGGGTTTCTAATCCCGTCTGGCTGTAAACAGGCGATTTTCCCTAAAGGTGTTCCTCCTGCTCAGGTTGCACTTCCTCTAAATTCTACTTTCCTCGTCCCTACCCCATTATTGTAACAACGTAGACAACCCGGACAAGCAGTTAGACTCGAAGCACGATATAAAAAACAAACAAATCAAAGACGTGGGAACGGCCTACACTGATTCAACCGGGAAATGAATACATGTCTCCTTCCTTTGCGGACCCCGGGTGGGAACAAGCGCTCCCTTCTCCCCACCTATCCCACCCGATCTGATCGCCGTCATGATTCGTCGTTTCTTTTGCAACCGAAATTCTAGGAGAGTGCAGTCAACCCCTTCTCCCCCTTTCCAACACGTTTTTACCTCGGGGCGAATTCGTGACCCGCGCCGAAGATCGGGAGCGCCGATAAAACAAACTAATATCGAGATAGGCAGGCGGGCGGCCAGTGCTGCCGTCAGGTGAGAAAAACACGAACCACCGATCACGGGGGGAAATCCACAAACACTAAAACGAAATAGCTACTGAAGTTCAACACACTTTTATCACCTTTATTTTTTAGATATATTCAGTAAGGTATTGACATTTTTTATTAAATTTATTATCGATATTTAATGCGAAGTCAGTTCTAACGCTCTCTAAAATTGATCATGTTGTTGTTAATTACGATAATAAATCATAGGTTATTTAATATTTTAAAGTCTCATTTTTCAGTTTCTAACTGAAACAGTTTTTATCTTCTATTTACATATTATTATGATAATTATAAAATATGTTTTAACTATAACATTTTACACAAGGTTTAGTAATGGCTTTATCTAGTTAGTATGGACGAGGAAGATAGTTTAGAAGAAGTGTAGTTGCATTAGCGTGAATACAGAATGGGGAGAACCACAATAAAGACCCCTAATCCTCGAACAACAACTATCCCAACACCAGTAATCCAGTGTATTGTGAGAATAACACATTATATCATGCGATCATCGATGCGGGTGTATAAAACATTAATAAATATATGTAATTATATATTATTTGCATATTTATAATTTAACCATCCATCCATCATACGTGTACAGAAATTACATAGATTTTACAAATTGTCGACCTCAGGGGTCTTAGGTAAGGTGCTCGCCTCTGTTACCGATGTTTGTGGGTTCAAATACAGTTGGAGTCAATAGATTTTCCTCGCCCAGCGATAAAAATCCTTGACAAAACTTTCTTCGGAAGGGAAGAAGAGCCGTCGGTCCCATATCGAATATGGCATGTAAAATAACCCTGGAAGGTATGCGTAAATACTTTTCCCTGAAAAATGGGTACTCTCATATAAATAATTCTCTTGTGCTGATTTAATCAGTCGTTTCAGACAGTGAACGTTAAATGCTTCAAATAAATAAAACATTGACAAGAGATCATAACAGAACACCTGTCAAAGTCACAACAAATATTACGTGGTGGATGAATAAAAAAATATTCAGTAATTCTCTAACTACAAATACTGTATGGACAAAAGTTTCGCTAACGAACTTTAACTTCAAGGGATTGTTAATAAACGAGGTACTTCAATTAATGCAGACATAGCTTTAAACACAATATTAACTATGTTAGCAAACAACTTGTAATCTAATCTAGTCCAGCATACCTTAAATGTGTATGTACAGTACATAAAACCAAGAATTTAAGAATTAAAGGAGCCTAGAAATAATATTAAACTATATTGGCACTGCCTTTTATTGAGAAAAACCCACTAGACCAACAATCGGTCTCGCGGAACAATAAGACAAGATGGCGGTCTGTGTGTGTTTGATCGAGATGAATGATTAACAGCCCTTCCCTTGGCCTCTTTCACAAACAATATTAGTAATAATATGGTAGTAGTAAGACTCGTAAACTCACACTCTGTATTATACTCCAAGCCCCAAGCAAGTTGTGTCTGGGCCTGTTAAACCACTTGCATGGATTTATATCAGCCTGGAAGACTTAGCGAGCATCGACTATGGCTGAACAATTACTTCTTAGAATTCAGAGATGAATAATATTAAGATGGTGATGTAAAGAACTCGAGAAAATGTCAGTGTTTTTGCAGTTTTTAGAGAAAAAAAATTTATCTGGCCAAAATAAATAAAATATTGCTTCAGTACAAACATAGAGTTTGATGTTCTTAAAACCCACTTCGGTGGCCGTATGGTCTAAAGCACTACTCTCACAATAGACTATACTACCGATGACGTGGTGATTGATGTTTGAATCTCGATAAGGTGTACTGAGGGTGGTTTAAAAATATTCCATTCTCCATTCTCCTTACACGCAAATGCGGGTTCTCTTCCTTAAAATATAACATTCCTAATCCCTAAAACCATTAGCGTAATTAGTATATAAGCGTATAACCTGAACGCTATTTTCAAATATTGTATATTTCTTTATAAAGTCTAAAAAAAGACAAGGGTTTATTCAAACAAAAACATAGTATGGAGTAATAGGTATTTGACAATCAAAGAACAAATAAATAACAAGATTACAGATACAAATACATAAAAATCAATGGTCATTTGGGGAATCGGATTTAAAGCTACTTTTAGCTCTAGACACAATGTTACCTACGTCAGTTGAGAAAATGCCTCTTAGAATGCTTGGTGGCTAAGTCCCACTTGTACTTGATTAAAGTTGTCACGATCTAGAATTGTGACAAACCCCTTTTTACTACGGTTCTTGATATGTGTTGTGAAATCTCACGCATGCAAGGTATGAAGTACCCAAAAGGTTTTATATCCAGTTTAATTTGTGGTAAACATTTGACCTTATGAGCTACATTTTGAGAATGAGAGGCATAATAATTTCAGACTGCACTCTCATTGAATATATTGGCTCTCTCCTTTTTAAATTAACTCGTTTCATTTTCAACTCTTACCAGTGGTAGCACTGGACACTAGCACGCCTCACCACCACTGTTTTTGCAGAACATTATGATGTTGCTCCATATATTTTTCTTTTTCTTCCCCTCGTGGCCATTGTTCCGCGCAGGGCAGGTCAATGGTCAGTTGCGAACCTATTCTTTGAAACGTAAGTACAGGTGACTAGATTTGCCATTGCCATTTAAGTCGATATTGTTCTTATTTGCCGTTGCTGGGCCGTGCTTTAACATTTGATATTAACAGTGGGTTCTGAATAAGGAATATGCAATTATGGACTTTGATCATTACTAATGTGTCTTTACTTATCCATGATGGCACTGTTTGTGTGGTTATTCAGACCTTCAAATAATTAAAAAACAAAACAATGATACATGTATAGGTAAGATAAAAACAACTCCATGGCAGCCCAGTATAGTAAGGGTGTTTTAATCCTAAATGGTTTCCCACCTGTTCTTTTTCATTGAATTCCCTTTGAAATGTAATTTAATGCGAAAAGGCCAAACGAGTTGCACAGTTACTAATTACCTATTAAAAATAGTGAAATAAATAAATATCTACTATTTTAAAGACGCTGATATTTAAAATTGATTTGGGATTCTTTCAAGAGAGTATACTTTCCTATTATTCTGTTAATTTGAATGCTACGACTCTCCTTATATAAAGGTAGTTTAAGGTTCGATGGAAGGGGACGCGAGAAAAATCAAGTGTTTTTGAAGTTTTTATAGCAAAGAAATGCTGGCCAAAATAAATAGAATATTGCTTCAGTATAGACATAGAATATAATTTTCTTCACATGACGACCTTAAAATTTCTAGCATATCTATCTATGGCGCTCTGGAATTTAATGAGAACTTTTCCTCTTCATTTAAATGTTTATAAGATAATGCCTCCATACTCATGACAAACATTCAGGAACTGTTGATGTCAACATGTGAATAAAATTAAACTCCATGTTTGTACTGGAGCAATATTTGATATATTTTGTACAAAAAAAGTTTTGCCATTAAAAATGAAAAAACACTGGCCTTTTCTCGAATCCCCTTTCATCCCAACCTTAATGGTTCGAAATGATGCTCGGCTGTTAGCAATATCATACGACTTTATTTAACCTGTTGTAGAGAATCCACCCAATACTTTTAACCCTTTCATATACAGTTGGAAAATAAGTGAGCACAGATTGAGCTAATTGTTTTTCTAGCTATCAAATAATGTCAAATAAGTAGCATTAACCTTCTATCTCTTTCTCTCGCTCCCTTTTTCTCTCTTTATGTATATATATACATATATATGGTACGTTTTTAAGTCAATATAGTTTAAACGTAGGTTTCTCAAATGATTTCAAACCAGTATTTTATCGGAAGATAATATAGGCTTACATTAATAATTCAAATTTATTTACTAGCATATTTAATTGACCCCTTAACCAAATGAGTGTAATGACATGTAACGTAAGTTTTATTTTATTTTCTCCATGCCTTAAATATTTCATTCCATAATGATGCAAACATATTTTTTTAAACTTATAAATTCACTCAATTTTATTCCCAATATTTGAACCAAATTAATAGGTGTTGTTTCTAAAAGTGTTTTATTTTGATTACTTTACTCTAGATTAACGCATATAAACTAGTAATGAAGAGAGGTGGGACAACGGCCTACGACTAAATTGATAAGGTCGTTAAAATGGGGCATAAAAATTGTGTTTGTGCTGGATACCGCTAGTAAATATTTCAAAATTAAACAATTACGATTAATTTTGGCAACACGTCATCTAAGTTATTCGTATTTAGTTTCACTAATGGTGTGAAAACACAGAAGATATATAAGTTTAGGGAGATGTACCCTCATTTTCATAAATGGAGAGTGGGATACATTATGTTGAGAGCCCCGTCAATTTATAGGCAAGGATGCTAATCACGCCTTTTTTTCCGCCAGCGAAACAGACTAAACAACTTATTTAGAAAATATATTATTGGTTTTAGCTTATTATTATTATTATTATTATTATTATTATTATTATTATTATTATTATTATTATTAGCACCGCGTCTTACTACCCGTTCGGTTTANAGATGAAATGGAGGACCTACAGTTTAACGTGGGATCCGAACCACGGTGGAGGCCTGGCATTCCCCACATTCACAAGATGTCTTGCCAGAGGTGAAGGAAGGGTTTGGTAATCAGATAAATCTGTGCCGGGACCGAGGATTGAACCCCGGCCGCCAGCACAGAAGTCTGACACCTTACCCCTAGACCTCCAGGTCACCTTTTAGCTTATTGTTTTGATGTTTTGCTACAACAAACATGCAAATATAGTATATTAGTAATATAATAAAATATGAATAACTAAATTATTAGTATAAAGATATAAAATTCCTTGCTATCCGACCACCTGTCGGTCCCATTTAGATCGGCTTGGAGAGATTATACTGTATAGGGAAAATTTAGTGGAGCTGACATAAGATTGAGCAAATGTTTTGATGTTATAGTTTTGAAAAGAACAATTGAAACATATAATGTTTATGGTACAAGGCCATTGAGATTTAAAATAATAAAATTTACTTTAAATTTGAGAATTATTGTTTTGTGAAGCTACACTGGGTGAGTAATATTGAGTTATTTTTTTTGTAACATTGTTAAACCATAGTTGTCAAACGATTCAGCTTTGTTGGATAAGGAAGCTTTTGCAAGAAGTACAGAAATTTGATTAGAGGCTAGTAAAGAAATAGATTTTGACGTGAAAGCTTAAATGAATAAGTATATGATCACAGAGAGAACACAGATTGAGGTCGATGATTTAGATATTATCGCGAACAACATATAATTTTACAGGGTTTGTGAGTTCAAATATTTAGGAACAATTTTAACTAACAAAGAACGATATTAGTTTGGAAATAAGGAAAAGAATAGTCAGGAAATGCATGCTATTATTAGGTCATTAAGTTGTTGACAACTCGCCTACTATACAGGAATGTAAAACTCATATAAAAAGTAATTTTACCGGTTGCTCTCTATGGATGGAAAACTTGGTTTCTTAACTTAAATTACGAATATAAATTTAGGGTGTTAGAGAACAATGTGCTTAGGAGGTATTTGGTCCACAAATGGATGAGGCTATTGGGGAGTGGAGGAGGCTACATAATTAAGAGTTATATACGATTAATCTGTACTATACTCATTACAAGACATTGCTATAATAATAATAAGATTCTAGAACCTTGATCAGTATACTGACTGGCAAACCCAATGGGGAGAGACCATTGGGAAGACCTAAACGCAGATGGGAAGATAACATTAGATGGACCAGAAATAAATAGGGTGTAATGAGGTGGAATGTATATAGCTAGCTCAAAATAGGTATAGGTGGCGTACTTTTGTAAGTGCAGCAATTAACTTTAGAGTTACCAATGTGAAAGAATAAGTAAAATTGTTAATGATAAGGTTATTAAATAATTTTATACATTAAAGATTTAAAAAATCATATCTATATTTGATCAATTATTCTTATTATCCTTTGTCAGATTAGATTGAGGGTCTACAACATGGAAATGTTGTTTGATAATGTTTAGGTCTATTTGAACCACCCTCAGGGACTTTTAAATGGAGGAAAGCTGTTCTCCTCACCTAGTATTGTGATAAAATCTGATATTTTAGAACTAATAATAGCTACACGCTACCCAACTTAGATCAAACGTTCGTAATTAGCCACCTTTAATTCGCACTCTTATATATACATATACATGTAATAAAATTGATTACTAAACCTATATAACTACACCTTTCATTTAAATTTTGGTGGTGAGCATATTTTGAAATAACAAACTCTTTCTTTATATAATTAAGCATTTTTGGACGTTTGCAACGCGTCTCAGCGCTCTGGCCTATGCCCTCTTAAGTCTGGGCTGTTTAAAAACACAATATTCTGTATGATTAAGTACCAACAATTTGTTTAAATCTCCAAATAAGAATATCTACTAGATGAATGAGGTTCAAAGAGCTCGACAAACAGATGGGTAGATAGAGAAAATAATTTTACTCTTTAGCTAAATAAATATTTTGATGAGAATTTAAAAGGAGGTGTAGGCAAATTTACGAATAAATATAAAGTGTGTACACACACAAAAAATATTATTACTAATGAAATACCAAATTCATTTTTTATTAATACAAATACTGTATGAGTTTGTTATTATTATTCGTTCACTGATTCCCATTCGAGCTACCTGCATATTTACACAAAGGTGGTAGCGACGAGTAAAGTATAATTTTAGAGTAAATGTAACTCCTTTTACTTGGCGGTCGTGGGACACCATTTAGGAAAAAACTCTATCATCACACTCGACTTGGATTCGAATTCCAAACTTCCTGTTGAAGTAAATTCAGTCAATCGCTAGAACTATTATATATACTTTATACCAAACGACCGCTAGTGAAGGTATCTATTATTTATATAAAATCATTATTTTTTGCCATGAATATAAACAAATAGATGAATAGTTCTAGAGATATTAAATATATATGATGAAGATGTTGAAAAGAGTATAATATATTGAAATAAATTAGTTACCTGTTAATTATAAGAGGTACTCAAGGACATTAAGGAGTAAAGTCATTGACACAAAAGACAAACAACAAAAACAAAATAAAAGTAAATCAAGAACTGCGTCACGGATGGTTGCCCTTGCAACGCGGGCGACCTCATGAGATGGTCTTGAAGGCCAAAAACGGGAGCACCTCAAAACAAAACCAAGACGAAAAGAGCGGGGCGCGTATTCCGTCATCGCCGCGCGCGGGTCGTAGTCGTGCACCACGTGTGCTCCGGTCCAGCCAAGACCACACATTCCAAGCACACATGCTCGTAGCAGCAACAGCAGCACAGAGGGGCTTAATGGGGCTGCCTAACCGGAGCACTGAGGCGCGTTGTACTCACTTTAAAATTGTAACTATTATTATTAGGTGTTCTGTCTTACGACAAATCTATTACTTTTGTCAGTGAACTCAGACCACCAGTGCACCCCGTCCTCTGCTACCTCCTTCAGCTCCCAGAATGTTATTTTTTCCTTCAAGTCATTCAAAATTTGAATTCAGGAATTTCAGGAAATTAACCTTTTGGGAGGGAGTTCTAGAGCATCTGAGACATAATTCTGAGCTAATTATACGAGTTTCAATTGTAAATTTTTGCAAATAAAATTTTATAAAATTTTACAAAAAATAAAATGTAGATGTAGTTGAACCCATCTAAAATAAACATTGTATTTTTCATAAGTTTATTTAACAGAATAAAATGGTAAGAAAACCTTTGAAGAGCGAATGGGAGGAAATCTACACCTTATTATTTCTATCTCTGTTAACGTGGATATTAATTATTCTAAATTGTTAATAGAAAATTGCAGTCAAATCCCAAATACACCATTTTATTTTTTCACAAAAATTAGCAAAGAAATTAATTAGTAGAGTGAAGTCTCTCTTATCGCCCATAGCATTAGCATGGTTTTAGTTGAAAAAAAAGCCGATTGAAAACTAAAAGTTTGCATGTGATCCTAGACTTATAATTAGCTGGCTCTCTCCTGAAAGGACATTCTCCTAGTCCCTCCGTACCCGCTCGTAGCGACGTCGGTTGTACGTTACTTCCTCGTCGCTCACCCAAATGATTTATTATCCCCCACCTGCACTTCATCAACAAAGCGATCACCTTATTCCCCACCATCATCACAAATAAGATGACTTGATGAAGATAATGTTGAGAGACCCCCGCACGAGTTGAGGAGTTGACTTCAATCTATTCTTCACCGTTCGACGTCGTCATGGTGGGGAAAGGGGGAATCGATCTATCTAAGGTCTCACGTTTTGTACCGTGCAGAAACTTTAAGAATCCCTGTCGGCTCTGGTACTTGATGAAAGTACCTGGCTTTTATTGATCAGGTGATAATGTGTGTTCTGTCAATCCCTTCTTCAATAGTTGTTCTTTGCAGAACCATAATTACTAGGTTTTTGAGGTGTTTACTCTCCTTTAGTTGCCCTTTATTGATTAATAATTTGTTTTTTAAATATAATTCCACAAATATTATGAAAGATTGGACAATGAATAATGAGAGATTAATAGGGAAATAGCCTGCTTATGTGGCTGGGTGGTCTAATGCGGTACTCTAGTGGTAGACTAGACTGCTGATGACGGGTAGATCAAGGTTCGAATCTCAGTCGGGTGTACTGAGGGTAGTTTTACCAAAATGGTTCTCCACTCACCCTCCACGCAAATGCAGGTACACTCCCTATAAATATAGTCTTCATAATCCCTAAAACTATTAGCTTAATTAGTAGATAAGCGTATAACCTGAACGGGTCGTAAGAAGTGGTGCAAAAAATATCAGTTTGAGTAAATGCAAAATAAAAATAGCCTAACATTAATTTTGCCCTCATCGGTAAGCGCACGGACTAAATGTTAGGCTCATTCGGTCTGGTTTGCCGGTGACGAGGAGGTAATGTTTTCGATGGTTAAGTGTACTTAGAATGGGTCATTCCTAAATGATTACCCACTCTACCTCCACGCAGGTGCGTGTGTATTTACATTATATTCTTCCTCTCTCATCCTTATCTCATTTGTGTAACTAAATTTGGTTAGTACGAACCATTTGTAAGATGATCTGAGAAAAAAGATTAATTCTTTATTTAGATAATTTTGTGTTTTGAATTTATGATTGTTTGGCTGCATGTTGCAAACTGAGATTTTGTGCAAAAAATACATAAGTGTCAGTTCTTCTTTACAAATGGATGGGGTATAGAAGGGGCTAGGATGAAAGATTAATCATTTTTAACATTACAAAAAATCAATTAATGACGGTACATACAAATTCACAAAATTTAAAGTTTTAAACAAAATCAATGAAAACATATATTTTTATTATATTGACAGTAAATTCACCCGCATTGGTGGACACATGGACAAAGGCATCAGTCTTGTATTGTTTGGTTTTCTGGTAAAGGGGAGGTCGGGGATATTCTGAGGTGACTTTTACTAAAAATTTCTACAGTCTCCCACCATGTAAATATAGGTTCATTCGCCTTAAGCTCTACTATCTTCATCTCTAATATATTAACGTGAATATGTTTAAAACAAGGACGGTTGGTAACATTTTTGTGTTTTTATATTTAAAGTTATTTCACGTGCCCTTTCTGACCCGAACGATCATATCAGTATACGGCTTATAAACTAGCCCAATATTAGAAGAGGAACTACACTCAGCCACCCGGGTGACAACTTATATTTTTATTATTATTAGCACCGCGTCTTACTACCCGTTCGGGTTATACGCACTTACGCTAATGTGTAATGGTAGGGTGACTGTGAAATTAAATGAAGGACCTACAGTTTAACGTGGAATCCGAACCACGGTGGAGACCTGGCATTCCTCACATTCACAAGATGTCTTGTCAGAGGTGAAGGAAGGGTTTGGTAATCAGATAAATCTGTGCCGGGACCGAGGATTGAACCCCGGCCGCCAGCATAGAAGTCTGACACCTTACCCCTAGACCGCCAGGTCACCTTACATTCCTAATTAAGTGATTTGATGTAACAAATATAAAATTGAGTCCATAAAATGTTTATACCAAAAATACAAATGATCGATTAAAAACACATAAATTGGTTTGCTTTCCTTTCTTATCTATTTTTTAAATATTTACCTCTGCTCACAAAATAGCCGTTATAATAGCCAATCCTAACGTATTTATTCCCAATCTTCTTTGATCAAAGGAGGCAATTTCTTAGATTGGGTAGTGTTATTCATTTTCAAAGTTATAATAAATGTATGTTTCACTGTTTACTCTCTATTAAATATTGTGTTACTTTATTTATATAAAAACCATTCTTTGTTCACATCAACCTGTAAAAAAATATGCTTATAAATCTTTATCATAAAGAATTGCAACATTTGCTGCACAATTCACTAGTACATATTTTGCTATCAAACTAACAAACATATTATGCCATTTACCACATTCACATTTTACTGATACTGCACTCAAAGTATGTAACTGTGTGGTTTTATAGCAAAGTAGAGTGGTGATGTCAAGATGTTCCTCCTCCAAGTGTTTACAACGTAGTAAAATGTTGAAAATATAATGTTGCTCCGCCGACTGCATATTAAATGTACAAAATATTCGCAGCTATCATTGCTGAAGTGCCGCTGTAAGATCTTCCTTTCAGGGATACTACAAGAGTGCAAGGTGCTTTCTGTTGACGTTCGATTAGTTGAGATGGCTTCCCGAGCGCAGTGTTAATACTTTAAGAGCATTAATAATAAAAAAAAGTAGTTTATGTTCTAATAGAGCAGAACAAACGTAACATTTGCGTGACAGCGAATCGTATTTTCGTGATTATATTGTAGTCTGATGGTTCTTTAAGGACTGCGTTAAGTCCCTTCAATAGTAGAAATCTGGTAGGAGAATAGTATCTGATCATTACAAAAGCAATCGTTATTTTAACTGAAGGTACTAAGCAAACAAATGAAACGAAAAAAATGTGTTTATTGAATTTATCAAAGTTGTTTGTTTAAAGGACTTTAGTTGTACAAATCTGGTTACTTTGGATGTCTAACATTTTTACTTTAATATGTGACTTAACTATGGCAGACAATGAAATCGGAATTAAATTATATAGCATTTTGACTTTAATAAGTGACTTAAAATTTTGGCAGGCAATGAAATCGGAAATAAATTTGACTTTTAGCTAAATATCATCTTTACAAATTTTAAATGTTGGAAACGTAAAGTCAAATATTTTTGGCTTTACAACCAGAAATACATATTTTATAGTGGGTTCTTGTGGTTTAGCTAAAAGATAAACAGTGGTTAACGATCTTTTAATGCAATTTAAGTTTTTGAAAATGCAACATGGTTATGCAAGTAACATAATTACTGTGAATCATGAAAAATTCGATCAAATCAATCAATAAACTACATGTAATCGAATTATAGCAGTAGTGATTCGTTTCAGTGGCCGTGTGATCTAACGCGCTATTCTCGCAGTAACTAGACTGCCGACGACGAGGAAATTGAGGTTCGAACCTCGGTCGGGTGTAGTGAATATTTTTTTTCCAAAATGGTTTTCCTTTCTCTCTCCACTTCAATGCGAGTACACATCCTCTAAATATAGATTTCCTAATCCCTAAAACCATTAGCGTAGTTAGTACAATAGTGTATAACCCAAATGGGTGATAATTTGTGGTGAGAAAAAAAAATAGCAGTAAGCTATTTAGTTTAGTACAAAATACAATAGATATTATCATTTTATTTTCTAGATCACCACTTTTCATTGGCTGAACATTTACATTTTGTTGAGTAAAAGAAAAGTATTGAGTAAATATCAAGTTTACCGAAGTAAAAACTTAATGTCTCAAAGTTAAAGTCTCATACATTTTCGTTCAGCTTTACCTCTTTAGATGATAATGTCTCAGCAAAAGCAAGAACTTCATTGGTTTCATTAATACTTGTTTCACAAGGTAATGTACAGTACACATCATATAACAATGAGGTAGCGCTACGATCGGAAACATTTTTGAAGTCGTTTGGTGTAACATAGATTAGTCCTAAAAAGTAAGATTTTTTTAATTAGCGTTGTAATAATAATCCAGGAATCAGTGATGAAGTACTAGGTGTTGCCAAGGTATAAAGAAAGGAGCGTGTTTAAACTGCAACTGCTTAACATATTTTAGCTCAATAAAAACATAAAGGCTTAAGGATAATAAATTCATATTTCTATGCAAGCATATATATTGGATAGAGTGTGTAGTTAGTTTGTCTAATATGGACTGATCGGGGTGGACATTTTATATTTATATATAATTTCTTCACGTCACACTTCCCATTCAAATAACATCAATTTATAAAGTTTGTTCAGCACCGAGGATGGCTATCTCTCCAGGATAGCTGATTACAGATATTAATCATCAGTGATATATTGTGGTTGGAAAAAATAAGGTCTAGTTTAAAGAAAATGCACTCATATTTGCGTAAAGGAAGCGTGAAAAACAATTTAGGAAGACCAACCCCCAATACACCCAGTCGGGACTCGAACTCGAATTTCCCCATGACCATAAATTAATGGCTTAACTCATGTGGCCACCATTGCGTGTGAGAACACATCAGATACACAAATTTAAATAGTTCTGTCCCCTTTGGGAAAAGCTAGAACTTTACCACTGTCAGCTAACTTTATTCTGTTCACATGATATAAATCACATTTTTACAGCTGTAGATTTGAACTATATCTCTAATATTATTTGTGAAAGTTTCTAAAAATATAATTAATAGAAAGCGAGGTTTAATTTATTTCTAATTTTTGGTAGAACGTAAAGATATTTGTGATGAATTGAAGTATTTAGTTTTAATTGTTATGATGAAATTAGTATATTTATAATCCATTAATAGTTCAGAAGTAAAGTACCTTTAGAGCGCATATGTTAATAACATCAACAACTTTATTTCCCGTAGTTTTTTTGGTGCACCACGTTTTACTACCCATTCAGGGTATCCGAATTTGTGTAGTAGAGATAAGGATGGAATTTAGAACTTATGTGCCCATATTTGTGTGGAGGGGGAGTGAATTGTTTTTAACTTCCTCAGTACATTCTACATTCCAGCTTTAATTTCCTCATTATTTGACAGTAACAATTTTAACGCACAATTTTAACAAGCGTATAATTATAAGCTATAAATATTAATTCAATTATCTCAAATCATTACAGTTCACGAATTATAAGGAGCCAAATTTGCTATTTTATGCTTTTTGAGACATTGTTAAGATAAAGTAATTAATGTGTGGAGCTGAAAATTAGTATAACTAAACACTCACATGAGGTGTTCACAATTAAATAATATTAATATTATTACTACCCGCTTCAGTGGTTGCATGGTCTAAGGTGTCACTCTCACAATAAACTAGACTTCCGATGACGAGGAGATCGGAGTTTGGTCCCGGTCGAGTGTACTGAAGGTGGTTTTTCCTAAAATTAATAGTTTTACACTTTCTCCACGCAAATGCGAGTACGCTTCTTCTAAATTCAGCCTTACTAATCCCTAACCTATTAGCGTAGTTAGTACATGGGCATATAGCTCGAACAAGTAGTAAGACGCGGGGCTAAAAAAAATATTAGACCTATAATTACGATATATTACATATTATACTGTTATTAATAGACTGGTCTGGTACGCTGATGACGTAAAGGATGGGCTCGAATTTCAACCAGGTTTATTGACTACATACTTTCACATAACATACTTTCAATCTAAGCAAAATTATTGTTAGAACCATTTTCAGAAAATTTCAATCTAAAAAAAAGTCCTCCATCATTAAGCTATTCTTAATTTTAGAACAAGAATTAAATAATATTTCACCTCAAAGTATGATCAAATAAAAATGTAAATAATTTTAAGTTTGAGCTAAATCCATAAAACAGCCCCAGTGGCAGATGGAATTGTAAAACCTAATCTTTGAGTACAGTGATATATCTCCAGCATTATCTCGAGGTAGAAAATGTTTACAATTACAATAACTTCTCTATATGAGAAAGTAAACAAAATTGTAAAACTTATTAGTTACCCCCTCCCCCCACCGCGTTTCCACCCAGACTGGCTATAAACATTTTATTAGTGTTAATGAGATTGAGATAAGGAAGGTGGGTGCTAGAGGGAGACAGTTTGGTGGGGGAAAAACAGCCTCTATACATACCATTGTGTTTTAAACCCCGACCTGCCTGTCAATGGTAAGCCAGATTAAACTAGATAGACGTTCAATTCTACGTGTCCACCGATGCGGGTGGTAGACTAGAAATCAACTAAAGCTATAGTCCCAGGCAGGTCTGAAGTCCTAAAATAATAATTATTGCCCTAGGTTTAGGTTAATTGTAAATGGGATAGGGTGTGAGTGTGGGGAGGAGGGAGGCACGTTTTTCAGTTTTTTAACACCACATCTTACTACCGAAACAGGTTATAGCCATAATATATGTAACCTATTAGTTGCTAATTACGCTAATGAGCTAGGGGTGATAAAGGTTTAATTTAGAGAAAGTATACACGCATTTGAATTGAGGTAGAGTGGAAAACTATTTTAGAGAAACCTCCTTCAGTATACCCGACTGGGATTTGAACTCCAACTTCCCCATCATCGGCAGTCTAGGCTAACATGAGAGTGACGACTCAGACCATATGGCCACCGAAACAGGTTTTTCATCAAGTGTTATGCCGATTAAACTTTGAGAAACGTTGTATTGAATTTAGTTGATACCAAAAAAAACTATTTACTAATGGGAAAATCTTAGCGTTAAACAAATAAACAAATTTGCATTCCGACACCCTAACATGTCTGCCTGGTAATTTAAGGATCCCGGGTTCAATGACCAGCAACTCGAAACATTTATTATTGGTGAAGTTGAGATTTACATTTTCATAATCATGGATTGATGGTTAGAGTACAGGGTCCTGCGTCCCTCACTGGATTAAATTAGTTTGTAAGTCGTGTGTTGATATAACCAGTAGGTTCATAAATGTACACATTAGACGAGCAGAAATTCCTAAACGCCAGAAACAAAGAGGGTTTATAACGTTATCGGGTGGAACTGTTAAGCAGTAGGAGAACAAACAAGGGAAGAGGCAAATAAATACAAATGATTACACAGTGTGTGTTGTGACTCTCCTATCAAATTACATAATTCGATTCACAAATATCCGTTCTACCTTTCATTTTCTGGGCTTTAGTTCTTATTAATTATACGTAACATTTGGATTTTTAGACTTTTCATAATGAGAAATTTTAACTTTTAGATTAAGTTTATAAATATTTATATGAATAGGGTGTAGAAAATATATTTATGTTAATTCCGGTAAAGACCAAACATGCTTACTGTTAAAGGTTTTGTTTATATTTAATCTAATACAACATCTGATTGGCAATAACTCAGCCACGTAGGCAGCCCCCTTAAACACCATTAATAAAACAAACCAAAATCGATATTTCAGCCTTAAAGTACTTCAGCAGTGCGAGACCGATACTCCACATCTGGTCCAAAGTATAACTAACCCCCTATTGTGTTAAAGTTACTCTGGAACTATGGCGCTACTACCACCACAAATACCTTCCTTCTACCCCCCACCGGTGGGCAGTGGGAATAAATATCAAACTCATCTTGTTGGTCTGCCTTCGGTGGAGAGGTAGGAGTTTAAATTCCAGCCGGGTATACATGGGGTAGTTTTTAATAAATTATTTATGGTTTTTCCACTCTCTATCCAAGCAAATTAGGGTATTTTTTCTATAAATCCTCCTTCATCCTACATAACCTAATACTGTAATTAAATGCGTATAGCCCTGACGTGTATCAAAACAGAACGAAAAAAATCTTTCTTGTGATCAAGCGCTTTCTAGATAAATTAATACAAACAAATTATATCCATTTATCTCACGTTTCCCTCGACTGGAATCTAGAAGAAAATGGGAGAGAAGGGAAGAGAGCCAATTATGTTCCATCCGATGCGAAACATTAAGTCGTTCCACTGATGTGCTATGCTCTATGAACGACGACAATGTTGCCATGTTTACACGGAGGAAAGTGGCTGGCCTAACTTGTCTTCTTGGTCCCAGGTTTGTTGCCACAGCAGTGGCACTTAATTATACTCAACGCTCCGACACAGTTTCTACACGATTCTTCACACAGCAATCAACCAGCTGATCGCTATGCAAAGCTGAGGCGGAAATTGCGCCGCCAAGCTAGTTTTTTTTTTACGAAGCGTATCCAAAGCACAAGACGTCTTTTTGTTACACTTTACAGTTTTTATTAGCAAATATTGTATGTTAAAAAATCTACAAGTATATAAACACATTTTTTTTTAGGTGTGTGCAGAATTCACGTTTCAGTTTGAAGCGTAAAAGAATCGAGTAAATGAAATATTCTCATAGCCGAATTGAATTTCAAGTATTAATAGAAAAATATATAATAAGATAAAAAATATATTGTCCCAATGAAATAACTGTAGATATTTTACTAAAAAAATATTTTATTTATCTATTTTAAACGCTATTTCGACCTAAGTTGGCCAATCAAGTTATTATCTGACATTGTTTGGGATTTCTGTCAAGTGAACATTAGCTTGTACTGTGCATAAGGGCATGGATTGAGAAAATGTGAACACAAATGTTTATTTTAGCGGTTAATATTTGTTTATAGAAATACTTAGTAGTGGATGTATCTTGATATTTAGTCAAATCTAAGTTAGAATTGACGAATATAGAAAGTGTAGTCAAATTTTTCGAGATATCTCAAATAGATATTATTTTGCAAAAGCAGAAAAAAGAAATATTTAGCAATTGCGAGGCCAAAGAGTGGGAAAGCCCTTAGAAAAAAAATCACCCTCAGTAATCCAGGCCAGGATTCAAATCCCAACCTCTTCGTCACTGGCCGAACCAGACTAAATGAGTTTGGCATTAAGCCCACGTGCCTACAAACATAAGTAGTATGATTAATAATATGTAAATCTATACAATTTTATATCCTGGTATTTAAACTTTTTTAAATATTACATAATATTCAGAATAAATACAAAAAGGTCTATGCTATACGGTTTGTGGTTGGGATTGTGGACTTCTGTACTCAATAAATTGTTTACTATGTATCAATCAACCACATCGATAGGCATGGGAATAAACATTAATATCGTCTAGGTGACCTGGTGGTCCAGGGGTAAGGTGTCAGACTTCTATGCTGGGGGTCCGGGGTTCAATCCTTGGTCCCGGCACAGATTTATCTGATTACCAAACCCTTCCTTCACCTCTGACAAGAAGTTTATTAATCACAACTTGTGGATGTGGGGAATGCCAGGCCTCCACCGTGGTTCGAATTCCACGTTAAACTGTAAGTCCTCCATTTCATCTCACAATCGCCCTACCATAACACATTAGCGTAAGTGCGTATAACCCGAATGGGTAGTAAGACGCGGTGCTAGTAATAATAATATCGTCTAGTCTAGTTTGCCGATAATGGTGAGGTCGGCGCACGCATGCCAGCTGGATGTAATAATAATAATAATAATATTTAGCACCGCGTCTTACTACCCGTTCGGGTTATACGCTTAGCTGGATGTACCAAGGGTAGATTTTTCCCAACTAGTGTTCCACGCTCCCTCCACGAAAATGTAGATACATTTGCTATAAATTTTACCTTCCTCATATTTGTGTGGTTAAATATGGGTAGCTCTACCAGGTGACGAGACACGGTGAAATAAAAGAGTATGTATAATTTAGTCCAATTAAAATAACCTCTGCATAATTTAAAAATGTGATTAGTTCATTTATTAGAAGATGTGAATGAGATTTTTAACTTACCAGTTATAGTAATAAATGGAAAAATGAAACCTTGATACGGGAATTGAAACTGGGACCTTAGTCTTAACGCACCATTGCTCTACTATTGTGCTATTCAGAGATCGTCCCATGCTCATGGTCATTCTCCACTCATATTCTAAGGTAGAGTCTGTGATGAACGGGTGAATATCATCGGCTACTTTCATCTTTATTCGCTTGGAATGTATAGTGTATGTATTTGTACAACTAATATTGGCAGCATAAAGACACAACCACGTCATTGGGGGCTGTGATAACAATATTAGTGATATCTTAGTAACCGATGACATTTACACATCCATCACATACTGTTCCTTTAAAATGTGAGTGAAGAATTATCCTGAGCACGGCACGATCCCATAGATAGCTCAGTGGTAGAGTATTGACGTGCTGAGCCAAAGGTCCCAGGTTCTTTTCCTGTGTCTAGGTGTCGTTTTACAATTTATTCAAATATAATTCCGATACGGCTGATTTTCCTAATTATAATAATTGATCCCTTAAGCTCTACCTTTCATAAACCCTAGTGAGATGGTTAATTTTTTTTTTGTATGGGAAATGTGGGGGTTGTTATTTATTGGACCCTTAATGACGTGATTGAGTATAAAAACAAGAGTTTTATCAACTAACTTCCCTCTAGAACAGACACACCACCCAGTTCATCGGCCATTAATTCGTTACTGTGAATATAGAAGCCTTAAGGTAGGGTGGAAAGGGGACGCAAGATAAGGCCAGTGTTTTTTCAGTTTTTATGGCAACACATTTTTTTGGCCAAAATAAATACAATATTTCTCCAGTACAAACATAGAGTTTAATTTTCTTAACGTCATATTGACCTAAACAGTAGTTGAATATCTGCCAGACGCATGGTGGGATTATCTAACAAACTTTTTAAATGAAGAGAAAAAGTTGTAATTGAATTCCAGGTGTAACGTTGCTTGAGATCAACGTTACAAGCAAGAAGCAAATATGAGTTAAATAACACCAAGTCTACAACCACGAAGAGTGGACATAACAAGACTCACCAAAACTGCCCCGTTTCTCGGTCTCTGTGTGTGAAGTCTCATCAACAAACATCCCGGCCCACGTACATTGTTCTCGCCCCGAGTGAAAAGGCGTAACTGATAGACTGTGGAGGTGTGGCGTGGTGAGCGTGGCATTTCTCGCGTTGCCCCATGGGAAGTGGTCAGATGGTGATCACGTGATGTTCCAGACGTCTCTCCAATGACCTATTTGTTCTTTACCACCAATCCCGCTGTTTCATGTGAATGTTCTACTATGTTCTTTTGGCTTCCCCTATGTTCCCCTCCTCTCAGAGAAAAATTGCTTATAATCTGATGTCGTTTGCCTTAAGCGGCACTTCTTGGTTTGTCCGTGTCTTGGACACACATCACGGGATGGGATTATTCCCAAAGGTATAAATT
>CABEEJ010000004.1:699357-755180 GCA_901482245.1 Timema douglasi | reverse complement strand
TTATTTCCAGAAGGACAGACTAATACAACAAAATAATTAACATTATATGTTATGTCTAATTATTGATTTATTTTGATTGTATATATATTTTTTCTCTTCTTGGTCTCAACAATACTGTGCTATACTTTATTAAATTAGAATTATAATTAATCGGAATTCCATAGGTAGGATTTGGATGTGGACAAAAAGGAAACCACAATAAATTCATAAAGTGCCAACAATTGTTTTTTTTATACATTTATTTTTATTTGTAGTCCTAATTACATTTTTTTTCAACAATCCATTTAAAAAAAAAAATCTAAATTGTTCATGTTCTTTTTAGTTTTAAGTTCACCCAGTGGTCTCGAGGTTGAGAGTCGTTGTGCCACTGAGTTTATAGCCGAGGTAAATGTATTGTTCCTTTTTGATTATTATTTTTCCCCTAGATACCAGGGGTGGCGCCCAACTAAAACACGAATTATATAGATAAAGAAGATATAATATTTTTTTTCTTTTAAAACGTTTATTATTTTTATTATATTTATTCTTATTATTAAATATATATACATATATTTATTTTTATTACACCACGTGAAGAAAACTATATTCTATGTTTGTATGGGGGCAATATTTTATTTATTTTGGCCAGGTTTTTAGGTAAAAATTAGTTCAAGTGTGGTTAGGGATAAAAGATTTTTTTTAAATTGGAGTTTTTGGAAATGCTGCTAACTATTTTGTTTAAAGTATATATTTAGGGAGTATTTAACATGACAAATAAGACTATACTTTTTTTGGAGGAAAATTCGTTTAAGAATAGTTTGTTGATGACTAGTTTTTTGAAATTATAATGTTTTTAAGAATAGTTCTAGTGATTTTATTTAAGTTTACTAATGAGTGATGACTGATTTTGGTAAAATTTTAATATTTTTGAAAATAGTTCTAAATATTTTGTTCAAAATTTTTATCGGAGGACTATTCTACATGATCAATAATAATGTATTTTTCTAAACTAAATTAATATGTGTTTACTTACGACGGATTATAGAACAGTTGATTTTTTTTGTCAAAATTGGCCTTGAAGAATGAGTTCAAATTGTGTATCTGAGAATATTTTTTCATGATTAATAAGAATAAATTTTTATTTATACAAATTAATAATGATTTTAGAGTAATCNTTTTTTTTTTTGAAAATTCAAAATTAGTTGAAAGTATTTGAACTATTCAGTTTAAAATTATTAGGTCTACATAAAGTGTGTTTATTGTGAATAACAATATGTTATGTTTGTAACTAAATTCTATTTTTGTAAAACTTACTCCCAAACTATAATACACAAAATGAGAAAATTTGTGCTATTGTGTCGTACCATTTTTTTAAACTGCACAACATCTTATTATTTGCCCTAGTATCTGCATTCAATGAATACAACAAGTTAGGGAGGACGATAGTAGAATTTTTTTTAGTATTAGTGTAGAGAGAGAGGGAGGGCCGTTTAGGGAATAAACCACGCTCAGTAAACCCAGTCTAGATCCTAGCCCTTACCGCCCCGTTTCTGACAAACCACACTGGACCACATTGACTTTAGATCGCGTGCTCAACGATGCGGACAGATCGTTTTCCAAGTTTCTTTGTGACGGGCGAAGGGGTAGAAGAATGTAGGGGCCTAGAGGAGGAAGTGGTCTAGGACCGGGGAGGGAGGTAAGTTGCACGTTGGATGTCTTCGCAATTTATCTAATGGCTGCCGCAGCTAAGTAGCACAATTTCCGTCTCGAGTACCAGTCTGCAGGCGAAATTTGATCGAAACTCCTGACATTGCAGACCTCACGATTTCGTCCGCTCCACTTGATTCTTTTCTTCTACCCCAAGAAGGAGGTCAGCGGCACACACATACTTGCCAAACCGAGTGTTGAACAATCCTATCAAAGAGTAGAGTAATTAAAACGTGTTTGACACGCTCGAGTGGAAGTTTCTAAAGAAATTCGCCACATTTCAAGAACTTTAATAACATTTTCATTAGATTGCATTTCAGACGATTAAATATTTCTGACACTTGAGAACGCGTTTCATTAGAAGTTTTTAAGCTGAGTGAAGTTAAGTTTCTATATAAATATATTTGTTGGGCAAAATAAATAAAATACCGTTTTAGTAGACGTTTAGTATTATTTTATACACAAAGTAACAGCCACAGATACTGAATATTTGTCATGGATACAGTGCATATTTTGAAAAAGATTTTGTATGAAAAACATTGTCAAATTCTCATTATATATTTAAGTTTTTCTTAGCACCGCATCTTACTACCTATTCAGGTTAGTTAAGGATGAGAAAGTTTGAATTTATAGAAAGTGTATCTGCATTTGCGTGGAGGGAGAGTGAAAATCATTTAGGGAAAACATCCTTCAGAGCAACCGACTGGTATACCAATTACATTCTCCCTGTCATCTAATCTATTGAGCGAGAGTGACGCCTTTGACCACGTGGCCCATGAAGTAGGTTTAATAATTGCTAATAATACCAATGTAGACAATTTATATAAACTTATCTATTGAAGTAATATTTTATTTATTGGGTCCAACAATTTTTTTTTATAAAAGCTGAAAGAAAAATTGGTTTTAACTCGTATTTCATTCTATCCTGAATTAATTTCAACCTTTAATTGTTGTTTGCTCTTTGTCTTGTCAGCCATCAGGGATTTCCACGTTTAATGTTTACACTAATGACGTAGGTATTAAGAAGGTAAAATTGGAAGGGAAGTGTAATCAAATTTGCATGGAGGGCGAGTGGGGAATTATTTGTGTAAAGGGCCCCTTCGTACACCCAGCTGGGACCTGCAACCCGATATGAGTATAAATTAAATATAAACTAGTTCATATTAAAAACCGGCAATGAATGTCAATATAAATCATTTGTATATAATATTGATTTTATACATTGCCTATTATACATATTGTTATTAATAAAAAGAAAATATTAATAATTTTTTAGAAACCTTGTTTCTCGATTTTTAGTTGAACCATTTCCATCTGCATCGGTGGTCGCACGGTTTAAAGCGTCATACTCTCATCATACTGAATCTACGCTGATTGGGAGGTAGTTAGTTCGAATTCCGTTCGTATGTACAGAGCGTAGCTTTTCTTAAATGGTTTTATAGCCTCCTCCATGTAAATGAATATACATGTCCTCTAAAATTCTACCTTCTTCATCCCTACTCCATAAGCGTAATTAGATGCGGATATCTTGGACGAGTAATAATACACCCGCTTAGGTGACCACATGGTCTAAGGCGTCACTCTCGTGTTAGACTTGCCTGCCGATGACGGGAAAATCGTGGTTCGTTCCCGGTCAGGTGTACTGAGGGTATTTTTTCCTTTAGTGTCTCCCCACTCGCTCTCCACTCAAATGCGGCTGAACCTCATATAAATTCAACCTTCTCTTCCCTAACCCATAATCGTATTTAGTACATTTTACTCGAATGAGTAGTAAGACTCCATGATACAAAAATATAATAAAATGACGTGATACAAAAAAGCAGTGAAAACCTCATCACCTTCTTTCATTAGAAGTGAGTTTTTCCGTATTTTATTTTAAATTACAAATTAATTCAAAGCAAATTGAAAACATCCCACTGGTGTTGAAACGATCCCTTAATGTCTCGAAATATAACTCAATAAATATGGTGAGCACTCAGCAAATGTTCAGGCAAGTTATTTTCCTACAAGATTGTATCCAGTCTTTTTTTCTCAGGCAATAAAATTTAGAGTTCATTTAAATACTTGACCTAATTGGTTTTAAGGTATCCTGTTTGGTAGCTTCTGAATATTAGTACCTTTTTAGCTGGTTTTTGTGTGCTAGGATTTTACTGCCAGTCTGGGCTATGTGCAAAGTTGATTGATGGGTCAAACGAGTAGTACTGTAATTTAGGTTAACCCGGTGTATAAATCATGGATTAAATTAGTTCTCATCAACATTCAGGACGTATGAAATTTATGCTAATATTTACATGGATATTGACTATCTTTTACAAGCTATAGCTAAAACTACTTCTTGGCTAAACATTTTAGAAAATTAAATATAAAAAATGTTGCTATGCTTAATTATTAATAATCGCCCTACTCGATTCGGTGGCCGCATTGTCTAAGGCACTAATATCGCAAAATAATAGACTGCCGATGACGGGGTGATCGTGGTTCAAACTCGGTCGGGTGTTCTTAGAGGGATTTTTTTTCTAAATGGTTTCCCACTATATTTCTACCTAAATGAGGGTAAACTTCCTCTCAATTCAACCTTCCTCATCCCTGGCCCATTAAAGTTCTAAAAAAAAAAAAAATTATCGCCCTATTACCCGTTTTGGTTATAGGCATATGTATTAATTATTCTAATATGTTAGGGTTGAGGTAGGTTGAATTTAAAGAAAATGTACCGATTATAGATGAATTAATTCATATAATAATCTATGAACGAAAAATGTTCGAAATATATTGAAATTCTTTTTAGAATTAATAACATGACACTTTATTCTTACATAGAGCCCCCACTGGTTGTCACGCGAAAAAAAAAGAGGCGTCTTTTAGTCACGTCTTGTCTGGCTGGTTTGACAGTGACGGGAAAGTCAAAGCTCAAATCACATCCTGGTATACTGAGGATATATTTTGTATTTGGTTTTCCACTTTCCCTTTACTTAAAAGCTAGTTAATTTCCTCTAAATTATACCTTGCTCAACCCCATCTCATTAGTGAAAATATATTGATAGCTCGGACGGACAATAAGGCGTGTTGGCAGAGAATAGTGGTAAGACAGTTACAAATTTTACTTAAGTTGCTTTAGTTTGTTTAAACGTCAGCAACCACTTTTGACAAATAGTGTCAATGCCGATAAAATAATGAAAATCCTATATAATATTTATATTGTCAACATCCCTTTTTATCAACTAATACAAAGCCTACAGCGATGAATAAGATATCACTGGATATGATTATCTTTTTACCGACTTTTAACATAGCATACTCAGTTTACGTTAAATATTCCTGTAAAAGACAGGCTTAAAAACTGATAAAATATTAATAGCCAAAAGACATGTACTACAACCGTGCCTTTCTACTTCAATTCCACACGAGGTTGCCAGAAGATTAAAACACTAATGGGTTTCATAATATTCTGTGACACAACCAGTTTGAATTACGAATTAAAAATAATCTTCCTCTAAGTCTCAAGTAATTAACACTGTGACATTATTTTATATGAAATCTGAGGTCTGGATACAGTACAATTTTCATAGGAGGGCTTATCCGAGAGCTAGATCAGTTACTGGATTGATTTCACCTATTCATACGTAGCGTAGTGTAATCTGCAACTGTCACTTTTTATATAGGAGCCTATATTAATAATTACTATAAAACATCACTAATAAAATGGTAAAATGTTATCAATTTTGTACGAACAAGATGTTTTTTATTCTAAAAGGCTTAACTTATAAAAATGGGATTATAGCTGGGTTTCTTCCTCATAATTAGCTATAAGTATATTAAATGCATTTTTAAATTACTTATATTTGATTGGCTGAGCGTAGTGAAGCCCTGTTTTTAATAGGAGCATTCGTCATTTCGAATGTTTGGATGCTTGCTTCACGACACCTGTCAAATGAATGGACAAATTTTAACTAAATTTGGCAAAAATACTTCTCAGTCAAGTTCAAACGATTATTTTTAATGTTGACATATATTGCGAGATGGACGTCAATCGAATGTAGCATTAATGTGTTTCTGTCTATCCTTATCATCAATGAAACATATAAACTTCAAATCAAGTAGAAATAATTATAGGAAATGCAGTTGAAAATATTTAGTCTGGCATTTCGTAGTCCAATACGTTTTGATTCTGCCATCATTAGTTTGAGAAGCGGTCATCAGGCGGTACTATTAGTAGTATAAAGACGCCAAAGTTGTTTACATTTGCACGCAAGTGTTTTGGTTTTACATTCTCATTTTGGCTTGTATTTTGGGTGTATTTTAGCCCCTAATCATGTCTTGCGTGAGACCAAGAGTAATGATTTGTGGTGTATTATTTACTGTTTTAAGCTTTATTCTAGCTTGTATGGCATAACAATATGTAGAATGTAGAGTGATATAGCAAGACTAGAGCCTAGGTCATAGACAAGTATGAAAAACCTTATAAGGTTTTTGCTGCACTTCTTTTGCCAGCTTGAGTTCTTCAACACTGGGCTTCACTAGTGTCACTGCTGAGTGATGATAGGACTAACAGCAGCGATCCTAGTGTTGAAGGACCCAAGCATCGCTAGTGTCAATGCTGAGTGATGATAGGACTAACCGCAGCGATCCTAGTGTTGAAGGACCCAAGCTTCGCTAGTGTCACTGATGGGTAATTATAGGACTAACCACAGCGATCCTAGTGTAGAAGGACTCAAGCTTCACTAGTGTCACTGCTAAGTGATGATAGTACTAACTGCAGCGATCCTAGTGTTGAAGGACCCAAGCATCGCTACTGTCACTGCTGAGTGATGATAGGACTAACCGCAGCGATCCTAGATTTGAAGGACCCAAGCTTCGCTAGTGTCACTGCTGAGTGATGATAGGACTAACCGCAGCGATCCTAGTTTTGAAGGACCCAAGCTTCACTAGTGTCACTGCTGAGTGATGATAGGACTAACCGCAGCGATCCTAGTGTTGAAGGACCCAAGCTTCGCTAGTGTCACTGCTGAGTGATGATAGGACTAACCGCAGCGATCCTAGATTTGAAGGACCCAAGCTTCGCTAGTGTCACTGCTGAGTGATGATAGGACTAACCGCAGCGATCCTAGTTTTGAAGGACCCAAGCTTCACTAGTGTCACTGCTGAGTGATGATAGGACTAACCGCAGCGATCCTAGTGTTGAAGGACCCAAGCTTCGCTAGTGTCACTGCTGAGTGATGATAGGACTAACCGCAGCGATCCTAGATTTGAAGGACCCAAGCTTCGCTAGTGTCACTGCTGGGTGATGATAGGACTAACTGCAGCGATCCTAGTGTTGAAGGACTCAAGCTTCACTAGTGTCACTGCTGAGTGATGATAGGACTAACCGCAGCGATCCTAGATTTGAAGGACCCAAGCTTCGCTAGTGTCACTGCTGGGTGATGATAGTACTAACTGCAGCGATCCTAGTGTTGAAGGACTCAAGCTTCACTAGTGTCACTGCTGAGTGATGATAGGACTAACCGCAGCGATCCTAGTGTTGAAGGACCCAAGCTTCGCTAGTGTCACTGCTGAGTGATGATAGGACTAACCGCAGCGATCCTAGATTTGAAGGACCCAAGCTTCGCTAGTGTCACTGCTGAGTGATGATAGGACTAACCGCAGCGATCCTAGTGTTGAAGGACCCAAGCTTCGCTAGTGTCACTGCTGAGTGATGATAGGACTAACCGCAGCGATCCTAGATTTGAAGGACCCAAGCTTCGCTAGTGTCACTGCTGAGTGATGATAGGACTAACCGCAGCGATCCTAGTGTTGAAGGACCCAAGCTTCGCTAGTGTCACTGCTGAGTGATGATAGGACTAACCGCAGCGATCCTAGATTTGAAGGACCCAAGCTTCGCTAGTGTCACTGCTGAGTGATGATAGGACTAACCGCAGCGATCCTAGTTTTGAAGGACCCAAGCTTCACTAGTGTCACTGCTGAGTGATGATAGGACTAACCGCAGCGATCCTAGTGTTGAAGGACCCAAGCTTCGCTAGTGTCACTGCTGAGTGATGATAGGACTAACCGCAGCGATCCTAGATTTGAAGGACCCAAGCTTCGCTAGTGTCACTGCTGAGTGATGATAGGACTAACCGCAGCGATCCTAGTTTTGAAGGACCCAAGCTTCACTAGTGTCACTGCTGAGTGATGATAGGACTAACCGCAGCGATCCTAGTGTTGAAGGACCCAAGCTTCGCTAGTGTCACTGCTGAGTGATGATAGGACTAACCGCAGCGATCCTAGATTTGAAGGACCCAAGCTTCGCTAGTGTCACTGCTGAGTGATGATAGGACTAACCGCAGCGATCCTAGTTTTGAAGGACCCAAGCTTCACTAGTGTCAATTCTGAGTGATGATAGGACTAACCGCAGCGATCCTAGTGTTGAAGGACTCAAGCTTCGCTAGTGTCACTGCTGAGTGATGATAGGACTAACCGCAGCGATCCTAGTTTTGAAGGACCCAAGCTTCGCTAGTGTCACTGCTGAGTGATGATAGTACTAACTGCAGCGATCCTAGTGTTGAAGGACCCAAGCTTCGCTAGTGTCACTGCTGGGTGATGATAGGACTAACCGCAGCGATCCTATATTTGAAGGACCCAAGCTTCGCTAGTGTCACTGCTGGGTGATGATAGGACTAACCGCAGCGATCCTAGTGTTGAATGACCCAAGCTTCGCTAGTGTCACTGCTGAGTGATGATAGGATTAACCACAGCGATCCTAGTTTTGAAGGACCCAAGCTTCGTTAGTGTCAATTCTGAGTGATGATAGGACTAACAGCAGCGATCCTAGTGTTGAAGGACCCAAGCTTCGCTAGTGTCACTGCTGAGTGATGATAGGACTAACCGCAGCGATCCTAGTGTTGAAGGACCCAAGCTTCGCTAGTGTCACTGCTGAGTGATGATAGTACTAACTGCAGCGATCCTAGTGTTGAAGGACTCATGCTTCCCTAGTGTCACTGCTGGGTGATGATAGGACTAACTGCAGCGATACTATTGTTGAAGGACTCAAGCTTCCATAGTGTCACTTCTGGGTTATGATAGGACTAACCGCAGCGATCCTAGTGTTGAAGGACTCAAGCTGCCAAAAGGAGCGCAACCATTTTAACCTGGACGTTGAGTATCTGGGTATATTATTTGTCTGTGGTCTAGGTATAAATGGTGTCTATTCAAAGGGTTAGGGTTAATTCCGCGGTCCAGTATTTGTCAGGTCCCAAGGGCACCGGACTAAATAGATTCTACTGTATTTCAACTTAATATTCAAAGATAAAACTTAAAATTGTATTACACGATAAGAAAATAAAAGGATTCTTATCATGAAGAACTTAGCATTTTTCTAATGGAAGGAGTGAGCCTTATTTTTCATAGAACTTATAGTACAAAGTCATTTAATCAATTAACTAGATCATATTTATGCTACGCACTTTCAAACTTGAGCGACACTGAAACTGCTTTTACAACTTATGTGCATGTCGCACTTCCAAATTCTTTCACTGATAAAACTGCTATGGCTGTTTTAACCGTAGTCGTGGGGTGAGTCCTGAAATCCCATACACCTCAGGGAAGAATCCATTAACAGAATGTAGCTCGGCACAATGTATATTTAAAAATGTATATAAAATGTGCCAATGCTACATTAGCTATCCCCTAGATTACATCAAATTAAATTAAATAGGTTACACTACACATCAGGGACCGGAAAGAAGTCCTAGAGAACAAAGTCTAAAAAATAATAGTTTTTTTTATCAAAAGTATAAAACAACCATTGTAAGTTCCACTTGTTTTGAAATATTAAAGCAATGTGAGAGCAAATACCAAGCTCAAAACTTTATACCAAAGGAACCTAAAAGCCCAATTAATTTTGGAAATTATCTATTACGGTGGTTACATGGTACAAATATCAATAATATTTAGTCAGCTTTGACGGTTATGATGAAGTAGGGGTATAAACCTAATGTATAGTGGGGCACGGTGAAAAAAAAATCGTATACTTACATTTTATCAATAGGTAAATCCATGTTACCACTATATATACAGTATGAATCAGGCATATTGAAATAAAAATATTTACATTCTTACAATAGTGATAGCAAAAAAAAAGTTTTGGGTGTCATAGGGCTTCCTTTTTGAAAATCGAGATCTCACAATAAGAATCACTATTTGGAACGCCAATGGATTCCATGATTGGTAAATTACTCCAATATTTAGCGTTCCTGCAGAACGTTTCACCGGTTAAATTAGCCAAGAAAATTATCAACTAATCACATATTTATTTTATATTTATGAGACATGAACTGTTCAGATTAGGCTATATGTATAGAAACCTATCCAAGGGTGAAATCATTTCCAGGATTTTCACTTTATTTCTCAAGTATTGTAATCGTGGATATTTTCAGCCTCGAGATCATTATGTTTCCCTGAATTTGAAGAAGTGGGTCTTACAATCTTTTCTGTCCCTTTGTCTCTCTGTATATCCGTATATGTGTTTGACTCTACCCAAGCTGAAGATTTAACGATTGAACGAATTTCATTCAAACCTGATATTTAGTTTTCGTTTTTTCCACACATAAAGGCTAAACCATGGTTTTGATTTGATACAATTTGCATTATACCCAAATGCAACGCATGCGCTTCAACAAGCGGATGTTGCAATCTTCCGTCCCTTGAAAGCTGGCTGGCGGAATGTTGTGTACTCTTGGAAACACAAAACTGGAAATAAAGTGGTCATGAAAGCTGTATTTGGGCCCTTATTAGAGGCAGTTTTTATTGAACGAGCATCTGTGAATACAATGAAGAGTGGATTCAAGAAATGTGGTATTTGCCCATTTGATTCAGATGCAGTTAACTACAATAAATGTATGTCAAGTAAATCAAGGCACTGTCCACCAGTAGCAACTAGGCCCAGTAATGACAACATCAAACCAGCATTATTTGTTGTAGAGCATCTTTTATACCTAGAATCATTGATGAAAAAAGAAAGAGCAGAAGATTTCAGAGCTGCTAAAAAACAGGCGGGAGAGGAGAACCCGGAGCATTGGAGCTTTATGAAATTTGGTGCAAAATTCGTCCCAGATACATCCCATCAGATGAGACTCAAAAAGAAGATGAACTTACACTTATGGGTGAGGATTTGCCTTCGAAGGAAACTGTTTTTGTTCAAGAGGCATTAAGTGTCACCAGGAATGTTGAAGTGGAAAATAATTTGGACTCCAGCTGTTATTTAGGTGACATCCTTCCTGATTTAGGAGATTTGTTCAATATTCTCAATCCAGGTAATGCTGCAACGATATCAGATCAGCAGAATAAAAGCATTTTGAAAGATGAACCTGGAATTATTCTAGAGAGTTCATTGAATATATGTGGTGCATCAGTGTCTACACTAAATAATGAAGGAGTTCAGGTCCCAGCAATACATAAAACGAGAATGGTTACAGTGGAATGTATCTGAAGAAAGAATGAAGTCAGAAAAAGAAGCTGCCAAAAGGACAAGACTTGAAAAATGCGCAAATAAAACAGTGAGCAAGAGTAAGGAAAAACCAGCTTGGTCGCTGTTCTCAAATAAGCCTGAAACCGAAACTAAAAAGCTTGACACACAGAAAAAAACCACATGCAAAAAGAAGAAAAATGACACCTCATTTGAATCAGATAATGTAAAAAATTGAAAGTAGACTTTGTGCTGGTGTCATTTTCTGGGCAAACATTTTTAAAGTACAGATTTTTATGTACAGTTTAGAAAATATCTGATGGAGGCTACATTAAAGTCATGGGACTCAAAAGTTGTGATACAAATAATACAGTCTTCAGAATTGATGAGGATGACATCAGCTTTGTGAAGAGTTTCCAGATTTTGAAAAAGCTGTCTACTCCAATCCTGTACATACTGGAGATAGGTTACGTTACAAGTTTGATAATCCAGTTGAAGTGGGCAAGATTGATTAATTTGGTTGTACATTAATAAATCAGGACACTGAAGTGATGAACTCAAAGACATTGTGATTAAAACAACAATCTTAGTAATTGTTTAAATTGTGTGTATTTGTGTGTATATTATAATATGTGAAGAAAGAGGTAATAGTCCCGTTTAAGAGTGTAAAATGAATATATATAGGCCAGTGTAATTAACATAAATTTATATTTTAGACAGTGCAAACATAGAGAGTGGGGTTTTTTCGAACAATATATGGATGGCTGTGATCAACCACTGGCGAGTTGTGCCTTTTTATTTTATTTTAGTCAATATTTTTTGAGTAACCTTTATTTTAAATTTATAATCAGGTAATGCATTTTGTGAGGAAACTTAGAGCTTTTTTATGTGGTTTAAAATTTAAGTTTTGGATGAATTGGTATGGATCATTAATGCAAATATATTTTTTAAAAGGTTTAGTGTATATATAGGCTAGTAAACATTTTAAAATGCTTATTTTCTTATGGTAGGTCAAGGAAATGACCGGCTTTTGTGATCTGCAACGTACAGTACAGTTTAAAAAAATTAATACCGAGCAATTAATATTTATCTATAATCTACTTTTATAACTACCCATTTTAAAATCATTTTGGAAAAAGAAAATTGTGTGTTCACTTTATTGCAGCTCGTTAAACTGTATTTGAAGCCAGCTCATGCAGCTTTTGATTACATACAAACGATCTGATGCCACATAGAGCTTAGGTGTACACAATACTGATCCCTTCTTTAGATTAATTACAACAGAGCTCGTGTATGTCAGATTAAGCAGGTTGGAAAACTGCCATCTCATGATAAGACTGTTAAACATGGTCTAGATAAATCAGGTCAACCTCAATAAATGGTTCGATGTCTTAAGAACGCACCTCAGCAGCTGAATTTTATCTACACATTTAACTGTAATAAAAATTATTTTGGGAAGTAGATTTATAAACTGGCAATGCACATTAGTACAATATATAGCTTTTTATGTGATATGACCTTTAAATATAACACCATATTGTTTAAAATAAAACGATATTATTGATAACAAAATTAATATTTTCTTTGTAAACTCAATAACCAGTATTTTATCTAGATTTAACAATTTTTACCTAGATTTCATAGTCTCATAATTATATTTTCACAATCCCTCTTTCTATATATAAAGTTTAATGTAGATCTTACCGGAAATGAAAACTCCCTTTCAGAAGAGTTGGAAATCTGAAATTTACCATGAAGGTAGAGTGGTTGTCCCATATAACTAGAAAAATATAAGAACAAAGTTTTAAAATAGAGTGGAGGAGAGGAGAGTATAATTAGAAAAAAAATAATTAAATGAGGTATGAACTTAAAATTGGGCAGGAAGGTATAGGGGCTACTCTAAATAGTTATAAGAGTCTGTCAACCTTCGTTTTAAATGGGACTCCAGTATACATGGGGTGGAGGAGAGGGCTAAGCATAAAAATAGCTATAAGAATAATAGAAAATCTAAATTTGGCAGGTAGGTAGGACACCTTCGAATAACCTAATAAAGCTTAAAATTTGAATTTTTAAGGGGAGCTGGACATATGGGGCGAAGATATGAGGGTTAAGAAGTTTAAATTTCCCAAAATTAACAAAATCACTTCTCATTGTGGTAGAAAACTGGAATTTGGAAGGAATGTAAAGGACCACTTAAAATAATTATAAGATTTTCAAAATTTTAAATGGGACTCTAGGAAATAAGGTAAAAGGAGGGGTGATATGATAAAAAAAAACACTTTTAGGTAGGGTAGAAAATTTTAAATGATCAATCGGGTAGAAGGACTCCTACAGATAACTAAAAAAGTATACATATTTCTAAGATAGAATTGTAGAAATGCTGTGGTAAGCGAGGAGGGGGACAAATTTACAAAACTAATACAAACAACTTCTTCTCTGTGTATGATAGTACTGAAATTTGGCAAGTGGGCCGAGGGACTATTAAGGCTTACACTAGGGGTCCAAGAAAGGTGTGAAAGTTGGGGGTGGAGGGAGGGGTATCCACTAAACTGCTGAAATATCAGAAACAAACTTTATCTTGCTTAGATAAACATTACTTCTGCTAGTGCACTCAGTTTGGGTGTTAAGTAAGCTTTTTTAGGGCGTAATTTTTTAACTTATTGATTGCAATAATTGCCTTGGAACTGCCATAGTTAGTACAAGATTGTACAAAGATATATTCTAAAAATTTTAGTTGTTATATGTTGAAATTCCTAATTTGATATAGTTTTGATGCAGCTAACCCGCTTATTCACGTGAAGAGTGAGTTAAATAGATAATTTCAATATAAATGAGGACACAGTTAAAGAAAATAATTGAGAACTACACATTGGTATTGAAACGATCAGCTAATTAATAGTGGTTCTCGATACGCGAGCTAATAAATCTAATAAAGATGTAGTTCATGCTTTTTATGGAATGTAGTGATTTGTTTAGGAACCTTTTGAACTTCATATTTCAATGGGAAAGCTTTTAAATGCATAATTGTATCCTCTAGCTCAAGTCGTATGACAATAAATAGTGTTTCGTGAAATAGTGTAAATATTGATTCACATGTTTTCCAAAAAGGGGGAGCTGATCCTGCATGAATGACGTGACAAGTCAAACAATCGAGGAAACATGTGGTTAATAAAGATGCCCTGCAATGTAAACAATAAAAACCTGTTATCAACATGTAGTTAAAATATATATTATATAATAATTTGTTGTAGCCATAGGCGTTTTAAATTAGTGTTAAGGCCCCACAAAACACAAATACACATACGCTCGTTTATTTAAAACATTTTGACTTATCAATGGTAATTGACCTGTATATAGTTACACATATCATGTGCATTGGACATAATTTGTTGACTATAAGCGTTGATTTGCTCTTACGGATCAAGTTGTGAAGAGCGCACAAAGCTGAAAATAGTTCAACTTGTACCAATTGATCAAAGTGAACAACGCCGAAATATTTTGATTATTTGATAGTTCACCACATGATTAATCTCTGTTCTAGTTTTTATTTTTGCGAGCGTATAGATCCAAAGTAAAAGTAACACAGACTTTTTTGAAGGGGAACTAAACGTGCTACAGATCGAGGAACAAACTGACGTTTGTAAAGTCACAAAAATACTTATCCAACGTGGATCAACACTACACAAAATTAACCGTTTCGCTGCGTTCATTTTAAAGATTTTTACAAAGTTACAGTGAATTTTTTTTTCTAGTGTTTGGTTTTATAGCTTAGCAAAACAATACCAATAATTGTATACTATTAATTATATAATTCAAAGTGAGACGAAAGCGAGCGCGAGCTAATGTCAAAACATTTGTAGTTTTTACAGCAAAATAAGTTTATGGCAAAAAAAAAATTAAAAAAATTCCAGTTGGTACTTACTGTACACTAAATATTGTGAAATTTGACTAGAAGTTTTAATATATATTTGAAAAGTTTCTTATTAAATATTCAAATATTCAAATCAAATCAAATGAATCTTCTGAAGCAATGCTTTATTTATCCAAGCCATAAACAAAATCCCTGTAAATAATTACCTCAACTTGCGTTCAATATCATCTCCCGATAAACAAAAACAAACTTATATAAAAAAAACACCTACACAATCTAAATCAGGAATGTGTAAATTTACTTATAACTGGGCCATATGAATTTTTAGTTTTTGGGCCAAATACTTTTTTTTCATTAATTTTTCTTCCAAAATCTTCAAAAAGTTACTATACACTCATAATAAACTGACATGAATAAGTTTAAATACAATGAGAATGCAAAACAATCATAAATACCTTAATGGCTTGGCATGTTTTTAAGTTCATTCAGTAGATTTAAATGATGGGGTGTGAGATGAGAGAAGCTGTGAATGAGCTTCCAGCATTGTTTTATATTCTTTGTTAAACTGTGAGGAGGTAATTATCAAGAGAGAAGGCAGATGATCATCAGTAAGTCGGTTTCTAAGATCACTTTTCCTAGATGATCATCAGTAAGTCAGTTTCTAAGATCACTTTTCCTAGAGTATCATCAGTAAGTCAGTTTCTAAGATCACTTTTCCTAGATGATCATCAGTAAGTCGGTTTCTAAGAAAACCTTTCATAGAAGATCATCAGTAAGTCGATTTCTAAGATCACTTTTCTTGGATGATAATCAGTAAGTCAGTTTCTAAGATCACTTTTCCTAGATGATAATCAGTAAGTCGGATTCTAAGAACACTTTTATTAGATGATCATCAATAAGTCAGTTTCTAAGATCACTTTTCCTAGATGACCTTAAGTAAGTCGGTTTCTAAGATAATTTTTCATAAGTATCATGGTTGAAAACACTTTTTTGCATAAATGTGAAGATGCAAACACTGTAATATTTTTTTGGGCATGATTTAGGTACCAAATTTGTAAAATTTGATTTTACCATGGTTTTAATAAAATACACTTTTGTTGTGTTTAAAGCCTGCTTCACATTACAACACATCTGAAAGATTTAGTCTGCGGGCCGGATTGAACACACCGAGTGGCCGTAATTTACCTATTACTGATCTAGGAAATAACTCCTTGCACACTTGTGTAGTATCTGACAACGTTAGTGTTATGATTAAGAGGAAGACCAAACTGGCTTAAGTTGTTGGTAGTTGATATCATAGACCTAAGTTTAACAATCGAAGGGAACTGAATTAAGAATGATAATTTTTTTTTTTAAATCTCCGCGTCTGTTCTGGTTATACGCATACATAATTACACTAATGGGGTAGTGATAAGGAATTAAGCATTTTAGAGGTAGTCTACCCGCATTTGCGGAAGAATAGTGGGAAACCATATATATAAATAAATTACCCTCAAACTGGGATTTAAGGACCGATCTCCCCATCTTCAGTAGGCCAGTCTAATAAAAGAGTGATGACCTGGATCATCCAGTCATTGAAGTGGGTTTCAAAGTAATAACACGATCCAATGAGCACTTGGGCTATGCCACAACTCAACCTCATATGATCTGGTTAGGAATTTCCCGTGGAGAACTAGAATTTTTTTAAACACCTGTTCAAGCTATACTCATATGCACTAATTACGTTAATGAGCTAGGGATGAGGAAGGGTAAATTTAGATGAAGTATGTCCGCATTTGCGTGGTGGTAGAGTGGAAAGTAATTTTATAGAAACCACTCTCAGTACACCCAACCGGAGTTCGAACACCAATATCCCTGTTATTATTATTAGCACAGCGTCTTACTACCCGTTCGGGTTATACGCACTTACGCTAATGTGTAATGGTAGGGTGATTGTGAGATGAAATGGAGGACCTACAGTTTAACGTGGAATCCGAACCACGGTGGAGGCCTGGCATTCCTCACATTCACAAGATGTCTTGTCAGAGGTGAAGGAAGGGTTTGTTAATCAGATAAATCTTTGCCGGGACCGAGGATTGAACCCCGGCCGCCAGCATAGAAGTCTGACACCTTACCCCTAGACCGCCAGATCACCAATATCCCTGTTATCAGCAGTATAGTTTAACATGAAAGTGACGTCTTAGTGCGGCCACCGAAGCAGGTGACTAGGTTATAATGCCAGCTGAATGTGATGAGAAAGTATTCTTTCCCATATATATTCCCATTCTCCCTCCTCATACATCATCATCACCATCATTCATATTTTTACTATGATAATAATACTATTATGGTAATAATCTTCTCTGACAGCTTTCTATTGTTCACATGATAAGAAACAAGTTTGTGAATCAAAGCGAGTAGCGATATAATTATGAGTGTGTTTTTAAACACTACTACCCCTATTTCTTTAAGTGCAAAAAAAATGAGGTGGTGGCCATAGGCCCATACGGTCTTGGGTGTTAAGATATTAATTAATTTGGTTGCCGTTGACCAACATGTAGGAATCGACACTGCACCGTGTGCAGAAGGTTTTTTAAAATATGCAATAATACAATTTTGATGTTCCTGTTTGGTCGCCATGCTAGTTTGGGTATATTTCTGTCGAACTACCACATCCCTCCAAATTAGATCAACTAATTAATAATCTTTACATAATATAAAATGAATAGAACGAAATTTCCCCCCTTGTAGTTGACCTGTGGTCGGCGGTGTCTCGGTCTCTAGATAATCTCGGTCTCCCTCCTCCCACCAGAATCTGTTGGCGGAGCCCCAGGTGTGATCATTCAGGTCAATACCTGGGTGTGGCCGTTATCCCCCCCTCCCCTGTTCTCCTCTTCCCCCGCCCCCTTTATACGAGACTTACCTCAACTTAGCCTCATATGGATTAGGACAGAGAACGGAAGGATTTCTTTTTTAACTGCGCAGGTACCGGCAGGTTTTGGCAAGCAGTTAGAACGTATGACTGGGAACTAATTAGGTTTAGAAACGGATATGATGCGTTGGTGAAGTCTTCCCCATGAAATGTAGTTTATTATAAATTATCTTTTGCTAAAGTTATTTAAAAAATAATTTATTCTTTTCATAATGAATATATCTAAATTGTCGTAAGAGTGCAAAATTACAGCATTTTGAGGGGGGCCTAAATAAAATGTATATGTGATCGGTCATTATCAAAATGTGACCCTCTGATTGAGCTGCGTCCCAAAGAGGGCGAATAAAACATTTTACTTAATTCAAAATAAAATTAGGTTGAGAAGCAAAACAAATGAATTCTCAAAATGACATATGAAAGTATAACTTTGCCAATTCTGGAACCAATTGTCACTTACTAGAGAGCAAACAGCAGACAGATTTCAAAATGAAATTGAATGTTGGTCATATTATTATTATTATTATTTTAAACAACTAACATTATTGTTCTAGTAATGGAATTAGATAGGTGAGAACTGGCTAGATGAAACTCGGTAACTTTACCTTGGGTTGGTCTGGTGATCGCATCAAGCAAAAGAGAACATACCTCACACTCCTAATGATCCCAAACCAACTTAATATAATACTTAACTCCCCGAGGTAAGGATAGGTGTGGATATTAGGTCATTAGGATCCAAAATAGTTAAGGTAAGCTAGGTGCGAGTCCACTAGGTTTTGTTTAGGCACCACGTCTTACTACCCGTTCATTTACACGCCTTTGTAGGTAATAATTACGCTAATGTGTTAGGTATGAAGAAGGTTTAATTTTGTGAAAGTGTATACGCATTTTTGTGGAGGGAGAGTGGAACACAATTTAGGAAAAAACACCCTAAGTACAAACGATCAAGATTCAAACCCCAATCTTCTCATTATCGACAGTCTAGTCTATTGCTAGAGTGATGAATTAGAACATGCTGCTACCTAAGAAGGGTCCCTTTAAGGGTTTAGGAAGGACAAGTATCCTGGGGAATGCCTAACAAATTTAACTGCCCTCCATATTAATTTTTCATAATTATGAGCTGAATAATAAAACCTAGGATGTTAAAGTTGCATGTTTGTTTTAGGTTTAAAGTCATATGTTAAAAAGTCAATTTAAAAAGCAGTTGAGTCTTATAAAAAAGTATTGATATATAGATTTGAAAAAAAAAACCAGCTGAACTGTCACTGGGCTATACTACATTTGGACTAGATGCAAAGTGGATTCAAGGCGATTTTCCACCTGGGTTCGACGACTAGTAGCCCGTGTTTATAGATATTTAACTAAACATTGGCTTGGAAAATCATATTATAGTTTTAAGGGGCTTGTCACTGTAACCTATATTGTAAAAAGTGTTTATATATAGTTTAAACTTAAAATAAAAGGATATATGGCAATGAGTAACCTTAATAAGTCAACAAAACATGACATTGGCACAGTTTCGGACGAAATGAATGAATATGAATTTGAAATTCACTACCCCCTCCCCCACCCTCCACCGCCTCCTTATTCAGGATCCGATTTTGCCGGAAATTTCCACACTATCAAAGCAACAACACCAAAAATAACATAAAAATAAGACACACACACACACGACCATTTAAAATGGTGGCAGGGGAAGCCCCTATAAACACGTGTTCTACGACTGCCATTGTCGACAACCCTGCGTGATGGAAGGCCACAGGAAACTCGTTACGGCTGTTTTGTCGAGAATGGATATTATCGCTCTGTGGTACGTTATTACTAGCGGAGCTGTCGTAACTTCACATTTGATTTCATTCAAACACGTCCTATAGGAAATAGTCGTCGTAGGAAGCGTTTTATTGCAAAGTGTTTGTTTTCAATTACAGATCAACGCTGATAGTACTAACTACTTACGTTTATTTCCGGATAGTTGGTTTGATGCCACAGCTAATGAATGGTAGAAGCTTACCTGAAACAAACATAACGGAGATTATTATTCTATAATATTCTAGTGGCGTCTCTATTATAGGCAATGCTATTATATTTTATTATATAAAGTTAATGTCGGCAATGTATATTTTAAAATAGGTACTCAATGAGTTTTATGCTTTTTTTCTATTGTAAATTTACATTTGTAAATCCCTTTAGAAAAAAAACCCATTCATGGCGTCAGATCACAATAGAGCCACATCAACCGAGCTTCCGCCGTTTGTTGGAAAAGATAGTGGCAACTCTTTTGAGAAAATGAACACATATTTACGGTCAATATTGATGACATTTCACTATACTATTAGGGATAGCTTAGCGGAATTGATAATATCTATCAGCTACAGCAACTGCAGACCCCACATTACTTGTTGTATAAATACATGAAAGTATTATTATTATTATTATTATTATTATTATTAGCACCGCGTCTTACTACCCGTTCGGGTTATACGCACTTACGCTAATGTGTAATGGTAGGGTGATTGTGAGATGAAATGGAGGACCTACAGTTTAACGTGGAATCCGAACCACGGTGGAGGCCTGGCATTCCCCACATTCACAAGATGTCTTGTCAGAGGTGAAGGAAGGGTTTGGTAATCAGATAAATCTTTGCCGGGACCGAGGATTTAACCCCGGCCGCCAGCACAGAAGTCTGACACCTTACCCCTAGACCACCAGGTCACCTACATGAAAGTAGATTTAGTAACTTTTTCTAGCAGTCAAATATGTCCATCTGTAAGAAAATCAATGGATACCTGTCTGGTCTGTAAGCATTTCACTTCACTTATGGAGTATAATTAAAGAAGGTGAAATCTAGGGGAAATGTTCCCACATTTATGTGGAGGGTGATTTGGAGCCTAGGTAAATCCACCTTAATACGCTCAGCAGGGATTAGAATACCGAATTCTCTCTCAATGGAAAACCAGACAGTGAATGATAGTCGCTTTTGTCCGTGAGTGCACCAGCGTGAGTAAAATTCAATTCAATTTGTTTTACTTTGTTTGATAACAATTTGTAAATCTTATCTTTTTCTGTAGTGTGGCAAAAATTTTCAAGATTGGTTGAGCCCGCAAGTGGGTATCGGTTCTTTAACTATAATAGAATCATTTTACTTATCTTACTATCCAAAGAACAAAATAAGGTAATAATTACTGAACAATATTACGTACTATATACTATGTAGACAAATATTCAATTTGAACTTTTGATGGACTACAATTTTGTAGCATCCAAAAAACTTTCACAGTTATTCAATTATATATTCTTGTAGTTATTGCCTTTATTAAACATTGGTACACTCCATTCACCCTGAAAGGTAACAAGCAGTCTTCCCTTGACTGATAACGCTATGGTCCAATCTTAAAAACTACACCATATCGGGGTACCTTTCATTGCAAACAGAAACCATTCCCGACTGTCAATTCATCAAGGTGAAGTGGTAAGCCCCAATTTTATCAAATAAGAATTTTCCGGATAGGCGTTTAAATGAACCTGGGACTTTTTATTCGTTAAAACATACGTGAGATCTATATATTTAAAGTTTCGAACATTTTTTATAAACTAGCAACCAAAGCAGTGAAATTACGGGGGCCTAGTCAAAGCTTAAGAGACAATGGTTTGGTCTAAAGAAACATTTAAATAATTAAGACTGGATTTAGTTTTTGTTACCCATCTAACTAAAATGTGTCATCATGGAGTCTAGTGTTTCCTGTAAAGTGCACTGTGTTAGGTTGAGTTTCTTTAACTGGGGTATTTAACGTGAACATGATTTACTTACAAACTCACTTTATATTAAAACAGGGGCAGTAAGCAATCCCTTGGCCGTTAGTTCATCACTGTGAGACGAGAAAAGAAGCCCCGATTTCAGCAATGATTAATTTTCTGTCACCCGCCTCGGTGGCGTAGTTAGTTAACGCGCTAGTCGTGTTGAGTTTGACTGCTGAGGACGGGGAGATCAAGGTTCGAATCTCGGTCGGGTGAACTGGGGGTGGTGTTTCCTAAATGGGTTTCCACTCTCCCTCCACGCAAATGCGGGTTCACTTCCTCTAATTCAACCTTCCCGATTCCTAATCCATTAGCGTAATTAGTACTTAAAGCGTATAACCCGAACGGGTAGTAAGACACGCTGCTAAATATTATTATTATTAATTTTCTCTCTCACCGGAAATCCGACCTGGGACTCTTAGTTAACTAGGCAGGCAGACCCTCTATAGAATAAGCTGAAAGGTGTCGGTTGAGACCGTTTGGACGTCATTTGTTGATGAAAAGGGCTTGTGTATATACATCAATATTCTAAATAGTAACGCTCACCTGCTTGTCATACCGTGATAGCATCAATTCTTGTGCATCACAAACTGATACGTAATGGCTACCAACAGGATTAGTCCTGATAGCTAACGACCTCGGTGGCCGCAAGGTCTAGCGCGCTACTCTCACTGTAGACTATACTGCCGATGACGGGGAGATCTAGGTTCGAATCTCAGTCAAGTGTACTGAGGGTGGTTTTTCCAAAATTATTTTCCCCTCTCCCTCCACGCAAAGCGGGTACAATTCTTAAACATATAACCTTCCTAATCCCTAAAACCGTTAGCGTAATTAGTATATAAGCCTATAACCCAAACGGGTAGTAATACGTGGTGGTAAAAAAAATAAAAGTCCTAATAGCTGAATCAAATTCATATAAGAGATAAATGACAATCTGGGCACGGGAATTGAACCCGGGATCTTTGACTTTGCGCGACAATACACTATCACCAGGATGGCTCTGTGGTAGAGACTTTGTGCGCAAAGCCAAAGCTTCTGGGCTCCATTCTCGTGTCCAGGTTGTCATTTTGCACTTAATTGAACCATAATAATATATGTATACTCAGACCCACTAGAAAGTATAAGAGTTAATAAGTTCTCCGCAGTGTTAATGTAATTCTAGCCTTAGGACGGGAACAATAATGTAAAATGTACTCTGTGGTTTTCCTTGCTATCTTTTATTTGTGAATTCACATATATTTTTTCCCTGTGATCCACGCTTCACCGTTGTATAAGTATAATCAAAGAACACACTAATGGACAAAATGTTTGTTGATTGAAATTTAAAGGCTAGTTTCATACCCCACTGTTGTAAATCACTAGTATAGGGGCGTGACTGATGGAGGAGTAGGGCAGAAATAAATAAAAGCAAAGTGATCACCAGATAAACATGTTTTAGAGGCGTCAAAGACTTGGGATATTTGTTATTGATTTAAGATTATTATTTGTATTCACTAAGGCTGAGTTTATTTTCATACATAGCGCATAACTAGTAGTGAATATTTCTTAGCACATAGTTCGCAAGTAGTTTAATTATATTATTTTAAATTAGAGGTTTTATCGATACAACGCAGATAACATAATAATAATAATAATAATAATACCCAGGACTTGGAAGTAGCCTTACACATGCAGGCATTGCAATCTCTGTTTAACAAACCTACTCCTCGTGACGTTTATGATGATGATAATCATAATAATAATAATAATAATAATAATGACTTGGAGGTAGCCTTACTCATCATGCAGGCATTGAAATCCCTGTTTAATGAACCTAATTCTTATGGTGCTTATGATAGTTATAACCGGGTTTTGGAAGAAGCCTTGGACATGCAGGCATTTAAATCCCCGTATGTTGAACCTATTCCTATTAATACTTATAGTAATAATAATCGGATCTGGAAGGCGTCCTTGCTCACGCATGCTTTGAAATCACTCTGTAATGGACCAACTCCTACACTAACTTTCATGATAATAAGAACCAAGTCTAAACGGTGGACTTACACACAGAGCTGTGTTATGAACCTATTCTTACAGTAATGTTTATGATACTAAGAACCTGGTTTAGGAGGTGCACCTGCTTATGTGGTTATTGAAATCACTGTAAACTTAACCAACCTATATAGTAATATGGATGGGACAAAGGATCGGATCTTTGAGGTAGTCTTGTCACTCTGGGCATTGAAGTCTCTGAGTGATGAACCTAGTCTTAAATTAATGTTGGTGAGGCTAAAAACTGCGTCTTGGAGGTGGTCTTGTCACTCTGGGCATTGAAGTCTCTGAGTGATGAACCTAATTTTAAGGTAATGTTGATGAGACGAAGGACTACGTCTTGGAGGTGGTCTTGTAACGATGGGTATGGACGTTTCTGAGTAATGACCTTAATGAATCTTATGTTGATGAGACCAGGAATTGCGTCTTGGAGGTAGTCTTGTCACTCTGGGCATTGAAGTCTCTGAGTGATGAACCTAATTTTAAAGTTATATTGATGATACGAAGGCCTGCGTCTTGGAGGTGGTCTTGTAACGATGAGTATGGAAGTTTCTGAGTAATGAACTTAATGAATCTTATGTATGTGACCAGGGATTGCGTCTTGGAGGTGGTCTTTTAATATTCTTCCTAAACTAATATTAGGCTACCTAATCACAAGCATTGATAGCCCTGTTGAATTTAAGCACTTTTATAAAACACAATTGACAAAACAGTATGAACAAAACTAACAAAGTTTAGCTAGAAGTTGGGTGGTGGGAGGGGTGTTTTTGTCCTTTTGAACTAGAGGTCAGTGTCTGATACTGACAAGGTTTACTATGATTTACTTTTTCCATCGTTAAATTTTCCTTTATTATTCTGTGTCCATTCGATGGGAGTAAATTAATGACAAAACCAATCTATACTAATGATTACTTAGTGTTTGTCAACGTAGCTATACCATACCCGAAAATGGTACCAACACCCATGAACATCTAATTATTTTGTTACATTCTCTCGACACCTTGGAGGGAGAAATATTGTGATCGTCAGAAAAATTGCACTTGAGATTTTGATAAATGTCACCGTTTCAAGACCTGAAACTAAAATGTGGTTTTCACAATGCCATCTGTCTGTACCTTGGGCTCGAGCCGAAACTACTTTACTGATTGGGTTAAAACTTGATACCTTGGGTTTTCATAAGTTTCCCCCATGGGCTTTTGGAGTTAGATAGCTAACCCAAATTTAAGGGTGGTTTACTGAAGGGCAAAAAGAGAAAAAATCAATTTTCTCAAAATTCGCTCTACGATTTATATCTAGACACTTTATTGTTATAAACAATATGGTAATTCTCATTTTATCATGAAAATGACTTTGAGGGCACGAGGGAAATTTTCCAATTTTCATCATTTCTCCACAACAATTTGAGATATGAAATAACTTATCGTTGTAAAGTTGTAGTACTATTAAAGATAAACATCTTTTATATGAAACATATTTTTATAATACCAATAATTTCCTAGCTATAGCCAAATATATATACTTTTTAATTTAGGTATTTGAAAATTAATTTAATTAATATGCTCTTTGGTGGACAAAGATATTTCTCTTGTCTCAATATTTCTGAAACAGTGATCTTAGTTCCTAATGCCATAAAGTAATTATGTAACAGTGTATATTTTTTTCATTTATGATCTTTGGTGTAATTTTTCTACAACAATGTATAGACCTATTATGTTGTTTCACAAATATTACGAGTTTTTATTAAAGGTCTATTTTAAGATAAAAGCGGGAGAGAGTTAATGCGGTGCACCGTATATATATATACCAATTTTTTTTTGCTTTTGTCTAATTGTTCATGTGATACTGTAGCCCGGTGTTTAAAATATTTACTTTAAATACTTTAATAGCAGACATATTTTAGATTATTAGTGTTAAGGCGGGGTGCTAGTGAGCGCGAGTTTAGTGCATTAATTTTGCAGTTTTTATAGCACAAACATTTTTTGGCCTAAATAAATCAAATATTTATTCTATAGAATCATAGAGTTTAGTTTTATGCACATGATAATCTCAACAGTTGTTGAATATCTGTCATGAGCATGGCAGCATTTGGTGACAAACTTTTTGAATAAAGAGAAAAGTTTGTCATCAAATGCCGCCATGCTCATGAAAGATATTAAAAAACGGTTGAGATTAGCATGTGCAGAAAACCAAACTCTATATTTCTATAGAAGAAATATTTGATTTATTTTGGCCAAAAGATGTTTGTGCTATAAAAACTTCAAAAATACTGCCCTAAACTCACGCTCACTAGCACTCCAACTTAAGGCGTCTTAACACACAATTAGGCTTTTTAACACCTATTGCCATAGCAATGGTTACTATATTTGTAGTTATGTAGCTAAAATAAATAAGTCAACTTTTGAAAAACAAACTTAACTTTTTTGGCAGCACTAAACATAATATATTCGTAATGCTATGTTTATACTTTGTGATGAAAACTAACTTATAATATACTAGGATCAAAACTTAAAATATATATTTAATAAATGAAACTGTATTTAAATTTTATTTCTGGACCAAAATTGATTTCATTTAGTATAGCTTTACCAAGAAATTGTGGTTAGGAGAGAGAGAGAGAGAGAGAGAGAGAGAGGAACTGTTTATCATAAGCTAGAGCTAGGCATAATAATTTAATTACTTTAAGCTTTATTGGTAAGCGAGGGGGTTCTCTTGAACATGAGAGGGCAAACCCGACTAGTAGCACTGCTCAGCCTAGAGCTTGTGGGTAAAAAAGGAGAGGGGATATTGTGCACGAAGAGAGAGCGAAACTAAATAATGATACTGCTTCGAACTTCATTGGCAAGAACCAGAGATAGAGGAGCTGTTGAACACGAGAAGGAGAAAATAAATAATGAAACTGCTGCACACTTTGTTGGTAGGAGAGAGAAGAGCTGTTGAATGTAGACGAGAGAGATCAACTCACCAAATCGCTCCAAATTTCATGGGTAACTGCTTAGGTGGATGCATGGTCTAAGACGCTACTCTCGTAATAGACTATACTGCCGATGATGGGGAGATCGTGGTTCGATCTCTATCGGGTATACTGAGAGCTGTTTCTCCTCAATTGTTTTATACACTCCCTACACGCAAATGCGGGTACATTTATTCTAAATCCAACCTTCCTCGCCCTTCGCCCATTAGCGTAACTAGTAAATAAGCGTATGGGTAGTAAGACCAAGTGCTAAAAATCCATGATTAAGGTGGAAAAAGTTTTTTTTAGCATCATGCATTACTACCCGTTCAGGCTAGATGTTTATGTCATAATTATGCTAATAGTTTTAGGGATGAAACAGGTTATATTTATAGGAAGTACCCGTATTTGTGTGATGGGAGAGTGGAAAACAATTTTTGAGAAAAACACCCTCAATGCGCCCCACATAGATTTGAACCTCGATCTCTCAGTCATCGACAGTCTAATTAATCTACTGCGAGGGTTGCGCCTAGGACCATACGGCCACCCAAACGGACGAGAAGGGAGAAAAAAAATTAGTGACACTGTTGGAATTTTCATTATGTAGGAGTGAGAGGGGTTGTTGAACATGAAGAGAGAGAAAGTGAAATATATTCGTGAAGGTGTGTACAAAATCAGGAACGAGATTTGTTGAATAAAAAAGAGAGCGAAACAGATAGGTGATATTTCTGCTAATTTCACATGTCATATGAGTGTTATTAGTTACCTAAGAAGGCCTATTGAAATTTCAAAGACCACCATGAGCAGAGACGAGGTTACTGCGCTACCTGACAGAGCTTCGCCACTGTCTTTCCGTGGTCGTACCCAGAAGCCATCAGCCATCGCCCTTATTAGATACCAGTGTTACGGGCTGGTCCAGCTAGGGAAGACTCCGCCCCTCTTCCAGCACCTGTCCAACCTCCACCCCCGCGCGCACACACACACAAACACACGCGCGCGACCACTCTTATATTCGACACCCGTTGCGGTTTACAAAGGAGGTCAATACACTCGCCGACCAGTTTGGGTGGGGCCTACCTATCCACCAGGGAGACCATACTTATATAATAGAGTTTTTAAATTGTTATCTTTTCAGGGCACTTAACAAGCAAGAATTATTAACACCTCGCTCCTCTTGATTATGGTTGAAGTCATACCACTAGATCCCACCCGATAAGTTTGCGATTCAGTTTGCTGGTCGGGATTTGAACACGATGGGATCCTAAATATATATTGAATGATATATTTTAATTTTAGTTTTTTTAAGGTATTTGACATGCACTTTAGGAACCGACTGATTATATCCCCACACGATAATTTCAATGATCGAGAGCAAAAGCACCTAACACTTTTGCCGGGAAAGGTATTTTCACATACCTTCCAGGGTTCTTTTACATGCCACAATAGACATGGGACCAACGACTTTACTTCCTCTCCTAAATAAGTTGTGTTACGGATTTTTATTGCCTACGTCCCGATAGAATATTATATTTTGAAAATATTCATCAAAACAATAATCTAAATAACTGCTTATAAACTTGAAAACACATTATGTTAATGATCAGTAGTATATAGTTTGTGTTGCAAAATATTATGGGCCAGAAAACATGTTTGCGATCTTATGGATTGACGCACCCCTCAAATATATCTACCTGTTTGTGGTGGAAATGTGTATCAAGCTTAACACTGGTACGATGGTCGTTTTAAGATGGAGCTTCAGAGAGCTAATATGTTTTAAAGCAAAGGCAGTTTGTAGAGTGGTTATTAGTATTATATTTAATTAGGTGTATTTAACGTTCCCTTTCTGAACCTAAAAGTTCATGACTTACAAACCTATCTTAACAAGATAACAGACACAAAAATCAGTCCCCCAAGCCGTTATTTCATCACTGTGAAAGAGAAAGCTTCAGTTTGGGCAAATATAATTTTTTCGGCCTTGCCAGGAATTGAGCCTGGGATCATTAGTTCAGAAGGCAGATGTAATACCAACTTATTTAACGAGCAGGACAAATAATAATACATAAATTAATTGATTCAATTTTCATATAGTGCTTACAAAGGGTGAATATGTCATTAAAACCAGTGTATAATTAGCAGGAATAGTTTAAATTGGGTAGTCATAATTGTGAAAAACTTAAATATATACGATTAAATTTTCGAAATGAAATAAAATCACTTGGTGGCTATAATTTAGAAACTTAGGTATAATTTGTTGTTCAAAATCTGCAATAATTTATATATCTGGTCCATAAGAGAAGTACACATTTGATAGATAGGATTAAAATCATTGTATAAAGAGTTGAATCATAGCTTTTTGAAAATATAGCATAATCGGATAGCTTGACTTGCCGATGATGGGCAAGTTGAGGTTGAAACTTTGCTCTGTGGACTGTGAGTGATTTTTTCAAATTCTTTAACTGTGTTTTCCCCCAGTCCCTCCTCATGCTAATGGGTTCAATTTCTTTTGAATAATGTTATCTCTACCCCGCTAAACAATCCTTCTGTTAATTAGGTGAAATAACTAAAACATAGATTTGTGGGCACGCATAGTAAGGCACCAACTTTATACCATTTTGTTTTCTGGGGACAAGAAGATCAGGATTCGAGCCCTGGCCGAATGTACTTAAGAGGTTTTTAATAAATAGTTTACCACTATGGCTTCACGCAAATGCAGTTAAATTTCCACTAAATTTTATCTTAGATATCTACACCCAATCAGTGTAAGTATGCAGATAGCTCAACAGGGTGGTAAGAAAAACAAAGAAATATCTAAAAATAATAAGTATAGGAATAAATATTATCTATTTAATCACAAATCTGCTCACACCTATATTACGATCAATTGGCCTTGTAAAAAGTAAAATAAATAACGGTTAATCCATCTCTGTTGGAGGTTGAAGAATGTTGCTGGTCGTCATGTTTACTTGTGGCACCGGTCTTGGGTCTAGTTGCAGACCAAGTGTCCTGGGTTCAATGCCCGGACTAGGCACGACTGTACCGGTTGAACGAAGACCACACCCGCCCCGGCCTTGCAAACTGGAGCAGTCAACTCTGGATGACGTCTGGTGGGTGTTCATCATGTTATGAGAGGGGGTAAGATGTCACTTAATCAAGTTGTGCATAGGATATATTAGTAACCAGACGTCAATGTAAGCATCCTCCGTTTATCTTGCTTGGTTACACTCTAATCTAGCTTACAAAATTGGACTATAGTGTTTGCCGTCAAAGTAATATCGTTGTTTTTACGGATAAGCTCTGTGTCCATATTAATTTTTTATTACTCCACATCTTACTAGACATATAATTACGCTAATAAGGTAGAATAGGGATGATAATGGTAGAATGTAGGCCTATAAAAAATGTACCTTCATTTGAGTGGAGACAGAGTGAAATATTATATAGTAATAAACATACTCAAACACACCCATCTGGGATTTGAACCTCAAATCCTTGCACCCCCCTCTACGTCACTTTAAATTCAGTTCATCACAAGAGTGATGCCCTAGACAAGAGTTCTCAAATACACGGCCCACGACCCGTGAGACATATCTGACCGGTTTGCTCGTTTGAAACACTTCCGGTCCGAAGTCAAATATACAACACGAAATATATTAATTTGCAGTTTATTTCTTATATTTTCTCGAAGCACGACTTCTGTAACCAACTTACTGTTTTGCTTTGAGTTTAAATTCTTTATTTGTTGGCAGTATTGTTTTGCAGGTTGAATTCAGATATAAAAATGATATAATTGTTTGAGACAATCATAAACCTCCCTATTATTAACGTTTCTTGGCAACATAATTTTGTTATCTTTATAGAATTCAATATGAAAATATTTAATATAATTAAGTATAAGTGAGAAAGAATTTTTGTGAAATTACAAGCTTTTATTATAGTAAGTCTATATAGAATAATTAAAATGGAATAATTTACTGATTAATACACATGTGATTAAATATATCAGAGCATTATTAAAATATCACATCAAAATGTGAGTCAAGGTCACAACATATTTTTTATTAACAAGTAAAATATAAACGACAAAAAACAAACAATTTAACTTAATTAAACTATATGGATAAACAGTAACTAATGACTATAGGACTAATGTTTGGTTGTAATATAATTGAAAAGAATTACAACCAAACATTAGTCCTCTAGTCATTTGTTACTATTTATCTATATAGTTTAATTAAGTTAAATTGTTGGTTTTTTTGTCGTTTATATTTTACTTGTTAATATGTTGTGACCTTGACTCACATTTTAATGTGTTATTTTAGTAATGTTCTGATATCTTTAATCATATGTGTATTAATCAGTAAATTATTACATTTTAATTATTCTATATAGACTTACTATGATAAAAGCTTGTAATTTCACAAAAATTCTTTCTCGCTTATACTTAATTATACTAAATATTTTCATATTGAATTCTATAAAGATAATTTAATATTGCTTCCTTATTACAATATCATCATGTATTTCAAAAACATAATTTTGAATGACAAAGAACAGTTAGAACTATTTCGGACAGTGATATGATTTTCTATAACTTTAAAGACTCCAATGTCTTAATTTTTATTTACATAATTAAAAAATATAATGCTTCGAGGATATCAATAGCCCATATGAACATCTGGGTAAAGGTAAGTTTTTGAACATTTTAGCTGTACAGTTAATGATTTTTTAGATATATAATATTAAATATCTATATATATACACCCACATCGGTGTAAATTCAAACTACACACCATGTTCTTCTGGTTTGGTTTATCGGTGACGGGAACTCCAGCTAAATATATAGGTGTGTTATTTCCTAGATTGTTTCCCATATTCCCGCCAAAAGAATACGAGTGCGTGTCCTTTAAATGACATGACCTCACCCCTTACCCTCTATCGTTATTAAAATGTATAGGTCCGGATGGCTAGTAAGACATAGACATATATATATATATATATATATATAGTAAGTTAAGCAAACATTTTTTTTTAGGTCCCGCAACACACCTGAGTTGTTAATCCAGCCCTTCGACTAGTCGGAGTTTGATATATCTGCCCTAGACCACGTGAACAAAGATGCGGGATCAATCAAGATGGCCAGCCCCATTCTCCTTTATTTGTTAAAATCTTTAAAGTTGCTCCATTTGGGCTGATTTGCGCGTGAAATTCTGGGTTTGTGCTGTTAAAATGTCACCTGTCACAACGTTAGTGAAATCTAGGTAAATAATTTAACTTAAAACAGTCTCTACCTCTACTCTATCCCCCACAAATGTATGAATGATGGATGTCACAAAAGATTCGAAATTGAGATAACAGCACATTCTGTTGGAGAGTCAGGAGTACTACAATATAGTCTATGTATCCAGAGCATAAACGATGAGAGTTCCGAGTTATTTTGGTGAAAAGAATCAATATATGGGAAAGAAAGATGAATATCCATCGTGTTGGGGTTAAGAAAGATGAGTCTCACAAGTCTCTCAATAAATTAATTATTTTAAAAGCGGGATATTACCTATCTTCTGTCAATTTTCTGTGACTCATGTTGCGGACAAAATATAAATTATGATATGATCTACTTTATCTATTACATTGTCCATATAAGACAGATATTAGATAGTGTTAATATTACATTCCCTATTTGAGGACACTCTTACATGGAATGTGAATAGAAACATGGCATTTCTGAACAAAAAAACAACAAACAGAATCGAAGCTCCCTGTGCTGGGTCGACCACATCCGTGTTGCAAGACAAAGAAACAAATTCCTTTGTGGTCGAAGAATGCGAGCAGGCGGATTTAGGAAATTAAATGATCATTGCAAGAGTATTTTTTTTAGACCAAAATGTTCTTTTCAAACCAGACCGCTAAAAGAACTGAAAGTGGTGAAGGAGCATCCTCAGTTAGTTTATAACCATGAAACCTACATTGGCGCCTGGAGATCATCGGTAGTGATCCTGCTGAAGAGAAGGATCATACCAAATATGCTTGTAGGAGAGTTTGAGCATCCTGAGACATCATACAAGGGGACTTCCAATATCTGAAGATAAATACAAGGATTTGCAGGTCCTCAAAAGGTTTTGTACCTGCTTTGCTTAAGCTTTCTTTGATAATCTTCCGCGGAGTGGTCAAACAATTGATGGTGATAACGAGTGAACTAAGAGTTAAAATTATTTCACCTTATTAATATTGAACCTTTTTTTATGAATAAAAATAAAATATATATAACCTTTTTTTAGCTCAGCTAACGTTGGTCTAATATTATGGAGATAGCTTTGGTTAATATTGTTGAAAATAGTAAGGAACAAAAAATTATGTTTCAAATTGCTATTATTATTATTATTATTATTATAGAGACTATCTCACTAACATACTTTTCTATGTAAAAATGAGCACTCAATCAATATTTGCTGACGAATTTAATTCCAACTATCTTATTAGGAAAGTAAATGTTTTTATTGGCAGCTTTTTCATAGTTGATATTTGTTATTTATGTGTGTGTATGTATGTAGTTTGGGGCAAGGGTTAATGGCTTATAATCTCAGTATTAAATTTATCAAGATAAAAGAATAGGGTGCTTAAATAAAGCTAGTTAGATAAATCAATATTGTCCTTAAAATGCACTGTACTTATTTTAAACACATGGTTAACAGGTATAGGATGTTTACACTTACACGTTGTTACAGATATATGATATTAGACCATAAATGTATAGTTTTTCACAAGGATTACCTGTGGGAACCTAGCCCACACATATCATTAGACCCCCTTCAAATGTTCACCAACAATTTTGCTATTGATTCCTATCAATATTAGTACTAATAATAATATAGCGCGGTTGAAATACATCATTTGTAGCCAATTTTGTGTAGAGATTAGCCAGTACTAATTTACTGTTGCCCAGGGCACGCCCAAAAGTACTAATCGTACAACCTTTCCATGTCCCGCTGAGATTAGATTATGGTAATAGTGAGTATGAGGATGTGGATCCAGTGGAAACACTTAAACCTAACTAAAACCTAGCTAACCAGGCCTGGTGACAGTTGGGGTAGTTTCCCTCTTGGGAAAAATACCCATGGTACCAGCAGGGAATCGAGCCCAAGACCCCTAGGTTCATAGCCAAGTGAACTGACCGCTACACCACGGGGCCGGATAATAACAGCACTGAAAGAATTGCTTTATAGAAAGAAAACAGCCCCAATATCTAAAAAAACAACAACACACAAACTAAGTTAATGTGCGTGAAAGTAACGGAAATATCTTACCATAGTGTACAATGTTGCTAAGCGTTTATATATATTTATTTCTCTATAGCAACATTCTCGTCATGTTCCATATTTACGAGAAGTTATCTCTATTTAAGATAAAATTGATGTATCTAATTTGCAGTGTCGTTTAGAAATCAAGTAGAGAGAAAATAGGGTGGGGATTTCGTGGTGCAGTGAACGTTTAATGAAAGATCGGACAGGAGATTAGCGATCCTTGATCTCCCCCACCCTACTTGCATGTTGTCTGTGGTAACTAACATGCCCATGCTCTACCTTTCTACGAACATATTCCCATCGGCAGGTAATAAACATCTAGCTTCTTGCGTGCAACAGTAGAACATCTTGCTCATTCGTGCTGGTACTAGGAACTAACTCCCTAAAGAAGGGTGGTACAACGTTTTTAATCCCAAGGGCCAAATCTTATTATCAGTTTGCACCACGGGCCAAAGATTTATATACATATTTTTTAGCACCGCATCTTATAATCCATTCGGGTTATACGCTTAAGTACTAATTACACTAATGGAATAGGAATTCGGAAGGTTGAATTTAGAGGAAATGAACCCGCATTTTCTTGAAGGAAGAGTGGAAAATTATTTAGGAAAAACCACCCCCAATTCACCCGACCGATATTCGAACCTCGATCTCCCCGTACTTGACAGTCGAGCCTGCTGTTCCATCAACAGCTGGAAGGACTCGTATTATGAGTGTTTAACTGTCCTGATGATAGCACCGATGTAGCGCCGAAACATGTCGAGAACCTTGGCTGGAATTTGTACAGCATTTAAGGAACAAGGAACAATGGAATTAAAGAACAGAAAAGAATAGAATTCAATCTATTCAATTTATATTCAACTTATATTCTTACTTCACTTTTCAATATTTGATTATTTATACACTTCTATTTATTCTAACCTATATTAAATATGTCTTTTTCTGCCTTAACTTCACACTTGACTTAAACTCATATGTTTATATTATTTTAATATGTTCTTAACTCTTTCACATTACGATGGAAATATAGTGAAGTTCCCAAATTGTCAATCCATTCTAACTTGTTACTTAATCAGTTTTTTTATATTTTCTATACTAGTTGATCTTTGGACTTTATATTAAACTCCAAATTTCAAATTCTTTTTCACAGTGAATTCTATTATTACATTTACATGTAATTGCATTACTGGGGTAGGGACGGGGAGGTATAATTTAGAGAAAATATACCTAAATTTGAGTAGAGGGAGAGTGGTAAGCCATTTGGGAAAATCCACCCTCATTACGCCCAACTGGTTTTGGTTTTTATTTATTTAAAAAATATAATTCCTTAGCTCAGTAGGTAACACGTCTACCTGAGCTTCAGGTTCCGTTTTTGATTCTCGGCACCAATGAATAATTTATTTATTTATTAACTACCACCATGTCTTACTACTGGTTCAGGTTGTACACATATATTATAATTACTCTTCTCGAGTAGGGATGCGAAATGAAGCCCTTTAGAGATAATCTACCCTCATTTGCGTGGAAGAAGAGTAGGAAACTATTTAGAAAAAAATACCCTCAATAGACCCAACAGGAATTCGAACCCTAATTTTCCCGTCATCAACGGGCCAGTCTAACACGAGAATGGCATCTTAGACCAAACGTTTCCGACTTAAAATTGCCCGAGAAGGGCCACAATTGAATTCATGAGTGTATAATCATAGTCGGCTAAGGGGTGGAAAGAAATAGGACTCACGCGGATACACACGTTATTATAAAGCTTGAACTTAAGTTTATTACTGATTGAACATCAGTTGGAGGTTTCTTGAAATTTTTTCCACGCAAGTCAAAACTTTCCATTACTCAGATGGAAACATCACCTTTACTACAGTAGTTTACTTTCCTGATAAACTTCATGGGTTACAAAAAAAAAAAAAAGGCATCGTGGGCCGTGTGCGGTCCGACAATTGGAAGCCCCTGCTCTAGACCACTATATGACTGAAGTGAGTTATTTTATACTAAGTTAAATAGTTGACACCCGCATTGGTGGCGTAGTTAGCTAACGCGATAGTTTCATGTTGAGCAAAACTGCCGAGGACGGGAAGAGCGTGTTTCGAATCTCGGTTGGGTGAACTGGGGTTGGTTTTTCCTAAATGGTTTTACACTTTCCCTCCACGCAAATGCGGGTTCACTTCCTATAAATACAATCTTCCAAATTCATAGCCCAGTAGCGTAATTAGTATTTAAGCGTATAGCCCGAACGGGTAGTAAGACATGGTGCTAAATAAATAAAAATAGTTGACTACTCTAATTTGATCATATAGGCCTATTATATATGTATTAATTATGATATAGTGTATCCTGCTCCACAAAAATTATATTAGGCTACTTGCATGATTATGTTTCATTTCCATATATTATAATTAAATAGAAATCTGACGACAGATTGTCTTCTGATTTTTATAGGAAACGCACAAATTTGACGAACAATCTAGTCTGGAATATGCTCAACAAAAACTACTTCAGCCCGTTCCAGATACGGCGCCCAGGAACGATCCTGACAAGTGGTGGTGATGTGTAAATAGACGCATTCATTCTTGTCGTGCTAATCGCGAACTGGGCGACGTATGTCAGCCGGACAGCGTCCTACCCGGACACGGTCCTGATATGTGTGTAGTATTATCCCCTCTAATGACTGACTTTATTACTAACGATTTAATCTTGTCTTCAAATGACGCTACAACTTACAAGTTCCTCTTTAGTCAGTCCTCCGCTCTCCAATTCGGTCCATAGTCTGTTGTCGCACTCAAGCCCCGGATTTATGATAGCCTGCACTAATAATACTACCCTCCCGGCCGGCAACTTCGAAACAGGAAACTCGCGAGAAATCTGCAACTTTCTCCCCCGGTCTCTTTTGAGTGGCGGCTCACTTCGTGAGGCGAGATCTCGACCGCCGAGGAAAAGACCCAGACCAGTCAACCTCCCTCTGCCCCTACTACACACCAACACTATAAATTAACCTTACGGGACCCGACTCACTCCTGCAATCTCGTCTTGTTATTTGTTTACATGCCTGTTCCATGGGCAAGGAGGAGGGGAGGGGTGGGGGTGAAGGAGGAGATTAGAAAGTATGCGTCTGGTAGTGTTGACCGCAGACGGGTTGTCAGCGTCTCATTCGGTGCGGGGAACCGTATCTTTTAGTCCTACACGGCTCGACCGCACTAGCATCGTGCAGGCCATGTGCTCAAGACCATGACCAATCACTTCTTGAAGACATTGGTTCGAATCCTTGCAGGATAACGTTTACTGAGTACACTGTTCTGAAGTCAATTTGCTGCCTCATTAAGCTGAAAAACGTTACATGTCTATTCATAAGGTCATGTGGTATGCAGCTGTACTTTTGATAGATAGTACCAATTTCGATAAAACTATAACCGGTCGACCGTATTAATCTTATGTTTGTATTTTAGTAACCGCTCTTCATATTGTTTACTTACCATACCTACTATCATTGCTGAGGGAACTATGTATTATGGTGACCGGGCAGTCTAGAAGTAAGGTGTCAGACTTCTGTGCTGGGGGTCCACGGTTCAATCTTTGTAACGTTTAAAAGAGCAAGCCTGTTTTTTTTTAATTTGTACACCACCATTAGGGTGACATTTAATATAACGATTGAATCGGGTCCAAGTTGGCTGTTCTGTATTATAACAATTAAAAAGGGATGATGTCTTATTTTATAAATTAAAAGTTCTAGTGTTTTATAGTTATTTTTATTTTAAGTAGATAATGAGTTTTTTGCTAGATATTTCACACGTTGTGGATTTTAATAAAAGCCCGAGTATTACGTTATATGTATGATAATTCCCGACACGTGAAATTTAGAACACAGATTAAGATGTCATAGACTCTACCTACACGGCTCCTCGTCAGGAAGGAAAGTGAAGAGATGCGTAACCTGAAAGGGGTATATCTAGCGACATTTCCTTCTCGAAGCTTCCTATAAGAAAAAAGGTGTTGTCATCCAGGTGCGTTTTAAAATTGCGTTGCCTTTTTAAACAGAGAAGTAAAAGGATGTCGCCATACCTTGAAACTCAACAACTTAACACAAATAAATCTTACTACACGCTCTCATTTAAAATATCGTAATTTTGAATAAAGATGTGATTAATAAGTTATTAAGAAGTATTGAGATAAAATGGAGAACCTACAGTTTAACGTGAAATCCGAACCACGGTGGTGGCCTGGCATTCCACACATTCACAAGTTGTGATTAATACTCGTCTTTGTCAGAGGTGAAGGAAGGGTTTGGTAATCAGATAAATCTGTGCCGGGACCGAGGGTTGAACCCCGGACCCCCAGCACAGAAGTCCAACACCTTACCCTTAGACTGCCAGGTCACATAGGTTTACATTGGTCAATGGATTGGTTAGTTGTATTTATATATAAATCTATGTTATATTTTATAGATATATAGCTATTTCACTGACTTAGGACGTGATGTCACGTCAAAATCAATCAAGAAAAATGAGCGGTTTTGTATTTAGGCATATTTACTCGGTTAATTTTGTAGCGATGCAGTTTAACAGAAATTTTTTTCAAACAATTTGACAATCTGGCATATAAAAATAAAATAAGATGGCGAGCCTGGTCAAAATGCGGAAACATGGTTTTCTCTATTGATGGTCAGATTCGTGTTTATTATGGTAAAGAGGACGTGCTCACCTCAGGGATGGTATGACCTTGAATAATACCTTCTAGACTTTTAGATTTGTTGACAACACACTATTTTTTCAAAATATTATGCAAAGTAGACAATAAAACACGATCGCTTATAGTTACTTGCACTTGGGAAAGGATATAACACTCACAAGTGTTCACATAAGTACCGAGAGCGCACGGGGTCACAGTGCTTAATAAGGCTTAGCTAAGTATTTTAGCAACGCGTTTCACAACTGGTTCAGATAAACGCATATTAACTAATTAAACTAATGAGTTAGGGATGAGGAAGGTTAAATTTACACGAAATATACCCATATTTGCGTGGAGGGAGTGTGGAAACACATTTTGGAAAAAACACCCTTAGTACACCTGACCTAAATTATAGACCCAATCTCCTTGACATCGGCAATATAGTCTATTTATAGAATGACGCCTTAGACAAATCGGCTACTGAATCAAGCAAGGGCGTAAGTATTTGTTTTGTCTGATTTTACGAAGACAAAAAGTTTGGAGTTTGAATATCGTTGGCTTTGACTAAGGATGATTGTTTCCCAAATGGTTTTCCACTCTCCCTTCATGAAAAAAATAGTGTTACACTTGCTCTAAATTCTACCATACTCATCCCTTTTTCATTAGTGTATGATTGTGTATGGGTAGCAAGACAAATTGTTTAATTTACTATAACGAGAGATCGAGATTATAATATCGACTGGGTGCATTTTAGGTAATTTTACCATTCCCGATATAGACTAGCGTAAGTGCATTTTTTTCAAAACTACCTTTCTCATTAGTCATCACTAACCTCCTTAACTCTTGCTTTGAACGTGAGGATAGTTAAATAATAAATAAAGTGTATTGAGATAGACAATGCCTTAAGTGTATACATTGTTTTAAGATAAAATGATGGAGACAAATGGAGTATAGATGAGGAAGGTATAATGCAGCGGAAATGTAACAAAACTTGAGTGAAGGGGAGTGGGAAACCATTTAAAATTAAACACCTTTAGTACACTCGCTAATATTCTAATCCCAGCCGCCACAGTACAGTCAAATCAGACTATATGAGCCTACAATCTAGTCCACGTGTCCACAAATGAATGTATGAGATACTTGAAACTATATGACACCCATAGGTGGTCGCATGTTTGACGCCTTTCTCGCAATTTGATTAGGCTAACTAAACTAAAGATATACGATAAGAAGGGTAATCATTCAAATTTTAGCTATCAGTCACAGGATAGATAAGGTAAATAATACTATTAGGGGTAGTAAACTATTTAAATTAATTTAAGGAAACCAAATGAATTTAGTAATGATAGTACTGCCCATCTGAGACATACGTTACCAACAGAAGAATAGTGGTAGATACTGCCAGTATTGTTTACTATAAGCTTATCTACTAGTTTACTTCCCCGTCTTAGTACCCGTCCAGGCTAACTATATTAAGTGCAAGAGTCTGGGATCATCTTGGAAAAACTACCTTAAATATATCTGACCGGTATTCGAACGATTATCTTATCCATCGCCGGTAGTCACCTTCCCAACCACCAGCAATTGCGAACCTGACGTTTCAAATCTCAATACCTATAATGCGGGTAGCAATATAGAAAATAAAGCCAAATTGATTTTTTGTAAAAAAACAACTTAACATTATGTGAAATAACAACGGGCCATTGCTCCGAGAGAGACCACGATGGTATTTGGAACCAAACGAGGGAGAAAGCTTCCAGTTTAGAATATTATGCTGGCAGCCCCATTGAATGAGTTCCTTGATAAGCAAATGAGCTGATCCCAGACGCTAGCTGTTTTTGTTATTCGAAACAAACGAATAGGTTTTGTTATCACCTGGACAGGTCTTTCTTCTAGCTTACCACGGGGTCTGCTACATGCTCCAGCTACAAGCCCAGGACATTATCGGGGGTGAAGGATTTACGGATTATATTCAGAGAGTCGAGCCTAAGTATTTATCAGTTATGGTTTTTGTTTCGATTCTTACAATAAACGTTTTAAAGCACTGGTTTTGGTACCACTTCAAGAAAAATAAAAGTTGCTATTCTTTTTGGTTTTTAATTAGGTTACATTTGTTTCCGGTTCTTTTAATATCTTATTTAATAGTTATACTATAAATTAGTAAATACCAAATTATATTAAAACACAATTTATAACAAATTAAAAAAAAATGAAAAGGAATAAATCCGACAAAAAAGCTAGAGAAAAGGAAAAATAAAGTTCAAGTTAAAGTAGAAGAGAAAAAAAGTTTTTTTTTAAAGAATGTATAAGAACCTTTATGAACCTAAACAGGTTATGGTTCTAAGGACATTTATTTTTAGGGTTGTCATATTTCTGGTTCCTTAGAAATAACTTAATTTAGGTTGTAAGTTCTAGTTTCAGTTCGACTCCCGGATTCTAATACTATTCATGATAAAATCTTGTCCAAGAGTTTTGGGGGATGAATTTAAAGGATTATTATTATTTTTAATCAGAAAGTTCTAAAAGCTTATTATAACATTGTAATGTTAACATGACTGAGAAAGCTACCCCAGTTCTTTTTACTAACTAGTACTTTGAGTAACAACAGGTTTTTGTTTATTTTGTACACTTTTGATTGGTCTATCCAAATATTTACTCCAATAAAGTAGGAATGGGAAAACTCAAATTTGAAGAAATAAGAACATTTAGGGAGCTCATAATCTCCTATATTCCCAAAGTATTATTGGTATTAATTTCTTGTGTACCTCCTTAGTATATTAGGATTTTGGTAAGAGGTAAGTCTTAAAAAATAAATATAAAAATTTGCTGTCAACGTTGATATTAAAAAAAATATAATTAGTGATATTTTATAGTTATTGATAATAGCTATCAAAAGTGACAGCTTCTGTAAATAATATTAAATGTTCTGATGTACAAGTACATGAAAATATATATAGTAACTGTTCTTCTTTAATAAGGTTCTTGCAATAAATATGTAACTTTATTTCATTGCAGTCCTATAAAGTTCATAAAATTCACTGCTTTAGTTATGTGTATACAAAACGTTAAATTGATTAAGGGTGGGACCAATGTTTAAAAACAAAATTATTGCTATCTCCTGCTGAGGGACTCTACCAAGATCCACCACAAGTAAGAATCCCTCCCTGCCCCCCTAAAAAGTCCTGGTTACGGCTTTGCACTGTTCCAATGTCTCCAGGTTCAACCACCACTGTGTGCAAAACACAATTTAAAACCTAGGTTGGTTCTCTTATCACAAATGGCTCATCTACAATCAGTAGCACCATCACCATATTGTTATATCGGCCTACTCAAAGTACCTACAGCCAATCAGACAAAATATATGAATGGACTGCAATTTTCTTAGTTATTTGTTACCTGGTTTCTCTATTGGTTAAGCGCCCAGTTCACAGCTGTTTAACCAGAAAATTAGATACAAGATTACGCTCGAACCAGAAATAGTAAGGAGGTGCAGTTTTCTTTATTCTTAATTTGACAATGGCGAGATTGGGACTAGTTTAATAGTAATTTTAAGGACTCTATTTTTTTAAATTTGGATATAGTCATTTTAATTGTTTCAATTTCACTGTTTTCTAAAAATAGAATACAGAAAACCACATAGCGATGTGACTCTTGGTTTCAACTTTATTTGCTACCTAAGGTAGGTGTTTTCCGTGGGGTCATTATCGAACAGACCCCACCCACCACATTTTCCCCAACATTTAATTACTACACTAAAAATATAATATCCGGTAGGTAGAATTTAGGAAAAATATACCAGCAGTGTGTGAGACTACTGAAGAAAAACTTTCTTCAGTACACCCAGCCTGGAATAAAACCCTAACTTTCACACCACAGCCTCTTATGTAAGATACAGATCTTATCTCTCAAACCTTCTCACCCAATGGATAACACCTAAACTAAATAGATAATACAAATCGAGCAAAGCGTCACCTTGTGGTGTGGTTTAATATATTCTATCGTTAAAACCAAATAGAATTGAGAGTAATGAATCCATTTTACTATATATTTTTAAAATAAAAAATCTACTAAACTAATCACAATATCACGGTTGTCGAGTTTAGAATCAATCAACCGCTCTTCGGTACGATTTCTTGTTCGAGCGTAGTCTGTAGCCATTCTGGTATCCACACACATCTGTCTTTACACTTTGGGGGTAAAATTACACTACTATAAAGCCACATGGCTGACTCACTCACTGACATTAATGTTTACCTACTTTCAGATGAGCTAGAAATTTGAAATTTGACATACTTATAGCTTCTAGCCTGTAACTGACGGGAAAATTTTAAAAAGTTAATAATTTTAATTTTTAACCCCCGAAAAAAAAATTCAAAGTTTCGGAGCAACTTTAAAGTCGGTGCGGAACCTTTCTTTGGAGGTCTCTTGGGGCTAAACGGTAAGACCTATCAAAAAACGGCTCTGGAATTACATTAGCTTACATCAACTTGCAAAGAACACTCACTGGGGGTCTAGGGGCGGATCCCCCAACGATCAAAACGAGTTTATATATTATTATTATAATATATATGATATTATATATATATATATATATATACTCACATATATAGGTTAGTTGAAGAAGGCCATGAATTGCATGGTAGCCTATAATATTTAAAATACTAAATATTTTTGAAAACTCTTTAAATAGTTTATGACTCTGTTACTACACCCATCATTATTCATAAAGAGTAAAAGGAGGTGATACTAATAAAACGGATGGAAAGTAATGGAAAGTATGACAAATAAGCACATGGGCACTCACAGTAATGGGCAAGGGAAGGCACTTAGCCCCCCCCCCCCTCGGTATTTACACTTTAATTTAATACATGAAATATTTTATTTTCGAGAAAATTATTGTCGAAATATTTTAATATTCTAGTTTGCACAGTAATTTTTTTAAATAATTTTAAGTTTCAGTGGTAAAACAAATGTATTTCAAAATAAAATATATTAAAATAAAATGGTGTGTGAAGCTTCAAAAAGTCGAAGTCCAAAGTCAAATCTCCTTCGGCTTCGACTTTAACATCTACAATAACCTCTGCATATTCGCAAAATTTTGAAGGAAGGATAAAACTTCGATAAATTATCAAACGATTCAATTTGATCTTACTAATTATTACATTTTTCAATATTTTATAGTTTTAAAACCGTTACTAAACTGAATTTTAACACCGACTAGTATTGTAACTACCGCAACGTAAGTATGGATAAAAAGTGGGTAAGTAAATGTTAATATATTATATACACTATCACCAACATCATTTTGTAAAAAATAAAAATACCTACGAAGAAATAACACCATGGTCACTGGTATGAAGCGGAGAAAGCGTTTTAGTTGTGCTATCATCCCAGCTCGCGTCTAATGTTTAGTTCTTAATATTCAATCTCTTTGGAATCGTCTGTGACAAATTTACACGCGCATTTTGACACAGAAGTTTTTCATAGCGTCTTTGCATTTTCTTTATTATTCAAAATGGCAGATACGGAAGGTGGGAAATGAAAATATAATTTAATTTATAATTATTATCAGAGAAATACAGATAAAAAGACATACATATGTAAAGTTTGCAAAATAATATTTTAAACTCCATGATGTAAGTAAAAATTAAGACTTTAATGATAATTTACTACGATATCATTAAGCCTGTGTGCATTAATTATTAATATAGGCCTTAGGTAACAAATAAGAAAATTTTCCTGGTCCTTGTTACTGGCAAGATCTATAAAAATAATTAATTTAAAAATGAAAAGTAGCGTTAATTGACAACAAAAATCCAAGGTAGCTTCAACTTTTCTTCGCAAGTTTCGCTTCGACATAGCTTCCCATTTAAAAAGTGGCCTTTTCACACCCCTAATTAAAATTAAATTTAAGTTGTTAGCTCAATTCTTACCCACATTGTTGGGCAAGCTGACTAAACGTCAAACTCGTCCAGTCTAGTCTGCTTTTCCGGTGACGGGGAAATCGATATACGAAATCTTATCGAGTGCACTGAGCGTGATTTTAACTGACTGGTTAACCACTTTCCTTTCATGCAAATACACGTGAGTTTCCTTTTAAATACTCCCTTCCATATCACAACCATATTAGTGTAATTAAAATGAGGATAGATAGCCTGAACGGTAAGTAAGACGCTGTGCAAAAATAACCCTTTATCTTGTGTTCGGTTTCAACACAAACCAATATCCATCTACTAAATAAAAATAAGTAATATACTCAAACATATTTTAAAAATAAACAAACGAATAATTGTCAAAAGGACAACTTTACTCCAGAGACGACACACCATTCTATTTTATGTGCAAGACGTAATTAGCGGCTTCAAGTCTTATAGAATGAAAATATTTAACGTGTATGTATTACGTCATCACGAGCGTAGCAGTTGCGGAGCGAGTGGGGGGAGTAAACAAGAAATAAAATAATCATCTTGGGAAACGTGTTACTTTAAGACCCCAAAAAAGTATTATGCTTTTTCAAATAATATGACGTCATTAGTATGTGGTACACTCGTCAGGTATGCACGGCCAGTAATTGAACATGTGACCGCAAACGGTCCGAAGGAGCCAATTTGTCTGAGTCTTATTGTTTGGAAGAAGGAGAATAGGAAGTAGCAATGTCATTTTCTTTCTTAAAAAAAAACAGTTGCGTTCTAGCGCTTGTTCATTTTTTAGCATCTAAGTTTGAATATTTTTTAATCGAATAATCAATGGTGAATTTTTAGAGATGATGACCTGAATCATTGGGCACGTGGACTAAATGTCAATATTGTCTTGTCAAGTTTACTGGTGGTGGGGAGGTTATGGTTTGTATCCCAACTAGATATATTAAATTGTTTTTTCTATAGGGTTTAACCATATCTCCGCGCAAATCTGGGTACATTTACTTCTAAATTATGTTATTCTCATCACTTCCTTATTATTGTATTAAATGAGGACAGTTCCGATGATTGATGCGGAATGAGTTCTACCAGGGTGCCGGTACTATGCTAATGCGTTACAAGGGGTTCTTTAGCCATCTAATTATTATTATTAGCACCGCGTCTTACTACCCGTTCGGGTTATACGCACCTACGCTAACGTGTAATGGTAAGATGATTGTGAGATGAAATGAAGGACCTACAGCTTAACGTGGTATCCGAATCGCGGTGGAGGCCTGGCCTTCCTCACATTCACAAGATGCCTTGTCAGAGGTGAAGGAAGGGTTTGGTAATCAGATAAATCTGTGCCGGGACCGAGGATTGAACCCCGGCCGCCAGCACAGAAGTCTGACACCTTACCCCTAGACCGCCAGGTCACCTTTAGCCATCTAAGTCCCTCCCCTCAACACTTTCAAACCACCCATACTTATATTTTCAAGATTTTCCTCATGTTTCCAAGAAATAATTTTATTCCTATAGTTATATCTTCTAAAGATTAAATTATATTAATTGGATTTTTCTTTTCAAACAATTCCTGAACTGTACTAATTCCGAATTTTTTACAGCACCCAACAATATTTAATATCAATACTGAATTTATATTTTTCAATCATATCAGTAATTATATACAACTTAATGTAATCTTTAATCTGAGGCATTAAACATCAGTCTCTAAAAGACAATCCTACGGCCGATGAACCGAGAAATAAGATACACAATTATTTATAACTAAGCTTCAATCCATAAATCGAATTGATGTGAAGATTTCTGGTTTTTTAACTTGACGCGAGATAGGGTTAGTGAAATAATTTTTGATATTGAATCAAATAATATTTTAATATTCTTAACTTCAAATATTATGTTAAAATTATTTCAAACAACTCAATTCTACTGTCTTTTAATAAAGACCATACAAAATGGCACGGGAAGATATAAGAGTAGTAAAGCATTAGCTACGCTACGCGTTAGGCTATAAATCAATCGCTAATAATAAATTCGTCTTGATCAATTCAGCGTTAACGAGTGTGGTAATTTCCTAGTCCACTGCTCCACTCCACCCAACCAATAAAATTAAAAAAAAATATTTTTACTTTTTTATATTAGTAGCTTATATATTATAATGGTTTTATTTATTTTCCATGGTTCGTACTCGCATTCGAAGGGGCCATTTATATGTTTGTTTAATTAAATCTTGTTATTATATTTATAGTCGGCCTATACGTGCTATGGGGCAGGTTTTTTCATTTTCCCTGCCCGTAGACGGAATAAGTGTTTTTAATCAGCCCATCAGGATGTAATATTATTCCTTGTGTTTATATTTTAATTATTTAGATTCTTACTACCATATCTCTATGGAAATGGCGTTAGTCTTAACTATCTATTTATTATATTTTGATGATTTTAAGAATTTATTTATTGCAAAAAAATGAATTTTATTTACCAGTTCATATTAAATTTTGAGAGGTTGTGTGCAGTAAATTAGACAGTTTTTGAATATCTGTCATGGGTATTGCGCAATTTGAACTGTTATTTTCTTTAGTTTGAAAAAAGTTCTTTGGAAAATGCGACGGTTCTAAAGATCATTATTTAAGAATAGTTAAGATTATAACATATGACCAATTATAATAAATGTATTCATGGAAGAAATCAATTTATTTGTTTTGGCCAAAATTGTTTTTATCCTAAAAACCTAAAAAATACGGACCTAAGCTTGCGTCCCCTACCATCGCACCTTAAGGATTTCCACGTGAAATAAGTTCATTCAAACAGATTGAAGGTAGTTCCAATTAACTTGAATATAATCTGCTATATATTTAATTTTATGTGTTTCTAATATTATGTGTTTATTTTATTCAAGATGAATAAAATGTTGACAGTTAGTGTGATAGCAAACATTTTTGATATAACTCAGGATTGCTTAGGTTGTCTTGAAACTTTAATTTTCATAATAAGTTGAGTAGGACCACCTATTTGATGATACATTTCCTCAAACTGTGGTATCTATCTTGAGAATGGCAGTTCTAAAATCAAAACACCAAAACTAGTCCTGAAGTATCTTATAGCTCTCTATTGCAACCCTGTATGTTATCTTTCAAGGACGGTTTAATATACTTTTTCCAGCAATTTACTTTGATTCAACATTTTCCAGTTAGAAAAATAAAGGAATACAAAACTCAGAATACACAAAACAATAAATTTACAGGTTTTTACTTATGGTTGTGAAACCTTACATGACAAAAACCAATTTAGGGTGCTCGAAAACCAGGTGTTTAGAAATATATTTGATCCAAAAAAAGGATGAAGCTACTGGGAAGTGGAGGAGATTACATACTTATGAATTTTGAGTTAAATACCATATACGCATCAAAAGATAGTGTTATGTAAATAACGTCTTGTAGATTACGGTGGGCATGACATGCAGCGTGAATGGGAGAACCTAAAACCATCACTGAGAAGACCTAGACATATATGGAAGAATAGGTAACATTAAAATGGACCATAAAGAGGGTATAATGAGGTGGACTGGATTGAACTAGCTAAATGCAAAGATGTGTAGCGTAGTTTTTTAAGTGTGGCAATTAACTTTCAAGTTTATAATACCATAAAGTAGGTAAGTAGGTAAACAAAATTATGCAAGGTTTTGAATAATGCTGGGCCATATCGGTATCGTTTCCCTTAAGTTTTAAGTGAGCCATATTTTAAAATAATAAACCTCTTTTTAAATAGTGCGGGACCACTGGACGTCAGATATTTTTCTCCGTGCTCCACCAGGGGGTTCGCTTAAGCTTATTTAGCTATGACGCTTAGATATCAACATTTTCAAATATAGCTTTAGATAAACATATCTTTATTTTGTTCATCCATGATATACAGTTTCGAGAAAGGGGCCAAGTATCATACATGATCTGATGGTGGAGATGAGAAGGGGAGAAGGGGGGGAGTAAGTGTAGTGAGCGAAGAGTGGCTAGATGGCCCGGTCCCTCTTCGACAGTGGCATGACCACAAACAGCGGCAAGATGGTACTGGACCTACCTCCATCAATGCTCCCAAACAATTGAAAAACAAAATGTTACTTTTCAGTTGACTTGTGATTTGGAGGCTGTCGAGTGAATTGTATACATACGGCTAAGCCTGGACGTTTGACGGGTTTGTATAAGAGCGGGAGAGTTAGCTAAATATTCAATTTGGGGTATTTATAGGACATTTAATATATTCATTTTTAACGTTTATACTTTATAATTTTAATTTTATCCAACAGTTTAATTTATGTGGTAAAGGCGAGGAAGGCAATTTGAGTAAATGCAGCTTCATAGTTTATGAGAGGGAACGGGGAAACTACAGCGATAGATCGCAAGTAGAAAAGCACTTTACATGCACCTGGAGTAGATTTGAACCTCACCCTCTTTAGAAGGTGAGCGAATGTCTTATTTACAAACGTTTATTCAAGCAATCTATTCCTTTATAAATAATTTCAATTATTTTTATATACTTTCATTTGCGTTTAATTCAAGAGTTGTTGAAAACCTAATATAAGGGTTTAGTTGTTTTAGATATTAGGCCTATGTTTGACACCAATTCTATCAGTGGAATAATACAAAAGCTACACGCATTAGAATATACGCGGACAAACCAGTAAGCTCATTTAATCTAATTTGTTAGGACAGGAATATCGAGGTTGTAATTACAGATGTGTGTACTAAGGGTCCTTTTTAATAAATGTTTTCTCAACCTGCATTCATGCAAATGCAGGTTTAACTTTCTAAATGGAACCTACCTAATCCTTATCCTATCCCTATCCTATCTATATGAGATGGGGGGGGGGGAGGGGGAAGAGTATAATCAATCAAGGGAAATAACGATGTAAACGTAGTTTTCTCATAATTAATATTCATCTGTGTTTTTCGAGTGTTTGCATAATAAACTAGTAGGTCTGTGAACAGTAGACCTCACTCCCTTCATTTTATTATTGTTACTCTACTCTTGCCATTTCCCTTTGGATTTCAATTTTATATACGAGTATTTCCTATAATTTACTCTTAGATTTAAAGTGGTTTTTTCCTTGGCGATCAAGCCAGACAAAAAACAAATAGTGCCAGATTCATAAGTACTGTGTACGTTATATTCATCGATACGTCAGTCTCACAATATATGTCAACATTAACAAAATATGCCCTCAGTACTCGCTCGACTGCTTAAAATTATAATTTCAAATCCTTCGAGAGGAGCTATTAAACATAAAACATTTGAGCAGCCACCACATTAAAACGCATAGCCATAATGTAAAAATAATGTATATACATTTTTTGGCCTAGGCTCAAAGAATATAACTGCCAAATTTCGTTAAAATTGTTCGGAAGATTTGGAAGTTTTTACGTAACAAACAAACAAATAAGTAGAATTTTAGGTGGCCACCATCTTGAAATTAATAACAAGATCATAAACTCACGTACAAACTTAGTTTGGCATAAGTTCAAAGAATTTCCCTGCACTATTTCTTTAAATGGATCCACGAATTTGACATTCATCGCGTAGCAAAGATCTGGAAAGATATACAGATAGACAGAAACAGAAAAAATTACAAATATTTCGGATAAAACAGAACCTCAATTAACTTGGCCAAAAATTTAAAAAATATCATTGATTGATTAAAAAAATGTTTAGCGTGAACGTGCTAGTGTTAAGGAGGAAAGTGGGGAAAAGCGCTTATATATTTGTGCACGGTGGTCAATTTGACCTTGCCCCGAGGCTGCAAGTTCTTATAAACTCACGCGTGATTTGAATACCAAGGTGCAGTGTCCCTGAGCATACCTCAAGGGGAAATATACAGATACTCTGAGTAAATTAAACCCAGGTTCGATGTCTGTCTCCAAATACAATATTTCTAAAAAATTCAATCAAGTATTATTAAATACATTTATTTTTATTTATTTCATTGAACTATTAACAAAAGGCTATTTTATCAAGAAACTTAGAAACCAAATAAACACTAAACATCTTACATTTTGAAACTTAATTCTGAATGGAAATTTGACAATATAGCAGTGGACGATAGCTGTTTTACCCAACTATTCATCCGTGTCTAGAATTATTTGACTTAGTGTGCAAGCCAACTAATCATCAATGTTCAAAATCAAGTACTTAATGTGCAACCCAGCTAATCATCAGTGTTCAAAATCATGTACTTAGTGTGCTACCCACCTAATCATAAATGTTCAAAATCATGTACTTGGTGTGCTAGCCAGCTAATCATGCATATCCGAAATCAATGGCCTTTGTGTGCTACCAAATTATTCATCCATATCCGAGATCATTGGAATTTGTGTGCTACCAAGCAGTTCATCCATGTCCCAGCTGTGTATCTACAATATGTCCGTGCAAAAACACTGGCCTTTTCTCGCAACCTTTTCCCCCCACCTAAAAGGTGTAAAAGTTAGTCTTGAATTATTTTTAACAATTTCATTTGTTGTTGTTGTGAAGCCATTTGTATCTCTTGACTAACAAATATTTGTTCTAAAATAAACATTGTTGAGAGATTTATATAATATTTTTATTGCTATGTGTGAGTCTTCGAAACTTCGACTTGACTTCAAAAGAAACATCAGCTTTGACTTCGTTTCTAATAAAATTCATGCTTCGAAGCTTCACTAATAAAATTATTCGCAGCTTAAATACTCAAGTTATGTTAAAATACAGCCATTCTGAGCTGTTTTGTACATTAAAAACTAATATTCATATGGAAAAAATCATAGGTAAATGAAATGCATTTTATGATAATAAATTGATTTATCAGATTGGAACAAATATTACAAACAACTGTACAATAAACCATTTTACGAGTAATTTTAATGCATAATATAATATAAGTAACCAAAATATAATATTTTTTCAAGAGTAAAGCAACTAACAAAAATTATTTGGACTTTGATTTGGCTTCGATAATATTTAATATATTCAATTTGAGTTTGATTTTAATTGAAAAGGTGGATTTAGCATACCCCTATTGCTATATATTACTACCACATTTATTCATGTTTTAATTGTTTATTAGTAAAACCTCAATAAATACGCCAAAGTGGTTTTTAATAGTAATAAAATATTAAAGAATTTTTCCAATAATGATTATTTCAGAACAAATGTGTGTTAATGAAGAAAGTTTAAAATGGTTTAATACAAAACAAATGTAATGTTAAAATTAAATTTAAACTTACCTGTAAAACATTAGTGACGTGCCTTAGCAGATGATATCCATTTTCAGATTTAAATTTTGTGACAAACTAATTTGAGACGAATCTAAACAAATAATGACGAATTTTATAAGACTTAGGATATAGTAATGTTAATAATATGACACGGAAATAGAACATCTCAGTGTTTAAAATAAGATAATACTACCGAGGCTAGACATTTTCTTTGTAAACTTGATTACAGGTATTTTATTTACCATTTTATTTACATTTCATAATTCTGTTCTTTTAGTATTACTATTCCAAACAATACACGTAGTCAATTTCCATCGTTTTAATTATTATAACAGATATAATTTCAAGAAATATTAAAAATAACACGTTTGGCTGAAACGGCCCGTTAAGACAAGAGAACAAGTTCAATTCGTTCTAATTTTTTTTAAAGTAGTTTCTATCAACTTCCCCGTTACCCAGTCAGCTGTTCTCCTCCATCAAATATTGTAATGGAATCCCCCCCCCCCTCCACTCCCCTGTAATGTTGGTACCAATGTATGGGTGATTTGCTCGCATTCCTCCTTGAGCCGCGTCAGCATTACGTCATCAAGGTGGATAGCGGAAGTCTGGCTATCTACCTTGGAGCATGCGCACTGAGCGCACACCTCGGAAACTCATGAACCGTGAAAATAAAAGAAGCACTTTTTACTGAAGTGTTCCCGCGGGATGACCCTTAAGTACAGTATTTGATTATTCAAAGTGTACTTTCTAAACAAATATATTATAGCCCAGTATTGATCGCGAAAGTGGACTAAATATTATGACTATCTCATCTAGTTTATTAGTCAGGATTCGAATCCCGTTCAGGAGTGCTAAGGGTGCTTTTTAATAAATAGTTTACCTTTAAACTCCATGAAAGTGTGGGTACATCTACTATACATTTTAAATTCCTCACCCCTACCTCACTATCACATTCCTTCCTCCCACTCCATTTTAATTGCGTCTAAATACTCGTTCGGCCTTACACATAACACTTATGAGCTAGGGGTCAAAAATATTTAATTTAAAGTAAGTGTAGGTCTACCACATTTTCATATATGAAGAGTGAAAAACAATAATTGAGTAATAACTGTTCTCTATACACTCAGTTCATGTATGGACCCCGGCCTCTTCGTCAATGGAAAATCAAACTAAATTAGATTGAAATTAATTAAAATGAGTGTACCTTGGACAAGTAGTAAGACTTGGTGGAAAAAAAAAAACTACAATTTTTTTTGTGGTGCGCTTGAGCTTGTTTTGAAGGTAAATAAAACTATGACTTACAACTATTACTGAGGACTGTGTAGTCCCACGCTCACTGAAAACCAATAGTGTATCAGAATGTTCAGACGTAAAGAGCTTTAAAGGCAGATTATACACTAGTTGTTAAAACGCGGCAGTTTTGCAAGTAGCTTACGCTCCCAAACTCTTGATTCTACACCTGACTGTCAAAATGCAACTATTAAACAGCTACCATAACACCACTGATTCTACACGAGAGGTTTAAATGCCACGGTTTTGCTTACGTTTTTGCAGAATGGTTTAAAAATATACATTGTACAAGCCAGCTGTATTGCGGGTCTTATTTTGTTGGAGGAAATTCTAAAAAAAAAAACTCGTCAAAATAGATGTTGGTGGATTCACCCCACATTATCTAACCGTATCTCAACAGGACAGTTTCATATTATGTTTATAAATTACAGAATGTACGCAGATAAGTTCGTTTTTGTACTATAGAATGTCTGTGGTTTCATTTGATGGACTACTTGGTTTAATGATTGAAGAGTATTTATTATTCGTGCTGAAAAACTTGTTGTCACATTGAGGGACAACTGCCTGTTAACGCCTGGTGTAGTTTGATTCGCGTTTCTACCACTAGGCGTTGAAACAGCCACTGGAAGTTTTAACGACACCACAGGTAGCGGTCAAAACGCTGGTTTAGGCGAAAAACCATTTTCTAATTTGACAACCAGTGTTTTATTCAAAGGCGCGGTTGTTAGCATTTTAACCGCTAGTGCAGAATAGGCCTAAGCCATTGACAAGATATCTGCGCTATTTTCTCTGCCCAGTCAGCGTGAGTGGAAATAGTTTCACCTCTGTTCGCTCTGCACTATATGATATGGTTGTGAAAGCCAATCAAAGTTCACAAACCAATAAAATCCGTTCAGTACGTAAAAATAGATGGGCCAAACCACATGGTTAATATGTTGAAACAAGTCGGTTTAAAAAAGTGAACGAGCTTATGTCGATCAGTGTGGATTTGTGTCGTGGTGACAGTACATTAGGCCCAGTTAAGAAACAGCCATGGGGCTGGTGGCCTACACGATACGTTATTTCACTCGAAAACAAAACACTTTGACAAAAAGCTGTTTATAGTTTGCATTGCACACCATCATGAGTGAACACATTTCTTCAATAATGTGAATGAATCAAGCTTTAGATATAACTGAAATAAGAAGTAAATCAACTGCCCTCCCATGATGTTCTGATGATGACGATGGTGAGGGTGATGGGCACAATTATTCTCAATTATAATTGCTTTATTTATTATAATTAAGTCGGTGACCTGGCGGTCTAGGGGTAAGGTGTCAGACTTCTATGCTGGCGGCCGGGGTTCAATCCTCGGTCCTGGCAAAGATTTATCTGATTACCAAACCCTTCCTTCACCTCTGACAAGACATCTTGTGAATGTGAGGAATGCCAGGCCTCCACCGTGGTTCGGATTCCACGTTAAACTGTAGGTCCTTCATTTCATCTCACAATCACCCTGCCACTACACATTAGCGTAAGTGCGTATAACCCGAACGGGTAGTAAGACGCGGTGCTAATAATAATAATAATAATATTATTATTATAATTAATACCATGTTGGGATACAGTTATATATTCTTGAATGTTTCACTAATGCATTTCAGCAAGATTTTATTTGATACCAAACTAAGATATGGAAACCTCAACTCTATAGAGGACCATGATAGCTTTCTTAATTAGCTCGTGTTTAAAAATAGCACCTCGTGGCGATTACTGGATGCGATGTAAACGCTTTTAAGTGTAGCAGTGCATCCTTTCTACATCCCGGTAACACTCATTATGAACTAGACTAATTTGACAGAAGGCTAGACTTAATAGTAGCAATAAACTCACATCCCGACTCAGAATTCTAGCAGGCACTGTCAGAAGCGTCAATTAATTTTTAATTAAGACAAGCAAACTATTCTTTAACGTAAATTTGTACTTAGTATGGCATATTGTCAAACACTTTAGTTCGGTCTGTAGTGGCATCTGTCTCTTGGACTAAGGGCCCCAGGTTTGATTACTAGCGTAGTAAAAAAAAAAATCCTTGTTGAAATTGGGGTTTCTGTTTTTATATGTATTACTCATAATCTGTATTACTAACGTTGTATTATTATTGTTACTATATGTATTGCGTTTGTAATTCACATAATTTTTACAATACCATTATATTCTAATAATTAATTTAATCGTAAACAAAATGTACGGTACTATCAGGGCCGCGTTTATGGGAGGGGTTAAGGGGGCAATTGCCTCTGGCCTTACATTTCAGGAGGTCACATTTATCCCAAAAATAATTAAATAAATTACAGTTATTATTCTAAATTTAGCATAAAATAGTGTACAGATACTCAACAGCAATAAGTATTCGTTTAGTGATAGGACTCCGTTACAGGTTGCTTAAAACACTAAATTTATGCAGCTTAAGAGTTTTGTTATTCGAGTAATGCAGCACATGCAGCACAGTAGAATATGATACCATTGTGCTAACGATGTCGATCCACAGACAACTAACAGTGCAAGGGTGCAAAGAGGAATTTACTTTTGTTAACTTAATTGGATTGATTGTTTGCATTTAATAAAGTACATTCATTCAATGGTTTGATCAAAATTCCATCAAAACATGATAAATTATTAAGTAACTCAAGTATCGAGTACGTATCAATATATTATAACAGCTTAGTACTAAAACTGAAAAACTGCCGTACAA
>CABEEJ010000004.1:678792-699319 GCA_901482245.1 Timema douglasi | reverse complement strand
GGGGGGGGGCTCAGATTTTTCTGCCCCAAGCCTCATATTTTCTTAAAATGGCCCTGGGTATTGTACATACATATAAACAATATTTTAAATTAATATTTAAGGAAAAAAATTCTTCAGCTTCATTATATTACTGCAAGGAATTTCATAATAAAAGTTTAGTGTGCATACTATAATGCCATATTAATTATTTAATTTATTCGATATTTTACTGGTAAAAAAGTAACAAGCTTCCAATACTTTTAATTTTTTTTTTAAATATTTCAATCTGTGTTTATAGTATAGTGCACGGCAAAGATTTTCTCTCTTCTTTACCTAAATATGGAGACACTTAAAACTTTTAAGATATGAAACGAAATAATATACATTGTTAAAGTAACTTATTGAGAAAAAAAGGAGCATCATCAACTCCCGTAATATTACCACAACTTTACAATGATAATATATTTCGTATCTAAAATAGTTTCGAAGATATGATGAAGATTGGAAACCTCTGCCAATTTAAAGTACCCTCAAAGCCATTTTCATGGGAAAATTACACTTTTTATTTTGTTTGTAAGACTAAACAGTGCCTAGGTAAGAATTTTAATTAAAACCATTAGAGCCAATGTCGAGACATTAGATGGTTTCTCCTTTCAGCCTTAAGTGTTTATTTATTTTTTATTTAGCACATCTTACTACCCATTCGGGTTAAACGCTAACCACACGTAAGTAAAATACTCTTAATTTTATGGTTATTCTACTTATACCTTTAATTCCAAAAACCTCTTTGGTAAACCTTTCATAAATATACCTTTTTAGCACAATAGGAAGAATGGTTTCCAATCTATGCTGAGGTACAAACACATAGACAGAAAGATGGCATCGCAAAAAACTCTTTTTCGGGTTCAGTGAGTCTTAGACGTAAGCATCCACCAAAACTTCGAATTTGTTTTTTTTTTTTACAAACAGAATACTTCCTCGCGTATAGGGGTTGCGAGAAAGTAAAAAGTGGACAAAATACTAGAATGCCTGAGAACACAAGCTGTCAAAGATATCTAAAATATTGATTTAACTACGTATACATCAAATTTGATAATATATCATTAATAATGGGTCAGTTCAAAGGTTTTATAGATTCTGGTTCTTGGTTCCAAATTATCCATTTTGTCTCTCTCATTATATGTGAATCGGACATAACCTATATTCAGTCATATTAGACCAACTCAGTGGTATAACGGTCAGAGTTTCTGGATACAGATACAGATATCCCGGGTTCAATCTCCATGCTTCCAGATTTTTCTGTGAAGCAGTTAATCTGGGTCGGGTTCAACTTTGCCTTGTGAGGACAAGTGAAGAGCTACTTGAAGGAAAAAGTAGCGGCTCCGGTCTATAAAACTGATATTAACGGCCGTAGTGACCATTGTGCTGACCACATGACACCCTTTATCTTCCAATGTTGGTACTATCTTCGAAAACACGTGGCGACCGCTAGATCGGCATAGCTCGCTTGTGAGCTGATGACATGGAGTGTAATTTTTTTCAGTCATATTTATATATTCGTTTATAATCTTACCCACTTCGGTAGTCGAATGATTCAATTCATCACTCTCGCAATATAATGGACTGCTGTTGACGGGAATATTAGGCTAGGTCTTGAATCCTCGTCAGAAGTACTGAGGGTGGTTTTCTTCATAGATTTTTATTAACTAACCCTTTAAAAAAATGAGGGTACACAGTTCCAGTATACAAGCATAAGCTCTAACGAGTATGGAACGTGTTAAAATAAGCCATTGTATGATTGTATGTGGGTGTATGTGTAAAATATTCTTTAATCTATGCATTCAAGAGCCGAGAATCCTGTTACATTCTTATTTATAATATACATTATTTCTGGAATTTAATACAAAACTGAAACCTTACCACTAAAGATGCGTACCCATACTTATCACACTGAATATGGGTATACCCACAGAGTTCACCATAAGGACGAATTGGCCAAACAATTATTTAATTTATAACCGATTACAGGCAACTCTGGTAAAAAAAACACAACATCTATATGAGACCACATGTAGACGTGCCGCAATGTGCCCTTCTCATCAAAACATTGGCAGGAATGGTGTAAGGTTATTGCCCATAACAACAAATATTTAATTGCGTTTGAATATTGTCACACTCAACCCGATTGTTTGGTGATTAAAAAGTTTAAAAAAGAACATTTCTTTGTGTAAATTAGCATGTTGTTTTACACTAGTGTCGGTGAACGTATGACATGCTTGTCCAAAGTGGCACAAGAGATTATTTTCTTGGCACGTAGCATTCACTGCTGTCCCGAGTTGTTTTTTACGCCAAGCCAAACTTGATAAAGTCTAGTAGTAGCCTACATGATTACAAGTAGTGTCAATTTATTAGGCGTATGGGTAATTTGTTATTAAAATTATGATGTGTTGCCTAAATAGGATTCCTAAGAGTGCTTCCAATAGACCGGAAAAGAAATAAGACCAGTGCCGGAAAAAGAAAGCACCATTACATTTTTTACTTATGAGATGTATATTTTTAGAATAAAATAATAATATACTATAATTATAATTTAAAATAATAATTACTAACTTTGGTTTAAGGGTATGCTACTCTCTCAATAGACTGGGCTGCAAAAGACGGAGAGATAGAGGTTGTAATTCCGGTGAAGTGTATTGAGAGTGGTTTGTCATAAATGGTTTTATACTCTCCCTCCACGCATATGTGGGTAAGCTTCCTCTAATTACCAAATAACCTATCCCTTAAACTTCAGCATAGTACGTATATAAACGTTTATCACAAACAAGTAGTAAATCGTGGTGCTAAAAGGATTTGTTTTTAAAATGCTACGACACACTTGTATAAAAATTTCTCATACGGAACCAACATTTTCAAAAATAGTTTTTTATTACACTACTCTGATTTAATTTTTCTTTATATAAAAAATAGAATCTTGTTAATATCAATAAACACTCTTCATTTCTAAATTTTAAACAAAATTAGTCAAACAATTTTTATAAACTTTCAAATTTCCGTAAATGAGTTATTTGTATACTACCCTCAACGTATTCCTATTTATCATGAAAAAATTCTCTTTTACTCAATTTTGAAATAAATATTTAAGCAATTTAAAAAAAAATTGGGATAAGTAAACTACACTTAAATTGATTTAATTAATTATTTGTTTCACGGGACCATCAATCGTCAACATCCATAAAAATCTGGAATCTAATTTAATTGACGATCAAAATAGTTACTTCTTTCCAAAAGATCGAGGGAAGGTAAAAATACAAATATTGTAATATATTAACAATAATAAACGAGATTTAGATAAAATTCGTTGATATTTTTTTTTATCTAGAGAGCAATCGTAGTTTCCCTCTTAAGAGCACCACCTACGTGAATGAACATATTCTCCCACTCTAATACTTTGTATGAGGACAGCTCTCAAAATTAAAAACTAATAAAAATTCTCAATTAATTAAAAAAAATTCTACCTTATTAATATCAATTTATTTGTTTGAGGAAGGCGAATTAAATCTTTCTCATAATTTACCTTAATCTCTGAAGTTCCTATATTTCACATCAAATGTAATAGAAAATGAGTTATTTCTAACTTTTATATGATTTTTAAAAATAATAAAAATTAAAATATAAGCCTTAGGAGTGTGCAAAGCTTCAAAACTTTGACTTGGCTTTGAAATAAACATAAGCTTTGACTTAGTTTCGAAAACAATTATTCCGGCCTCGGAGTTTCACCAATAAAAATAATGACAGTTAAAATATTCAATTTATGTTCAATTATTACCATTCTGAGCATTTATTTAAATTACAAATTAATATCGACATGAAAAAAATATGAAGTAAATGACATAATAGCTTTATTTATCAAATTGAAACAAAATATTACAAACAATTGTGTTATAAAATGTGTTTTATGCGAGCTTTTTCCAATAAACTGGAGTCAAGCATAGTTGTTAGATACCTAACTTACGTTTGGAAGGAAATTTACTTAGTTGAATTTATCCAGGTTTGATATTTTTCTTTGTGAGATTCACATTGCATTTGACTTGTTCAGACATACTTTATCCTCCAGATTTTAACCATTTTACAAACAAAGCCAAGTATATTTATAGGTATTTGTGTTCCGTATAAAACTGCAAAAAAGACTCATATAAATTCTCTGTTATATATATGTACATTGGCGAAGTAAATTCTATATAGGACGGGGGATATTTCTAGATCCTGGGGTATTCCCGCTTAGATAGTGTACAATGACGATCATTTACCTTTAACGCGAACAAAAAAATGTACATTTTGCAAAAATAATCTTAATAAAGGTATATAGGCTTTTGGAAAAATGTTCGCAGTAATCCGGAGAGCCAGACTTTTTTAAAAGCCTTTCCATCTGTATGAATTTACTTTTTGTATAAACAGTCTACTGAATTTTCTACAAGCTTTTAATAGGATGAGTGGTAGATTGTCGGCTTTGGAACCTGAATGGCAGGTCAGGAATAATTAGTTAATCTTTGCCAACATATTTCAACCATTCAAGAATTTTCTTTTCAAACAATTGCTGAGGCAGCTTAGCAGGCTTTCAGGTTTTTAGAAATCAACCTTCTGCAATTGTTGTCGTGAATATATTATATATTATACATAAACACTTGCGGGAGTGCCATAGCATTTCACTTGTGAGAAAGTACGCTCTTGGGGCTTTCCGTGGTTTAAATGTCTTGATCCCTTGGTCTAATTCGTTATTCGGTGTAGTGGGAATCATATCAAGGATTGTACCTACGAAAAAACGTCTCGCAGCTTCCCCTACATTTCTAGTGAAGGATTCATCTTGAAATTCACTATTAGGTGCAAATTGGTCTTCAAGTGACTCTGCTATTGGCTCTGCCTTGTCATTCGGTGTATACATAGTCCCGATTCACCCGAGAATAGTTGGGTTTTCAATTCTAATCTCACCTTATTGAAATGTTTTACTACCTTTGTGGATTTGTTTTCACTATTAGCATCTTCAGATATGTGCGTATTTAAGGTTAATTACTTTTGCCTTAGCCTTCCTACGTACCAAAGCGCTTGATCTGTTCCATTTCATCTTGTGTTTGGAGAGCTACGTGTGTATCAGCAATGGCATGCCTCTCTTCAAAGCTATTAGAAACCCTTAATGTGTATAATATATACCTAGTATAATATTATGAAATTTAAATTATGTCTAGTTGTACACTTAAAATAGTGTGGTTGCTAAGTCTTGATTAAGCCATCCATATCGTATTAGGTGATTGTATCCAAGTTATATGAATCCTCCAGGAAGCGTTTGTACTTAGACCAACCGTTTGTAAGAATATTCGTCTGAAAGAACATTATTTGGGGATTTGTATTTAGAGGTAGCTTGCAAAAGATGGAGATATGGTCGTATTCCAGTTAATTCACTGTTGTAAGCTTTCCAATTGATTAGTGATGTCTTTTAAAACTATGTCAAGAACATCTGGGAAGTTTTGAAAGCTCTAAGGATAAAAAGTGGGCCCTGACGCTGCTGGAATGAGGTAGTGTCTTACAGTTGAGAGAACAGCCAGGACTAAAATGTTTCTGTTTGTTTGTTGGTTGTTCCCCAATTTTGATGTTTAAAATGAATATCACGCATAGTATAGAAGTTTTAATCTGTAGTGAGGAAGTTTAAGTATTAATTGGTCGAAGGTGTTTATGGGAGTCCTATGCTTTACGGTGAGAAGGAACACGTGTTGTGTTGTAGGCACTATTTTCAATTTTGTTTCAATGCCATCTAATCTAGGAATAGTTGTATGGTGATGCAAAATACAAAGTCTAACAAAAATTGTTGTTCCACCTTCTTTGTTTTGTTTCTTGTCCGTCCTGTATAGGTAATAGCTTCAGAACAGAGAACTTATTGGTTTAGAAACATCCGCTTGTCTCACTTGTCCAAAACTGAAATGCTATTAGTTTTGCCAGCTCTGCTTGAGAGCATCTGCTTGGAGGCTCCAATCAAACTTCAAAAACCAAATGACACAATCCGTGCGCATGCGCCTTGTAGGTGTATGCGCTGTTTAGCTAGACACAAGAAGACAACGGAGTTGACTATCATTTTGTTAAGTTAGTATATGTTATTTGTTATGGATATTTAATATTCACTCAAATGGAACGGATACTAAGCCGTCTTAAATAAAAAGTCCACTTTCTGAATAAACTGATTTTATCGTCATACTATTTACAAACTGATCTAACTCTCGAAGAGATACAACACCCATTTTAAGGGTGTTGATTCATCACTGTGACAGGGGACGCACCAGCCTTACCATTTATATATTTTTAGACCATTCTGGGAATCCAACCCGGAACTATGAACTCATTAGATAGATTTGCTTCTGACTGAGCTAAGGTTTCTGTGTGGAACAGCTGCTATAGTTGATGAGTGTAGAAACAATTGGTGAGTTGTATCTCAATACAACGCTATAATTTGAAAACATTAATCGTGACATTAATCTGAAAGATCTGTTTAGTCATTCAAACAAGAGCACGTTGATAGTCAGTTGTTTCTAGTTTGCTTTGTATTTCATCTGGGTCAACACACATTTATGGTAGCGTGTGAATCGCTGACGCCTCTTTTGCAGATTCTGCTCTCTAATATTAAGAATCAAATAGCCAAAGCTATTATTTATGCTTTTTATTGAGGATTTCTCCATCAAGATAACATATTCTGAAAATTGAAAAATTGCACATGGACACGGGAATCGAACCCGGGACCTTTGGCTTAGTACGCAAATGCTCTAACCACGGAGCTATCCAGGAATCTTCCCGTACTCAGGGTCATTCTTCACTCATATTTTAAGGCAGAGTCTATGATGGACGTGCGGAAATCATCGGCTATTTGATTCTTAAATATGCGATCTCTTACAATTGTAATAATTGTACAAATGGCAGCATGTAGCCAACTCCGATTCAAATGTGGCTGCGTTATCTGATAGCTCGTGATCTTAATAAAAGAAATCACATATTAGTAACCGATGATTTCCGCACGTCCATCATAGACTCAGCCTTAAAATATGAGTGAAGAATGACCCTAAGTACGGGACAATCCCTGGATAATTCAGTGGTAGGAGCATTGGCGTACTAAGCCAAAGGTCCCGGATTCGATTCTCGTGTCCAGGTATCATTTTTCAATTTCCATAATATCTCTAATTTTAGTGAACGAGTGATTCAAACATTAGACCTAGAGCATGTTTTTGATGTGAACAGTACACTCATTATCAACAAGAGCCTCGCTTTATAGTGCGATCGTCAATTTTTTAAATTATCATTTGTAGATTTGTATGTAGACTATGATATATCGTTTTAAATACATTTTGATTATTATTTTCACAGGCACTTGACACAAAAGTGGGCTAACTTACACCTAGATCCTCGGTTAAGTGAACTCCAAATCATTCACATTAGAACGATGCTATAGCCATTAGAAGACTAAACTACTAGCTTATGTTCATACAAAATCATGATAGACGGCGCTTAAATTACCAATATTAATTTTGGGCAAGTTTTTTAAAAATGTTTGTGAGATGTTCTCGGTATTACGTGTCCTCAGTTTTGGATGCTAAGTGTAAAGTGCTGTATGTGTCAAGTTTTTAGTGGTGAGTGTTCTAAATATCGAGTTTTTTTTGTAAGTGTTAAAAGGGTTGGGTTTTTAGTGGTAAGTGTTCTGTGTGTCAGATTTTGAGTTGTAGGTGTCCTGAGTGTCAGATTTCTAGTGATAAGTATTATGAGTGCCATGTTTTAGTGGTAAGTGTTCTGATTGTCATGTTTTTGGTGATAGGTGTTCTGAATGTTAGATTTTTAGTGGAAAATGTTATAAGAACAGGATTTTTATTTGTAGTATTATAAGTGTTGGGTTTTTATTGATAAGTGATCTGAGTGTCAGGTTTTTGGCGGGAAGTTTTTTGATTGTTCGGTTTTTAAAATATATACATTAAATGATCCAAAATAAAGTAGGGTGTAGGTTCACTATATGTGACTAAGTGCAATCATTTTTGCTATCTCCCATCTTTCGTGTAGGAGTGTCTAACAGCACGCAGTCATATCCATCCCGGCATCCTTGGTTTGGATCCTGACCAGGTTAGTATACGGCCTGATCACCCTGGATTCACGTGTGCCAGTTTATATCTCAGCGCTACATTTAAATATTTAAATCTACTGTGTTTGGGTGCCAGGTAATTTCACGTTCCCTATCAAAGATTAGACTGAGTTTGATTTAAATAGAAGATAAAATAAATTAAATGACCCAAATTAAATATTAGGATTAATTTATTCAAACATTTGTTCCTATTCATAAAGAATGAATATAAGTTAGGGAAGTTGATTGGAGTGACTCCGCGAGTGTGTAAGAAATGTCCTATCTATGTGATGGTACGATCACAAGTGTTTTTCCATTGGCTGCCACGAGGGCTTCTGGCAGGCCTCACCGCGTCCAAGGTAATGCCCCCCTCTCCTTGTACGATTCCCCTTTCTAGAAAGAAATTAGCCAAGGTCGCTTTCACTATCACTTAAAAAACTGTAACTCAGTTCGGTGAGATCTTTTACAATTATTGTCCTGTTCTTTACTGCTAGATTTGAAGGATCGTAAATACTAAAAAAACACAATTTGTATTGTACCCTTATTTTAGAAAGGGAGACCAAGTGACGCTCCAGTACGTCCTTCACTGTAACTCATAAATCCTGCTAAAGTTGACATGAAATATATGTTATGCTTCATGTGTAAGGGCCGTGAGAAAAGATACAAGTTTTGGACTTTTTTATAGCAAAACATTTTTTGGAGGGGCCAAAATCAATAAAATATTGCTCCAGTAGAAACATAGAGTTTAACTTTCTTCACATGGTGATATCAACAGTTATTGAATATCTGTCATGAGCAAAGTGGTATTAGATGAGAAACTTATCAAATGAAGAGAAAAAAGTTGTCATTAAATTACAGGACACCCTTGATATATATTTAAGCACTGATGAGGTCACCATATGAATTATTATTATTATTAGCACCGCGTCTTACTACTAGTTCAGGTTGTAAGCACTTACGCTAATGTGTAATGGTAGGGTGATTGTGAGATGAAATGGAGGGCCTACGGTTTAACGTGGGATCCGAACCACAGTGGAGGCTTGGCATTCAACACATTCACAAGCTGGGATTAATATACGTCTTGTCAGAGGTGAAGGAAGGGTTTGATAATCAGATAAATCTGTGCCGGGACCGAGGATTGAACCCGGGACCTCCAGAACAGAAGTTCGACACCTTATCCCTAGACCGCCAAGTCACCTGTCACTATGTGAAGAAAGCCAAACTATTTTTCTACTGGAGAATTATTTGATTTAATTTGGCCATAAAAATGTTTTCTATTAAAAAACCTTTTCTCACGTCCCCTGCACCCCCGCCCCTAATTATTTTGATCGTTCCTTATCACTTCCTTACCTACACATAATCTTGCTCTCTCAATAAAGAAATCCATGCGTACGTTTCCGGCCTAAGATAAAGCCATTTTTGTACAGATTTTGTTGAAATCTTACCAAACAAATAAATATATATATTGTTACCCGCATCGGTAGACACGTGGACTAAGCGACAAACTCGTCTGGTATAGCTTACAAGTGACCAACAGGTCGGGTGTCACGAGAATATTTGGTTCCTTTATATAAAAATGAGGGTGGATTGCATCTTAATTCTACCTTCCTCACTCGTACCCCTTTAGTGGAATTAAATACGAATGGCCCATACAAGGCGTCAAAAATTAATTTATTATACAAAATGTCAACTGATATCTAGACTATATCGGTTAGCACGTGGGTCTGAATGTCAAGCTTATTTATTCTAGTTTTCCGGTTACATGAAGGTCAGGGGTATAATACCAGCCGGGTCAACTGAGGGTAGATTTTCTGAAATTGCTTTCTTCTCTCTCGCCATACAAAAGCAGGTACATTTCCTCTAAAGTATGTCCCATTCACACAAACCACATTAACGTAGTTGATATACATGCATGTAGCTCAATTGGGTACTAATACTCAGTAGAAAAAACAAAGCACAAGATCTTATTTATGTAAACTACGGTGGTTCTGCCGCCAACTGTACGTGTGGCATAGCAAGTAGGGCAGTCCCCTACAGCGAAGTGCAATGCTTGTCGCCTATTAGGAAAGCTATCGGCATCTCACTAACTTGGCTGGGATCGGAACCGATTCGTGACCGGTTGTGAAAAGAGAGCCCTAAAGAGAACGGAATGGTAATACCAAAATAATTAAAAACACTTTCATATCTTGTTGCAGTTTTCTCTGTAGTAGACCTCCGCATGATTATGCTAATAAAACACAACTACAGGAAGCATAAACAAACATAAACATCCACAGACAAATTTCTTCTGTGTTTTATATTTGATACCATTCACTCTTTATGTAAAAAAATTGGCTATGTGCTGTGTATGAAAGATTAATTTATTGACCCGATCAAATAGTGAACTCACCAACCATGTTAGGTGAGTGGACAAAAGAGACCATCTTCAAATCCGGACCGGGTGTACAAGTGTGGTTTTCGCTTATTATATTTTCAACCTCCGTCAACGCCTATATTTGAACACTGTCTGTAAAATAATACCTTCCTTATCCCAAATAATTAGTGTAAACATATCTGATACACTGAATTTATACTAAGCGTAGTTTAAAAAATAGATACAAATATCCCATTCACTTTAAGAGCCACATTAGGAAACTAATAGATTAAATACCCATAAGACATTTTACTAATATTATATTTAAAATAAACATTTTTTTTATCGCCGCGTCTTAGAACCTATTGAGGATATACGGATATATTCATTTCAATTCAATTTCTGCTGGCTAACAGTCACAAGAGCTATAACAAGCCAGCACTGAAAAGTACACACATACCTTCCATGTAAGCATAAATACAAAGATACAAAATGCAAAATCATAGCTAAGTAATGATACTTACAAATAAAAAGCTACTAAAATATAAGAAAAATAATTTTAATTTCATTTCATTTTACCTTATTCAATATACTATATTAATTTTATATTTTTATATTTACTATATGTTAACTATTCTAATGTATTGGGGTAGGGATAAGGAAAGAAGCGTTTTAGAGGAAATATACAAGCATTTGCATGGAAGGAGAGTGGGAAACAATTTAGGAAAAACCACCCTTGGCAAACCCGACCGGAACTTGAACCCTGATATCCACGTCCTCAGCAGGCCAGTCTAGAAAGAGAGTGACGCCTTAGACCATTTGGACACTAAAGCGGATAGCAAACACGTTAAATCATTTTATTAATTACAAACTTATTTTCTAATTTACAATGTATATTTTTTTAAGAGCGACGAATTTCTGAAACAACTATTTCGACTTGAATATTGTTTCCCAGTTCATACTCCTCAGCTCAGTTGGCAATGATATGTAGATTTGTATCACCATCCCAGGTTCGGCTACCGATGGGAACAAATGTGTACCCGCACCCCGCACATACAGGCATATGTTTGATCTGGTGTACCGGTGACGCGAATGTCAGGGCTCAAATCCCGGACTGGTATACTAAGAGTGTATTTTTATTAATGGTTTCTCACTTTATCTCCACGCAGATTTGGGGACATTTCCTCTAAATTCTACCTTCTTCCCTCCTACCACATTAGTGGAGGTGAATGCATAAAGCTCGGACGGGACAAAAGAGAAACACACACATTTTTCACATTTAAATCGAAATTGTTCCGGTTCTCAGGGAAAAACTAATGATATGAAGATAAGTTGTCATGTTTATCCTAAAATTAAGAAATATAAGTCACTAAATCTCATTGGCACTAAATATTACTCATATATTTTTTTCAAGTGCAGTAGCGTATCGATATTTCGAAGTTCTAAATAATTCGAGCTAAGAGCACGCCCGGTACAATCTTTTCATATTGCATCGATCGGAATTATATATTTGACGTGGAAGGAAATAGTGTGGGAAAATGTATCTGTATGGAAATGTCCTGGATTTTATAATCCTGTTAAAATGGAAATTAAAAATGAAATACTTAAAAAAAAACATCTAAAATATCACTTTAAGACAAATATCTTTACTCCTTTTGAGGTAAGTTTTGTTATAATGGAAGAAGGTAGAAACAAGAGGGATATAAACACGCTGAAGAGAACGAAGCTAATACGGTTTTGACAATGAAAAGGTCGGCCTCGGTTGTCTTGGGGTAAAGTGTTTGCTTCAGAACACGGGGTCCATGGGTTCAAACCCACCCGTAGTCAACGGATTTTTCTTAAACAATAAAAATCCGTAGCACATCTTCCTTCGGAAGGGAAGTAAAGCCGTCGGTCCCATGTCGATTGTGGTGTGTTAAAGAACCCTGGAATATATATGAAAGTACCTTCACCAGAAAAACTGGTAGGCTCTTTCACTCTCGCTCATAAAATTCTCGTTTGCTGATATAACCAATCGGTTTAGAAAGTGCATGTCAAATACGTCAAGCAAATGACAGCAAAATTTACAGTGAAAATAAGAACACAGTTCCCGACACACTTTAAAAACATGTAGCTATGTTTATAAACAGGTAGCTATCTTTAATTTCACTGATTATCTCGTGTATTTAAAGTTTTCGATAGTTAGATGTCACCCTGATTCAATTCAACTAAAGTTATCGAGATTATTTCTACTTTATTAAATTTCTCTCAGGCTATTAACGGCTTATTCTAGGTGGTAGGGACGAGGAGGGTAGTTTTAGAGCAAGTTCATCCAAATTAGTGTGGAGAAAGATGAGTAGCCCTAAAAATAAACCGTACGTAGATATATTACCCTTCAATGAGCCTGGCCTGGATTCGAACACTGAACTCTCTGCCAACGGTGATATAAATCTATTATTAATATTATTATTATTAGCACCGCGTCTTACTACCCGTTCGGGTTATGCGCACTTACGCTAATGTGTAATGGTAGAATGATTGTGAGATGAAATTGGAGGACCTACAGTTTAACGTGGAATCCGAACCACGGTGGTGGCCTGGCATTCCCCACATTCACAAGATGTATTGTCAGAGGTGAAAGAAGGGTTTGGTAATCAGATAAATCTGTAACGGGACCGAGGATTGAACCCCGAACCCCAGCACAGAAGTCCGACACCTTACCCCTAGACCACCAGGTCACCACATATAAATATAATATATATTTCATTGCGAAACCATCTCCCCAGACCCCACAGATACCGATGTGGGTCGATAATAATTATTGTGAGCAAATGTTCTGGGAAATATTCAGTAGGTTGAAGATACATATTTATCGGAACCAATGGGCTGTATAGACAGCCACCACGCATATAATTAAATAAGGGACCAGCCCTTAGTAATGGAAAGGTGGGCTAAGGCATCAACCTCACTTTTCCTAGTTTACCAAAAGTGGGGAGGTTAGGGTTCAAATCCCGGCCAGGTTAACAGAGGGTGTTTTTTTTCCTAAAAGGATTTCCACTCTTCCTCCCGCACAAATGATGATGAACTTCCTCTAAATGTTACCTTCCTTATCTCTATCTCACTACTGAAAATATATGGATATACCGGATGGGTTATAAAATGCAATAAAAAAAGGAGTGGGGTAATGGACTGAAAGAAAGCCACTACGCCATTGCTTTAACAAATGACATAACAGTTCACAAGTATTTATAACCCCAAATTCTTCATTAATGTCAGTCAGGTACTTAGTGAATCTATGGTTTTATTTTACAATACTCGGCCACCGCTCCACCTTTATGCACGCATTTGAAAATAATAGCGAATAAAACAATTCAAGTAACAACAAATGGGTACACATCAACTCGCCACAATTTTATTGCTTACACACCACTGTTTATTAACTCGCCACATGCCATTTCCAGTCGGATACTCATCAACTCGCTACGCGCCTTCCGTGCTCCTTGATCATGACATCCATGCGCGTCGTGTCATCGCAAGAACTAACCTAACATATTCTAGCCTCAGCTGTACTAACCTAGTATCCAATATGTACCAATTTGAGTTTTCAGACTATGCATTCAACAAATATGTTGACAAGGATGGGAATTTTCCACTTAAAATATAGATCAGTATCAAAAAAATAACGTCCCTGTATAAGGTAATAAAATAGATTATATTTAATTATAAAAAAAATCAGATTCTCATTTGTATTACTGTAATACCAAGATTTTACTCTAAAAATGGAGCATGGTGAGTTGATGGAATTGCTAATATAGTCAAGTTTTGCGAATTGATAGGTGTGATGAGTCGATAATTGTGGCGAGTCTATGATTGCTAGAATATATCCCACCTCAGTACACTCTGCTGATATTTTAACCCCAAAATACTCGCTTCATTGTTATTATTTTGACACATTTATTAAAGTTTTAATACTAAAATCTCTAAGCCCCCAATTGAATATTATTAAAATATATATTCTACTACAAAGATCTCAGTCGGTAGTGTGTTTACCTATTGAGCTATGGGTTCCTAGTTTGATTCCCGGCAAGGCAGAATAATTATTTATCATTGGTGAAATGTTGATTTCTCCTTTAACAGTGATGACTGGGTGTTGTGTCTAGTCTAGATTTAGGTTAGTTAAAAGTCGTGTTCTTATATACTCAGTTGGTTTATAAAGTGCACTTACAATATATCAAATAAAAATTAAAATAAATACAGTATTAGTGATTAGTAATAGTGTGGTCAGAGATACAAACTACATATTATTAAGGCATGTGCTAGTTTATAGAATTTTAAATATCCCCCTTCTTCCTTCAATACCGACAGTCATCTTTGACTAGTCACAAAGCGGATTGCGAATTTTCCACAATATATCGATATATTTATCATTTGATATATCGAAATACATTATATACCATCGGGTGTTTAGAGATATTGAATTGCATTTTTCTCGTCGAATTATAACGGTGGTATTAAGTTAGTTGCTGTTCTATGATGATATTCTATACGGTATTTTACTTTTACATCTTTTTTATTCATCTGTTGAAATTATCAGACCAAATTAATAAAAATAGGGAAAAATTGAGTCAGTTGATAAAATAAAAAAAAAGAATTGTTCAATTTATTTTGATTCACAAGCTTTAAATAACAATCCGATTTATGAAATATATCGATGTATCGAATACTAAAACAGCAATACAAATAGATAATCAATGTTTCTGTAATTGATATATATCGAAGTATTGTTACCATCCCTAGTCACTGGTGCTCCACTCAGCTCTCCTCTCAATCACGCGAGCAAGCAACGTGCGAATACATTCAAAGGAATGCATAGCTGAAGTTGGATAGCGTCGACGTGTCGTGACGCGAAGCACAGTACTGAACTGCACTCGGTGTCAGAATCTTTGAACAGCCTGCATGTTTAGCCAGTCATGTGAAAGCTGGTCGTTCCATTCAGCTTGTGCATCAACGTGGGTGGTTCCAACCCAACCGTCGTGTCGTTCTGTGAACCGACGTCAGAATGCCCTAGGAGAAAACTAAGATGGTTTTCCCGTCTGTTTGGTTGTTTTGAATACACACTCAACTTTAGTGTTGTTAAACGATGGCGAGTCCATTCCACATGTGCAAGGTTTGAATGATTGTCTTGTATTTAACATGTACTCTCTAAATACGCAGATTATAGCTTCCCGCATGAAAATTAACCTAGTAAAGCAAGCATAGCATAACACTCTCTACCTTTCTGCCCTCTTTCTTTATATATATATAGTCTATATATTTAATATCTACACTCTACATAGTCCATTCACCATAGGAGTGGTGACAACTGACAGCTAACAGAAGACATAAAACGGTCAAAAGTAAAACACTGTTAAGCCCAAATTGCTTGTTGTGAAAGTATATAAAGTACATATATATAAACTTAAAACCCCCATTTTTATATAATAAAAAATACAAAAGATGGTCTTAAAAATTAATTCCATATAATTACAATCCAATAGTTATTGTTTGCTTATGATGTTGGTTGGGGAATACTGCAAAGGTAGGAATAAATAATAAAGTATAACCAATATACCTATTAAAAATAATAAAATAAACAGAAAATATTTTGTGTACACGAGAAAGAGAGAGAATTGCATCTTAGATTAACCTTACTTTGCAATGGAAAACACAACGAAGGTTATCTTCAGGTTATTGGATGTGAATGATCAGCGATTAACGGCCAAGAGGTTTTTGTACCTGAAGAAACTGCGCTCTACATCCTCGGAACTTATTGGAGCATACTTGAAGTATGGAATGTCACCTCACATTATGTCCTATTTAATGTATTCTAAAGAGTTACTTTTACTGTCAGAAAATATTAGGCTATGCTCATTGTTTCATTTCTGGTCGTGCTAATATACACGCGAGAAAATGAATGGTTCCAAGTAAATGAAAATAATGAATTTGCGCATTAAAAAATAACCCATTGTCTCTTACAATTTGTAGCTAATGATTCTAAAAATGACAGAAAATGCATGATAAGAGTAGAAAAAAGAAAAAAATGCCCCCAAAACGCCAAAAAATGGCATAAACTGTAAAATACTATGAATCTGCAAAAATTATGCACAAAAAATTAATACTTTCAATATTAAGTTGTCATAAAATGTATTTACATACAAGTTACCACTGAAATAGACTTCACAAAAAAAAAAAAATATAATGTCATACACTTCCGGGATCGGGTCAAGACCAATATTCAATAACTGTTGATATTACACTATGTATAGAAATTAAGCAAAATGTATCTAATAAAACACAATTTTATTTTGCTATAAAAACTGTAACAATATTGGGTTTAACTCGCATTCCCTTACCCCCCTACCCCCATCATATATGTCTCCATTTTTCTCAAGGTAAACTTCTGGTTGCGCCACTGTAGTTAACCACTCTAACCACTGAGGCTGAGGCTGAGAGGCCCTGTTGCTGCCGAAAGGAAGGCGCATGGGATGGCCAAGAAGGTATGCTGGCTGCACAGACACCGGCAGAGTGTGTCAATGAACTTAGAGTGGACTTCCACTCTACTGGAACATTTTGAGAAGTTCAGTCCGTCCGTCTGTCTATCCGTCTATCTCTCCACCTATTCTTACGCTTGTCTAACCATTACCTCCCTCACGGCACCTTCCTCACAGGTGGCAAGACTGCAGGGGAATTTCTAATTAACAAAACAGACGGACCAAGGAACATTTTCTGCTGACGATTATCTTCATTTGGCGTTCATCTAATATTATTTTTAGATTTTGGTTTCGCTTTTAATTGGAGCAACTTAACACAGGCATTAAATAATTGCACTTTAGTAAGACGTTCTACCGTAATGACTAATTTAAAAATACATTTTTAGAAAAAAACATGCTCTGCAATAATAATCATAAAGACTATTCGGGTTTATAACCGTAGTTCAATAGGATAGTGCATTAATAGCTTTGAAGTTATGGTTCGAAATTGAGTAGCTGTTTCAGCATCATTGCATCACTTTTTATATTCCTTGACATATTTGTTATCACTAACTAGCAAGAAAAATTCACACTGCATAAAAGGCTATAAAATGCTAATAAAATGGTTCCTATATATTTTACGAAGAATATATATGCTCTTGGTAATTTATTTTTATTTTAAAGGCTTTAGTATGTACCTAATTTTATAGATATTATTGTGTTATACTGATGTTCGTTGCTGCTTTTCAAAATATGTCTCAAATAAGTTTTTAATCCAATTTAAATATAAAATGAAGCTTATTTTCTGAAATGAGGTCGACCGCGGTGTCTACCAAGGATCCAAACACAAATTCACATAGTTATAGGCCTACCAATAGTAGGATACAGATACAGAATATACATTTAGAATGTATATTCTGTATTTATTAAGAGAGTGGGAAGCCACTTAGATATAAAACACTTCGGTACACTTGACTGAACTAATTCCAGTAACTGGAAAACCAAACATATCAATCTCATTTTATTTTATTAATCTAAATAGATGATATTGAAGTACAGTATAAAATAAAACTTCCAAGCTGGGAACCGTTTTATAAAATACCAATAGTTTCCCAGTTGGTTTTTGTCAAAGCTTGGAATTTTATTCAAGCCAAAATAAAAATTATATTGTTTTACACTAGCAGAGTGTTAAAACACCGGGTGGTTTATTTATATGTGATTTATCCACTCCTTTTTCATGCCAATGCGGGTACACTTCTTCTTAAATACACTCACATTCACAAACTCTTTGAGTAAGACTTTTTAATTTTATTCGTGGTAAATGGATGAATAAAGAAAATGCAAACAAATATATAATACTATACTTATGTAACTATTCTTAAGTCTATAAAAATTACTACAAAACAAAATTTTCTAAAACTCATTATAATCCTTGAAATAATTATTTCAACTAAGAACAGAGATTACCATGGAAGCCACCTACTTAGTGGTGGAAAAATTTTCGCAGTCCAGTATTATTTAAGAGAATTGCAATCCACAAATTTTTAAAAAAACACTAAAATAATCTTTAAATAACCAAATTGTCCTGTTTTGCCCATAACACTAAATTACCACATTTGTTTAAGAAAGTACATTCAGTTCCATACGCATATAATTATGTTAACTATGCTGACAATAGTGTTATACAAAGATCTGTTAAGCGTGGACGTGAAACGTGAATAATTTATTTTAGGCTATTAAAGGCTGTGTCACCACCATCCTTTTACTCTCAATATTTCTTGAAGAAATTTATTAATATTAAAATAAGATAAATTAGTTCCAAATAATTGTTTTATTAAAAGTGTTGACCATATGTGAAAGTCTAAAATGTTAACAAAACGGTTAAATTTAAATATAATATATAATGGCTCGGTAACATCATATTATTCTAAAGATTGGTGTAATGGAGTCTACCTTAATTTTATTAAGACTATAATCAAATACTGTTGTGCATTACCGAATTTTAATACCGGGTTTAAATTAATTTTTAATGCAATTAAAATGTGAAAAGTAAGCTCATTGGCTGAAGCATAGCCTTGAAGGCGCCACCTACTTGAAAGAATAAGTATCCCCATACTGCAATATTTATTACGGCAATGGCAGACTTGAAGCGTCAAAACCAATGAAACATTTCATAATTACCTTAGAATGAATGTTCTGTTGTCACCCTGTTACAATCATTTGATTTATTTGTTGAAAGTTAGATCTATGTTTCTAATAGTTTAATTTGATTTAAGAACTGTGAAATTTTTTGTGAATCGTTATTGAAAATGATACAATCTTACTTTGAATGTCTTTTAAAACTACATAATTTAAATCATGAGGTTTTTAATCCTGCAGGGGCACCTTTAAACTCTATTTTGACGTGAGTTATATTTAAAAATAAATAACACTGCATAAATGACGCGGAATTTCTGGATGTTTGCAAGGCATCTTAGTGCTTCTAAAAGACGGCGCTTATTTATTTTTTTGTTACATTCAACACTGAGGAACGTCACGCGCCAGACGCTGTTCTTGGCAAAGCAATCCTCACGGGATATACCGCATGTCTTCCCGCTTTACTGGGGAGATCCCCGGTTGCCTAACTACTGTCTTATTCGATTCACGTGATAAATATACATGTACGCATTTTTCACGTGCTCCACGTCTTACAATATATCCGGGTTGTCAGTATTGACGGGAATAGAAAGGTAAAAATGTGCCAGAATTTGCAAGGAGGGACCGCGGGAAACCATTAATTAAAAAAAAAACTTAGTGCATCTAGCCATAATTAGATTCTGGACCTCCCTACAGCCATAAAACCATAAAAGGTGAGAATGTTGCCATTGTCTACAGGCTGGTATGGACTAAAATTTAGTTGAATGAGGAAAAAATCATAACTGTATAAAACAAAACTGATAACCTCATCTGTAAAGTGAGAGAATATGAGAATTAGCAGAAAGAAACCGCATCGTTATGCGGTTATCTTTGAAACTAAACATTAATTATAAATCCTCTTTATTCCCTATCCTGTGGGAATTTCGGAAAATCCTAAAAATGGTTATTAGTGATTATAATTACATACTTGCATGCCAAATTTGAAATCTCTAATAATTATAGTTACGAAAATAAGGCAACTTTAAAGCGAAACTATAAATACTCTTTATTCCATATCCCGTGGGAATTAAAAAAAATCCGACCTTATTACTTGTCTACATCTGTGCAAAATATCAGCTTTCTAGGTGCAAGGGCTTGGGCTGGGCATTGATGAGTCAGTCAGTGAGTCAGGACTTTTCTTTATATATATATATATACTAGCTGACCCGGCAAACGTTGTTTTGCCATATAATTAATTTTTAAGTAATTTCTAGTGTAGACAAAAAATAGCTTACTTATTGTAAGTGTGTAAGAATGTGGTATATGCGTGAAATAGGCATGGAGCGCTGTGAACGATGAGGGAATATAAAAATAACAAAAGGCAAACATTATTTTTAAGTTATTATAATTTATTCCTTAAAATTATATATCATTAATTAATCAATTACGACA
>CABEEJ010000004.1:639782-677620 GCA_901482245.1 Timema douglasi | reverse complement strand
AAAAAATGTCTAAAAATTATAGAAAAATGTTAAGGGTGGACAACCCTTATCACTAAGGGGTATGAAAAATAGATGTTGGCCGATTCTCAGACCTACTCAATATGCTCACAAAATTTCATGAGAATCGGTCAAGCCGTTTCGGAGGAGTACGGGAACGAACATTGTGACACGAGAATTTTATATATAAGATAAGAAGATATATATATGTTTGCTGATGTAGAGGTGGCAGAGTTTCAAACCCCAGCTAGGTATACTGATAATGTGTTTTTTTACTAAAGGTTTCCCACTTTTCCTCTACAAAAATTGTGGTATATTTATTCTAAGGTCGACCTTCCTCATCACTACTCAATTAGGATAATTAAATTTGTGTTGCCGGGGTAGTTATACATATGGGGGAGGGGGGAGAATATAATTAAAATTAACAAAAATAATTAGCGATGATAGATAAAAATGGGACAATCTAAAGAACGTTGATTTATTTGGTATGGACATTAAAGTAACATTGTTGCGCAAGAAAATAAGCTAGCGCTTTCCTACTTCCCAATCCCACCTTATCTTGTCAACCGCTTCTGACTACTAATTCGCCCTGGCGCACATATATTTTCTTGAGTTCACACGGTAGTTCTATGTTTTGGCACAGAACTATACGAGAGAGGCTTTAGGTAGATTGACAATATCATCAACAAGGTCAAATGTTGGGTCAAAATAAATTAGATGTGTTTGGAGGAAAAAATACTATAAAATTAAATCCACTGACACGCTACTGTGACCAGTTAGTTTGGAATCAAGTTATTTAATAACTTTATACTATTAGTATTATTATTAAACAACTCTCCTTGCCAGAAATGGCTAAGTAACAGGTTTCAGTGGCTTGTTTGAGCTCAAAATACTCGAGTGATACTTTAAATGAAACTTTCTCTCTATGATAATGTTTAAACCTATAGATTTATATGGAAGAAATCAAAGCTATACAAACAAATATAAATGAGAGGCTAAGATTGGGGATGAAATATTATAATTATGGACATGAGGCCTATGTCTATTATAATCACGTGCTAAGTCAAAGATCCCGTGTTCGATTCTTATGCCCAATTTGTTCGATACAGATTTATATTTAGTTTTTTGTAAATTTGAGATAACAAAATTGTCTACCAAATAATGTTGCTGTAGGGAAGCTAAGCATCAATTTTTTTCTTACGAATGAACATATCTGGCATTTATTAAAAGTTACTAGATCTATTTTAATGTATTCATACGTCAAGTCACGTGATATTAAGCTGTCACTTTTTATATATATTATCAATAGGTACTTATGAAATAGCATTAATAATACAGTAAAATACTATCAATATTGAGAGCAAGAAAGGTTTTTTTTGTTCTAAAAAGTGATACAAATGTCCATTCGTAGTAAAATAAAGATATGTATTTAACTATGACTTCCTTAAATCTCTGCCATTAATTTGATACTAATTAAGAGGTTCGCCTTACGGAACGGCGAAATGCGCCACAGAAGTCTAGAAACAATACATTATTATTTTTATATAAAAAATGTGTTTATTTAAAATATATTTCACGCCAAAATAGGAGCTAAAAATATCGAAATTTCCCAATGGATTTAAATAATGGACACTTTAAATAATCTTAAGAGATTAATGAAAATATTATGAAATTAGCTTAATACAAACGACTTTTTGTTAGAGATGTCACAGCTTTGAGATTAAATTAAGTAGTAAGAAACCTGAGAGGACATCAAGGTAAACTCGTATCATCAAGTGTAAATCGAGTTAGAAAACTGTAACGACAAGACTTTTATAAAATACTAGTGAATCGTCACAGCAATGGCTGCAGATTATTGCATTAAATGTATTCTAAACATTTTATTTGAAAAAGGTCTGTATAATAAGCTCAAACTCTAATTTGTCTTTAAAAATGTACTCTTCAAAGGCTATCAGATTGACATAGGTATTTAGCTTTCAGAGTTTGATTTGAATCAAAACGTGTATTTTTCGCATTCACGCCATGATGAGGACTTTAAAACGACTCCTCTCCCGGTTATTTATTTCTTTGTTGCATCAAGCCACTAAGGTAAGAATTGAGCTGTTATTATTTTCAACCAAAGAGAAGTACTTTTTTACTGGTATACAATTATAACCAAATAATGGTTTCCTTAGTGATGTAATCAAAGAATGATTGTAAATATAGGCTACTGCCTACAGAGAAGTAAAAGATGTAAAATTTTATAGAAAAATTGGGTTTTAGTTTTTAGCTACCACTTTTTCTGACATCCTGGACCCCCAATTTTTAAAATGATTGTTCATTGGTCAACATCAGTTAAACCTGTTTCTTTTAATTTCAATTACTGGACATGGGTTTAGTAAATTAGGTATAAGAAATAAATAGAGAGAAAGAAAGTGAGATATTGTGGGAATGTGAGTGTATGAGTGTGTGATTGTGTAAGTATGTGAGATTGAGATTGCTGGTAGTAGCAAGTAAGTGTGAGAAAGTGTGTGTGAAAGAGTAAATGTGAGATAGTGAGTGAGATTGAGTGAGTGATAGAGAGAGAAAGTTTGTGTGAAATAGATAAAGAAGTAAATATAGTGGGTGCATGAGAGAGCGAGCGAGCGAGAGAGAGTGTGTGTGTGTTTGTGTGAGATAGAGAGTGTGAGTGTGTGTCAGAGAGAGTGTGTTTGAGAGACAGAGTGTGTTTGAGATACAGAGTGTGTGGGTGAGACTGTTTGAGAAAGTATGCGTGTGTGAGTGTGTGTGTGAAGGTGTGTGAGAGTGTGTGAGAATGTGTGAGAGCATGTGCGCAAGAGAGTTGTGTGAGAGAGTGTGAGAGAAAGTTGTGTGAGTGAGGTGAGAATGTATGTGTGACAGAGTGTGTAAGTGTGTATATGAAATAGAATTTGTGTTAAAGAGAATAAGTGTGAAACAAATTGTGTGGGAAAACAAAACATGTGTGAAAGAGAATTTGTGCAGAATAAAGAGTGTTTGTAAAATATTGTATGAGAGAAAGTGTTTGAAAGAGTGTGGGAGAGAAATTATGTGTGAGAAAGAGAGTACGTGAGAGAAATGAAGTGTGTGAGAGAGAGTGTGTTTGTGTGATAGAGAAAAATTGTGAAGGAGAGTGTGTGAAAAAGGTTTTGAGAGAGTGTGTGAGAGTGTAAGGGAGAGCAATTGTGTTAGAGAGAGATAGTGTGATGGATAGTGTGTGTGAGAGTGTGTATGAGAGATTAAGTGTTTGGGAGAGATAGATTATGCGTGAGAAGATATTGGGGTTGAATAAAATATAACTTTGAAATATCATCAAGTGGTAAAATGGAAACAACTGAAATAGTTGGTATTGTGATACTATTTGAAAAAATGAACACCAAAACATATACATAGCAATTAAAATAGCTATCTAAACACATTTAAGGAAAATTTATCAATTTTTAAAATTATAATACGTACCAAAATATATTTAAACATCATTGTATCGTTTTTAATTTATAATTCACGCGCGAAGCAAAACGTAATAAAATATTTTCCTACCTTTTCTTACCTTCTCTACCTTGTAATTGGCAAATTATAGTCAATATCGTTGATTTAAATACGAATTAATGACCACAACATTCTAAATATAATAAATACTTTCTCAGTCTAGGAAAGTAATTCCTTGAACCAAAGAATATATGTACAAGATGTGCTAGAACAAGCTATTTCAACGGCCATTTTGTGACCACAGGTAAATATTCAAAAAGAAAAACGAAGGAAAGGTATGAATGAAAAAAAAAAGTATATTTTAAACCCGATATCATCGGTTTGTTTTATAAATATATTAATAATTGCCTTTTCTTTATATTTGTTGTACAATACCACTAAAGTAAGAGTTGATTTGGTATTATTTGTAACCTGAGAGAAATATTTTATTTACATATATAGAATCAAGTGCAAATCAGGGTTCCCATGATGATGTAAGCAAATAATGAAAAGCTGAAAATTATCTGGGAGTATCATATTTTTGTTGGAAACCAATATTTTTACAAACATCCTGGACGCCTAACTTTTAAAATGAGAGGTCTTTTGTCAAAATCTGTTCATCCTTTTCTTTGTAATTTATGTTACCGGAAACGGGCCTATAAAATTATATTTAAGTTCTAAGCTTTAAGGAAGGAGTGTGAGAAAAATGATAAAAAAGGCAGCGTTCTTTTATTTAATTAGAACAAATTTTTTTTATAATAAATAGAATATTTCTACAGTAGAAACTGAGAGTTTCTACAGGGGAATATTTGATTTATTTTGGACAAAATGTTAGGCTATAACAACAGAAATAACAGTTACATTTTCTCGCATCCCCTACATCCCTACCTTAAGCATGGCAGAATAAAAGCGTGGATTTTTATCAAGCCTTTCAATAAACAACCCTATTGCACCCAACTGGGGTTTAAAAATAATTCTTACTGTCCCTGGCAATCTAGTGTATTGCGAGCGTATGCTTTAGACTACGTCATTACCGATGTGGTTTCAATTCCCTGAAGTATATAATCCATTATTTTCCCACTTTGTTTTACATGCAATCCAACTTTCATATGAAGAGCCTTATCTGACTGCTAAAAGAGCTATTAGATCTACTTTTAAATATTTATAAGTCAAGTCATGTGATCTGCAGCTGTTAATTTTGATAGATAATCTAAACAACTATATAATAACACTAATAATATAGTAAAATGTTATCAAATACTGGCCGAAAATACACTCATATTTTCGAAAAGCGTATTCCTATACAAATTGGACTATGCCTTATCTTAGAGCACTAATTATTCAAGGACGACATTTTTAAAAGACAGTTGTTAAATATATCTTGGTAAAAAAACGGAGGAAGGTCTCATGATCTAGGACACGATTCTAAGCGAAATAATATTCCCTAACAAATCCAAGCATAAATTGCACTAAAACTTTTTTTTTTTGAGTCCCAGTTTTAAATTTTATAATTTTGTTTTTAAAGAATTAATGTCCTCATATGTATGTTTGGTCTGATAAATAAGATTAAGGTTGGGTCCAGAAGAGTCAACATTTCGTATTAAAATTTCAACTTCCGGTTAAAATTTTCGACATTTTATTAGGTGTTGCAAATCTTCATGCCATCGTATTGCTATTAAATTCATCATTTATAAATTTTGACCAATAAAAAATGTAAATATTGACTATTAAGTCTAAAATGGATATAGATCATTGTTGTACAAACATTTCTTCTAAGATTTTTATTATTATTAGCACCGCGTCTTACTACCCGTTCGGTTTATACGCACTTACGCTAATGTGTAATGGTAGGGTGATTGTGAGATGANAGGACCTACAGTTTAACGTGGAATCCGAACCACGGTGGAGGCCTGGCATTCCTCACATTCACAAGATGTCTTGTCAGAGGTGAAGGAAGGGTTTGGTAATCAGATAAATCTTTGCCGGGACCGAGGATTGAACCCCGGCCGCCAGCATAGAAGTCTGACACCTTACCCCTAGACCATTCTTCTAAGAGGTTTAAGGAAAAACAGCATAAACTTTTATAGACTTACTTATATTTATTTACTCTATGGCATTGGAGAATTATTGCGTTAAAACTTAAATTGTTTCTCTTTACAACTAAAGCTCACAAAATTGTATAAATATATTTGCCAATATTTCAAAAACTGTTGGATATATAAAAATATATTTCATATAAAAGTTTTTTATTTTTAATAGTACTACAATTTTGCAATGATAAGTTATTTAGTATCTCAAATAGTTGCGGAGATACGGAAATTTCTGCTTCTGTAAAGTACCCTAAAATTCAATTTCATGGTAAAATGAAAATGGTCATTTTATTTATAATGTTAATCAACACCTAGATACAAATTTTAATCAAAATCGTTATAGTCGATTTTGAGAAAATATTTTTTTTTTCTTTTAGCCTTTTCTTAAACAACTTTTAATTTTAAGTTTAAACAGACACATAGAGAGACGTCATTACAAAAAACACTTTTCAGGGTTTGGCGGGGCCTTGAGAGGTCGACATATCAACATTTCATGTTAGATCTTATTTTGCGGTAGCAATACTTTTACCTTTTGTGTCAGAAAAGTTAAAAAATATATATATTTATGTATAGATTGAAAGTTATTGATTTTATAAAAATATGATTCTTATAAAATATTTGTATTATAAAAAGACTTAGATATTTATAACAATAAGTGATTTCATATCTCAAATAGTTTAGGAGATATTATAAAAAAAAAACATTTACGCATCAGACCGGAGGCCTTAAAGTCATATTGCCGAAATATTGAGAGAAGCCATTTTGTTTGGATTATTTATAAATGTTCAGGAATGAAATTTAATCAAAATCGTTAGAGTCAATTTTGAGAAAATCAACTTTTTCTCTTTTTGCCCTTTTGTAAACTACCCTCAATTTTAGGGTTAGCTATCCAATCCCTCAAATCCTAATCAAACCCTATGATAACCCTAGATACCAAGTCTTAGCCCGATCGGTAAAATAGTTTAGGCTCTAGTTGGAGGTACAGACAAACAGACGGTAAGTTAAAAAACTCTTTTTTGGATTTGGAGGGAGAGGTCCATGTAACGTCAAGATTCATCAAAATCTTGAGTTCGATTTTTTTGATGATCACAATACTTTCTCTACCTGTAAGATAGTGAGAAAGTAAAAATGAAAACAAAATGAACCGCGTGAACACGTACAATTATAATGAATTAATTTGTATTTAAATGTACAGATTTATTAAGGTATTTACAGACATTGAGTTGCTATAAGATTTCTTAAAAGCTTTATTTAAGAGTCGAGACAAAAAACCGACCCATTTTTTGACTGTTACAGACAATTTGAATGTCTGGAATATAAGTAGTTATTTGTATAAAATAAAACAAAAAAATTGTGCCATTTTAATAAATGAAACAGTAGATGGTCATTCTCAACATAATCATTATGATAAATGACACGTGTGAACAAATTCCTTTAACTTTTATTCTCATTAAAAATGAATCAATTGAAACTATTCATTGAAAAAAAAAACACGCACGTGAGAACATGCGCTGGCTAGTGTACTGATTGACGTCACACGCTCAGCCAATCAGATGTCTTTCTCCAACTGGCACTAACTTCTATTCTCTTTACAATGGTCTGTCCCATGTAAATTGTGACACGTGAAAGATCCCTGGAAAGTACGAGTATGTGAAAATACCCTTTCCGGTAAAACTGATAGCCCCTTTAGTGTTCGTTCATAGAAATTCTCGTGTGCTGATACACACAGTTGGTTCAGAAGGGGGACGTTAAATACCGCAATTAAATAATAATAGTTTTTAGACTCTTATAAATATGATGTAGTTTATTTCTTTGGCTTACAACGTCTTGAATAGCAGTCCCAAATAAAAATAAATGGATGAATACTTCCCATCTCGTATCACCACTCAACAGAGATGTACGCATTTAAATTATTCAGACGGGATAAAGATGAGGAAGGTATAATTGAGAAGAATCTACCCACATTTGCGTGTAGGAAGATTAAGAGATCATTCATGAAAAAAAAAAGCACACACACTCAGTGCACATTGGAGGGAATCAATCTCCGATCTCTTTGCCGGCGCCACATCAGGATAAGTGTGTCTTAAATTTAGTCCATGTGCTAAAAGACACGAGTAAATTTAAATCTCGTTCTTTAGTTGTGGCTTCATTGGGTTTATTAGCAGAACACGTAATCACTTGGCGGAATGCCGTTAAAAAAAACTTCAATAGTACTGCGTTTGTGGTCATTATGTGGTATACGGAACCCTAGGGAAATAATGTTAGTGTTGGTTCTTGGCGTAAATAGCTAATGATTTTTATCATAATGTTTTAATCATAACAGGGCAAATAAAATATTGTCAAAAAAGGGCTGTGATAAGAATGCTATAAGTATAACTTAAAAAACAGAATATATTGGCCCATGAGCTTAAAAATTTCACAAAAATGTCCAAAAAAGGAAAAATATAAACTTAAAATGTTTTACAATTAATATTCTCTACATTAAATAAGATTCCCTGAAAATCTTTGAAAAATAGTTTACATGTAATATAATTTTACTGACAAATTGTAAGAGACAAAAGGGAAGGTCTAGACGCAGATGGCAGGATAACATTAGAATGTATCTGAAAAAGAGTTGTTTTTTAAGTATGTAAATAATTTTCTAATTCCTAATACTACAAAATGATTAAATAGTTAAAAATAAACTAGATAAACAAATATTTTATATTATTTAGACATTGCAAAAATATACTCTTTAGTCATTACTTTTTTTTTTGTAAATATAAAGTATTTTTACAAGTATTAATTTTTTTTTCAATTTGTGCACTACATACTCTAAATATGGTTTAAATAAGCCCTAAAACTTAAAAATGTGCAAGTGTGCAATTTTATGCAAAACAAAAGAGAGTTAAAAAATTGGATTAGCAAAAACATGTTTGTATTTTTTCAGCAATGAAAATAAAATAAAACTATATAATGACATAAACATTCGATTCCAACTTATGATCTTTGTTAAGCGAGTATTATAGATACTATTATATCAATCCAAGTCTTTATTTTCCCTAATAATCTTGAATCTTGGATCTAAATCTTAGAATACGTGGTAAACATAAGAATAAGTTTAATTTTCTGTATGTATTCTTAAATTGCTATAGAAAAGAAATATTAGTTAAAATTAAACATATTTATTTTGTAATAGTGCATTGCCCGTTTAAAGCGTCACTCTCGTTTTAAACTGGCCCGTTGAAGCCTGAGAGCATGGAATTCGAATCCCTGTCAGGTATACTGTGGGTGATTTTTCCTAAATGGTTTCTCACTCTCCTTCCACGCCAATGCTTGTAGATTATCTCTAAAATACTTCCTTCCTCATCTCTACCCCATTAGTATAATCATCATTTATGCGTATAGCCTGAACAGGTAGTAGGTAATACGTGGTGATAAATAAAAAATAGTGCGTTAGTTATCATATATATTCAGTAAAGTGGTTTTTAGTTGGTTTTTTAAGTGTGTTCGACAATATAATTAGATTAAGCTATACCCCCAATATGCACAGTATAAAAACTCTAAAACAAATTCCTAATCAAAATTAATGTTTTCGACTCTTGCATACGATATTTTCTTTAAGGCTCCATCCAAATTAATACATATATGTAAATACTATATTTTTAGCTATTGGTATATACATTTATTTAACCATACTATTATAATACCTGCAGTTTTCACCCCTATATCACCAATAACATAATTGTAATAATACTACTAATAAGGAAGTATTGCAAGTCAAAATTAAATTGTTTGAAATTTGAAGCATATAAAAATTAGGCCAACATTTTTGCCATATTATTAAAATTTGAATATTTTCTCGACATTAAAGTATTATTTTAGCATAATATTTGATCTATTTTGGCATAATCTATAGTTTATTTCGGCATTGTATATATTATAAAAGTGATGGATTGAAAAAAAAAAATCGGTGACCTGGTGGTCTAGGGGTAAGGTGTCAAACTTCTATGCTGGCGGCCGGGGTTCAATCCTCGGTCCCGGCACAGATTTATCTGATTACCAAACCCTTCCTTCACCTCTGACAAGACATCTTGTGAATGTGAGGAATGCCAGGCCTCCACCGTGGTTCGGATTCCACGTTAAACTGTAGGTCCTCCATTTCATCTCACAATCACCCTATCATCACACATTAGCGTAAATGCGTATAGCCCGAACGGGTAGTAAGACGCGGTGCTAATAATAATAATGATTGAAAAAATATATATCGTTTACTATTTTCAGCGTGAAACTACAAGAATTCATAAGAATAAACTAGCTTGTAAATATGGTAGACCCTAGAAAATGGCAAGAACATCTCCAGATTATATTCTTATCTCTTCCCTTTGGAGATTCTCGCCTCCCTCCAACCCTTTCTCACTTATTTATAAACAACAATAAGAATCCAAACCAATGTTTGTAAAGGTAAACTATACTTGGAGACATGTGTGCGTTATATTAATAGGTCTTCTAACCTTTAGCGCCGATGCATAATAAACCCGTAGGAAAGGTCGTCTAGGTTTAGTATTTTTATTTTTATTCCAAACAATTTAATTCAACACGAAATGTACCGTTAGCTTTTCAAAGGAACACATAAAGTTTATTGCTACATGTAAGCACGCAACTCCTAATTTATACCCCAATTTTCTTACGAATGATTATATCTGACAGCTGGAAAAAGTTACTAGATATACGTTCATGTATTCATACGTCAATTCATGTGTAGTTCAACAGTCACTTCTGATAGAAAGTATCAATATATATTAAATACTATTGATATATTAAAATGTTGGCAGTGTTTTTATTTTCTAAAAGCTAGTCCAAGAGTCCTTTCGTAAGAAAATCAAGGTATACATCAGCCCTGGGAAAACCATGGTCTGCCCGCCACGTATTTTTATATGGCCCGCCAAGCTATATATCGGTGCATTTTTTAATATATAATTCTAAAAAAAAGTTAAATCTAAAATTTATTCCTAGAAACAAAAGAATCCTGCCAGACAAACTATCTATTTCATGTTCGTATTCTATTGCTTGAGACCAAAGCGTTGGAAGCCCTGATCGCTCCAAGGAAAAAACACTCTTGATCACTTTTCAACCATGCAAACACTGACGATACAAAAAAATAAATTTGAAGAATATGCCAGAATGATCAACGCTTTGCGACATGAATTTTCTCGCAGGTTTTCTTTTTCGCAAAATTAAAAAAGGTTTGTCGATAGTTCGCAATCCATTTTCAGTTGACATTGATAGTGCACCGAATAAACTTCAACTTGAGATGATAGACCTGCAGTATAATAATGGCTTAGGGGAATTACATGGTCGTGAAGAAATTTGTAAATTTTACAGTTCTCTTGATTCTGATAAATTCGCAAACATTCAAGATCTTGCTCGTAAAATGTTGGTCATTTATGGATCGACCTTTATATGTGAACAAACCTTTTCTGTGATAAATCTCCATGAAAACTCCTTACGATCAAGCATTTCTGATGAACATATACATACAGTTTTAAGAATTTTGACGACTAAATTTACATCTGACATTAAAAAAAATATTAAAGATATGACAAATTTGCATTCATCTCACTAAGTCATGTTTTATTGGAGAGTTATTACTTATTTTTTTAAACTTTTTTATCTTGTCTATGTAATTTTCTATTTTTATATAATAAATTGCGTGTACCAAAAAATCATATTTTATTTGGATGCCCGTTATAATATTTTAATTCTCAATGTGGCTCTTCAGCAAAAATATTTTCCCAGGCCTAATATACATGTTCATCCATACTCTGCGTCTCTATTACCCTGCCGAGCTCTTTGCTTAGTGTATGACACTAATGTGCTGGGTAGGAGTAAGATCTAATTTAGACGGAGTTTAAACTAATTTGTTTAAAGGGAGAATGGGAAACTATTTTAAGAAACACCTAAGCACACCTGAGTGGGATTTGAGCCACAGCCTCCCAACCTCCCAATCACCACAAAATTACACAAAACGAGACTGATACCTTTGTCCAAATGACCATAGGTGTGCATAGCATGGCTAACAATGGCCCAAAATATGATGAGGATGTAGAAAATGCAATGAAAGACCAGTGTTTGTGCAGTTTTTTTTATATCAAAACCTCTTTTTGACCAAAGTAAATAAAATATTGCTTAAATAGGATCATAGAGCTCAACTTTCTTCAGATGTTGATATCAATAGTTGTTAGATATCTGTTATGAGCATAACGGCATTGTATGGAAAACATTTAAATGAAGATAAAAAGTTGTCATTAAATTCAAGGACCCCCTTGACAGATATTCAAGAACTGTTGAAGTCCCTATGTGAAGAAAGTTAAACACAACGCTCCAGTATGAGAATTATTTAATTTAATTTAACCAATAAAATGTTTTGATCTAGATCAGCGTTTCCCAAATGGATTTCCGTGTGGTAGAATTAAGGGTTCCACGAAAAAAAATAAGCTTTAAAATGTGCAAATTGCGGCAAAAGTTGTTGGCATACTTTCTGGATCATAGATTTAGATTATCTGATTGATAAACAAACATTTTGCGGTTATCCGAAATTGCACATTTCACAAAATTTAATCAATAGTAAAAGAAAAAAGTAAACATTTTATTACTAACGATAAACATTTTTACTGTCTCTTAGTTGAAATCTTTTATATCAGTTGTGAAGTAAAATAATTTGAACTACCATCCAACATTAAGGATTTTCTTGAAATACCTAAAATGAATTTGAAGAATAAATTTGCAGTGACATTGCAAATCATCTTCACAAGTTACACACGTATATTATTAAGTAATATCCATCCTTGAATGAAAAAAATAATGACTAGGCTCAAAATGCATTCGTGCAAAATAAATCTGCTAGGTTTTCTGACGTAGATTTTGAAAATCTGATTGACATTACTTCTGACAGTAAAAAAAAACTAAAAAAAAAAGTTTTTTCTATTACTTTTTGGGACGATTTACGTGAAGAAGAGTTGTTGCGGCAGTCAATCAAAGTACTGTTGCAATTCACCAGCACCCACTTGTGCAAAACTAGATTCTCGCCATACTCTGGAACCAAAACGAATTATCAAAACTGATTCGATTCAGCTCCAAACATGCGATTACAATATTGTCAACAATAAAATAAAATATTAGAAGAATTTGCAAAACAAATCATACTCTGCTCATTAAAATGTATGTTGACGTATATTTGTTTATTTTAATCTAATAATCAACACAGATTCTAATACGATGATTCCTATATATTATTTCTGTTGTCAATATCCCTTTTTCTTAAGTAATACAAAGCCTACAGCGATAAATAAGGTATTAGTGGATAGTTTTTTTTACCGACTTCTGACATAGCACTCAGTTTACGTTAAAACACGATGTTTGTTTAAAATTTAAGTTAAAAGAAAAATCTAAATTCAAGATGATTGCATTCTGACATCAAATATTGTATACAAAGCAGTATTGTAAATTGTAAATACTTTCACATTAATAAACTTTCTTTGCTACTTTGTGTATAGACTTCCCTGAGTATTTAGATTAAACAGCCCAACAAAAGACTAAATAGTATTTTTGGGTGGGGGTGGGGGAGATAAGGTTGAATGTGCGAAAATTTTGGAAGGGTTTACTGGTTATTATTTAATAAAGAGTAAAACGCAATCTTTTTTTCCCCCTGACAGGTATGTAAATAGAGCAGCTGCATTTATTTATGGGGTATGTAAGATGACAGAACCTGTATTTGACTTCCCCCCGGAAAAATTTAACTTTCAATTCAAAGGTATTTAACCTTCTATGTCGCTTTGTTTTTTTTATATACAACGCTCAAAATATTAAAGGGATTCCGTTATGTTGTACGAAATATAAAAGGGTTCTGTGACTAAATTTAATTGAGAAAAGGTTGGTCGAGTAAAAGTACGCTCACATTATCGAGGAGAAATGGTAGGAAAACTACATCTCACTTAAAAAAAATTACCATCAGTACACCCACCTGGGATTTGAACTCCAACCTTCCAGTTAACGGCGAACTTTTGTAATGAGAGTTGTACCACTCGTCTTCCAATTCGAGTAAGACAAAAAAACAACAACATAAATATTATAATAATTTTACAAACAAGCACAGGTGGTCCACGGTCTAAGCCGTCAGTCTAGTAACATAACGGATTTCTGAAAACGAGGGAATTCCTAGTTTTGAATTTATACTGGTCCTGGATATTAAGTATTTTCTACATGTTTTATAACACTGGTTTTTCTATCTCTTTTCTACGTTCATCCAAAACTAAACCTTAATTATTTATCCCCCTTTAAAATTACGCCCTTAATAGCCCAGCTCAGGAGTTCCCAAACATTTTAGACAGAAGGAACCCTTTCACCAGGAAAAAAAAATACTGGAGCTCTCATAAAATTATCCACGTCATTATATTATTAATATTCAATAAATACAGTTTTTTTTATCACAGCATCTTAATACTTGTTCAGGTTATAAACACATATTGTGAAGGACTCCACGTAGCACATTTGGGAAAACGCTGGCCTCTGTTATAGTGATAGTTAAATAAATTACATCGAACTACTTATTTAAAAAAAACAGCATGTTATTTACCCGTTTGGGCTATACGCCTTTTAGTTGCTCTTATTAGGGAAGGGATGAGGAAGGTATAATTCATAGTAAGTGTGCATGCATTTGCTTTGGGGGAGAATAATAAAACCTTTAATGAGAACACCCGACCGAACCGCAACCTTCCTGACACTAACAAACCAAACTAGATGAGCCAGATATTTATTTAGTACAAGTGTTCACTAATACGGGTAGAAGAAACTAGTTAATATATTATACACCTTCTTACATGACAATCAAGACCGCCCCTTTTCACTGCGCGCTTTGTAGCAGCAGACCATAGACTAATCAAACGCCTCCATGCATTTGCGTCCAACTCAACCTAAAATTTATTGAGTCGTAAACGTAATTCTGTATGGACGAGGAATGAAAGTAGTGACGATCGAGGGTAAAAAAACAGCCCATGATCCACCAAGCGAAGGGATTGTGCCAGCGTAAATGGATGATACATGGACAAAGAGACTACCATCCACTATATTTTCTAATAAGTTACAAAAACTATACTCCAGCCTGTTCACTAACCACTGCATCTTTAAAGTTCAAGTCAATTAATTTCAACGTGGTAGGGATGTATACACTGATCCGAAGATATTAGAGGCAGCACTTCTCTTGCGGCAAACTATTTTAAAATGGTAGCCTTTCTAAATGTCTCAGATAAATCTCAATATTTAGGACTTAACCCTTAAAACCGATATTAAGGACTTTGTTAAAATATAAATAAACCATATTAAAACGAATTTAGATGTTACAATAATTATTATCCTAGCTCTAACATATGGTATAATATGTTTGAAAAGCTAGATCTTTGACTAATGTTGTATTTCTATTGTATAAACTTTGTTATGGTTCAATAACATTTGAAGGGAAAACCTACAATAATAAAATAATACATATTTTTTGTGAATTTAAATTAGTGAATTATTTAAGAATTTAATTAAATTTATTAAGAATTTAGTACAGCCTAATTGTGTTTATGATATACATTTGACAGTTTGGGCTTTCGAATCAAAATATAAGCCAGAAAAATGATAAACGAATATAAAAGTTGTTGAATCATTTGTAAGAACGAAGTATTAATAAACATGTTACTCGTACTAGTGATCACCCGGTCTAAAAATCAGGCTAGCAAATACCGACTATAGGGAGATTGAGGTTCGAATCTAGTTGGATTGGAGGATGGTTTGCCACATTTGATATATCGCTGCAGTTTTACCATTCTCTCTCTAAGCTAACATTATAATCAACCTTCCTCATACCTAGCACTTATATTAGACGTTAATAGTTTTTGTATTGAACTTAAATATAAGAGTCACTAAGCTCGACAAAAAGTCATGAATTTATACTACAGTGTTCAATATTGACACCATATTTTGGTTAGATTTAAATCTCAAAATCACACGGCTTCACAAATTAACCCATGAAAAAATATTTATATAACGTCTGATTTATATTGGATGACATATTTGCACGAAAAGCTATGAAATATACATGTGAATTCTCCTAGCAGCCTTTCGACCTAACAGAAGCTTGAAGGCTAAGAAATTTGTATATTAAAAAAACCCAACTAAAAGTACACTGGTAGGCTAACGAATAGGTGCCGTCAACATAACTATTCACTATGCAACATAAAATAATGAGATTTAAAAATAAATAAATTAGATAACAGCTTCATGATTTTGTCGATTAAAATAGTGTTTTATCACTTTAAAAGATTAATTTTCACATTAAATAGATTCAAAATTAATTTGAAATGAACTTTAAAAAGCAGCGATACATTATAGTATTTATTATTTTAAAAAGTGAAACTGAAATATGTCTGTCCTTGATATCATACAACATAATCAAAGTTCTCATAGGCTTTAAGCTAGCGCGATTCTCATACTTTATTAAAATATTTCGTTTTCTCACTTTTTCCAAAATCATGTTTTATTATTCTGTTTTAAGTAATGAACTATGTCAATACATAGTACAAATGGCGTGCCAGCGTTGAGAACAGCCCGCCAATACCCCCAAGCTAACAAACACGAGACCTGATTCTAGTGGAATACAAACCACGCACATGTATACACCTGAGTTCTTTGACTGTTTTTATCATCACATATTAATAGGTACCTGTTTAATTTATCCACATAGATGATAATTACTATAATGAGTTAGGGAGGAATAAAAACACTTTAGAGGTAATTGTCCCGCATTTGCGTGGAAGGAGAGTGGAGTACCATAGATGAAAAACCACCCACCCTCAGTAGACCAGACTGGGATTCGAACACCGATCTCCCCGTCATTAGCATGCCAGTCTAACATGAGAGCGACACCTTAGACCATTAGGACAATGAAGTGGGTCTATGACATCTTCAGACTAGAATAATATAACCATCGATCTTCCTAGGTGGGAGGCCAGATATTTCACGCTAAAAGGCAAGTCAATGAAGTACTTTTCTTTTATTTCCAACTGGGCTAAATAGTCCGACTCTAAGATATAAGCTGGACACGCTAACCACTTGAATATTTGGAAATATGCTTATAGCTTATATCTACTAGGTATTTAATTTATACACAAACACACATACACACACACATATATATATATATATATATATAGTCTAATTTTCATAGGAATAGCCTTATACGACAGCTAAAATAAGTTACTAGATCTACTTTCACTTTAAAATTTTTTTAGCACCACGTCTTACTACCCGTTCAGGTTATACGCTTAGGTACTAATCACGCTAATGGGTTAGGAATTCGGAAGGTTGAATATATAGGAAGTGAACCCGCATTGGCGTGGAGAGAGAGTGGAACACCATTTAGGAAACCCATCCCCAGTTCACCGGACTAAGATTCAAACCTCGATTTCCCCGTCTTCGGCAGTCTATCTCAACACGAGACTAGCGCGTTAGCTAAGCCACAGAGGTGGCCTACTTTCACCTGTTCATACGTCAAGACATGTGATCTTCAGCTATCACACTTATTAGATAGTATTAAAAGCTGGCACCATGGTCTCATGTCCTTAACCCGGCCCATTGAACACCACCGGGTGAGAGCTAACTCCACCTGGCTAAAAATAAACAAATGCTTCCACATAGTCGGGTTGTCAACGGTATTAACATTGCGGTGACTTAATGGCCGCATAAGGTTCGGTGGCTGCTAAAGTTTTATAAGGGCCCAGGAACGTGGGGCATATCACTTCCCCATGCACAGGGTTACGTGGTTGGTACCGCAGTATCAGGATTGACTTAAGGCACAGAGCAAATGATGCTCAAGGTGGTTCAATATCGGACAGACATGGGCGTGGCCGTAAGGAGTGGTAGTTTGGCTGTGGGGCTGTGGTGTTGACAGAAAAAGGGAAAACTGCCCACTATATTTTCCCTGAAAGCCCCTTTTGTCAAGGCAACAAAATCAATCATGGCTCTTCCTGGGGTAAAACCCCAAAGGTAAACTTGTACCAATTATTGATCTCTGGGTGGGGACTTACTTCAGGGGGGAGCGATCAACAAAGAACACTCATAAAATAAAACTTTCCTTTTCATCATAGGAACATGGAATGTAGGACGATGAGAAAGGCTGGGAAAATAGAAAATTATAAAATGGAAATGGAAAAGTGTTGCGTGAACACTACGGGTTTAAGCGAAGTCCGGTGGAAATATTAAGGTGAAACAGTGTCTGTGAATTACACCATGTTTTTTCAACTGGAAAGTGCAGTAAAAGGAGTGGCTATAGTGATCAAAATTAGAGTGGTGAAAATTGTTACTATAGGGATGTGTCATAATGATGGATTAATGTTTGTGAAACTAAACGCTTAACCAATTAATATTTTTTATTACCAGTTTACATGCCAACAGATAACCATGATGATATCGATGTAGAAGACATATATGATGAAAGTGAAGTAATTATTCAACAGGCGGGAAGAGGGAATGTGGATACCATAATCATAGGTGATTGGAACAATGAGGTTTAAGAAGTACAGGAGCAGAAAATTATAGGGCTACGTACACAGGGGAAGAAACAGCAAGAGTAGATACTCATCGAATTATGCAAGTGGAGTGAACTTGTGTTGACAAACACCTGGTTTAAGAAACGGAAGACAAAACCATATGCATGGAAGATCCCAAAATATTAGCAGGTAACAAGTGGACTGCATCCTTGTCAAAAAGCTATTCAGAAAATAGAGAAAGACGAAAAAGGACCTATCATTTTAAAGAGTGAAGTGGAGGAAGCCATGAAAGACATGTGAAGAAAGAAAAATGCTGGAGATGACGACATACCATCTGACCTTCTGATGGAATTGGGAAACAACGGATTAATGCCTCTGACAAAACATATAAATAGGATCTACAAAACAGAAGAGTGGACCCCCAAGGAGAGGTATTCATGATGGCTCTTAAGAAGAGGAAGAAGTAAGCCAAGAAATTAAGTGACCACAGAACATCCTCATCTCTCATGTGGGGATGAGATGGGCAAGAATAATAAACAGGTGACTGGAAAATAAAATTAAAAGTGTGATGGAAGAAGACAAATTTGGATTCACAAATAGAAAAGTAACCAGGGATTCCATTGGGATGCTGAGAATAATTTTGGAGAGAATACTGGAAGTCAAGGAAGAGTTCTATATTGGTTTCATTGACTGTAAAAAGGCATTCGATAGAGTGAAATGGAATAAATTGATATAAATACTCAGAAGGTTATCATCAACTAGAGATAGAGAAGGCTGAATGCAAAGCTGTACCTGGTCCAGCGGGTGAAGGTGAGGCTGAATGATGGAGATACCAATAGCGTATGGATAGAAATAGGAGTGGGGCAAGTATGCTGTTTGTCACTCAGCTTGTTCAATTTGTATGTAGAATGGCTTGTCAGAGAATCCTTAGATAAACATAGCGATTTAAGAATAGAAGGACTCGTTATTAGCACAATAAAATACGCAGACGATTTAGCATTGCTGGCCAAAAATTAAGAAAAGTTGCAGAAAACTATGGACCAGCTGGTGGAGATAGGGAGAAAATATGGAATGGAGATCAACATTGAGAAGTCAAATGTTCTGGTGATTTCAAAAATAAAGAGCAGCTAGAAATTAAAACTGGAAACCAGGAGTTGGAAAACATAGAGCAGTTCAAATACCTGGGAAGTTTACTGATAAAGGATGCCTACTGCAACAAGAAAATTAAGTCAAGGATTGCAATGGCCAAGTAATCTTTCAACAAGAAGAGGTTACTGCTGACCAGCAAGTTGAGATTGGAACAGGAAAACAAAACTAATGAGATGCTACATTTTTAGCATAATTTTGTCTGAAGAAGAAACTTGGACTCTTAGGAATATGTAAAATAAATACTTGGATCTTTGAAAATTTGTGCTGGAAAATAGTTTAAAAGATCAGATGGACATACAGGCTAGGATGACAAATGGACAAGTCCTAAGAAGATAAGATAAGAAGAGAACCAATTTGGATGTGATTCTTCGATATAAAGCAAACTTTATTTGACACATCCTTAGGAGGAACTTTCTTCTGCAGGAAAAGTTAAGGGAAAAAGAAGCTTAGGAAAAAGAATGATTCAATTGAATGAAAGAAGAATAATCTGGAAGCTATAGAAGGAGATAGAGGACAGGGTTCATTGGGGGTCTAGATTTACTGATAATAAGAATAGACCTATCGTAAGACATATAATAATAATATTAATATAACCTATAAAATAAAACTAGTAATATAGTATAATATTATCAATATTTGTCGCAAAAAAGTTTGTATTTTTCAAAAGGCTTTCTTATGAAATATATTTATTTATTTATTGTGTACCACGTCTGACTGCCCGCACAGCATATATCCTTATTTTCACTTATAAGGTAAGGATAATGAAGGTAGGATTATTGAGAATCTCTACACACATTTTCATAGGCCTAGAGGTAGATTGAAAAAACATTTAATGAAGAGCCACCTTGAGTACACCAACCATAATTTGAGACCTGGCCTTCAGTTACGGGCAAACCAGTCACGAAGAGGTTTACGCATTAACCCGCATGCTCATTGACGCGGGTCATAGACCTATCTATATAAACTAAGATAAATCTAGAATTATAGTGACGTGGGTAACTTTGGCCTAGGTACAGTCTCTGGCCCCCATTATGAAGTGGCCTAAAGCGCAAGTTTATTTTAATGGGCCTATCAGTCATGTCCGAGGCTGGGTGCGACTCCCACATTCCACATCAGACACCTGAGATCAGATGGTCGTGTGGGCAGGTGAAGACCAGGTTTCCAGGCTCGTCAAGAACAGGTCGGGGGCCGTCAGCGCGACGACCCGTCTCGCCTCTAATGTGGGGGTGGTTATCGGATTACAGCGATAAAACAGCACCTCTCAGGATCCGCGTTCTACTATCCATTTGGAATACAGCATATTTACACTAATAAGACATTGACGGGAAAGATATATCTTTGGTAAAGTGTACCCACATTGACGCGAAGAGTGAGTGAATAAATAATGCGGAACAGTAATCCAGGATTCTCGCAGCTGTAGCCCTTGCCAGCCTTATTAAAGGTACTTTATCCTAAATGTTTCACCATTTTCCTTCGACGCAGGTTCGGATGTATTTCCTTTATACTATTCTTTCCTCGTCCTTAGCTCACTAATGTAAATATATGGATAGCCCGAATGGATGCACAAATTATTGTTGGTAATTTAGAAACAAATGGCCAATTTAAAAACATAAAATAGTATTTAATTCTACTAATATCAATTTGAATATGTAGATATTGCTTATTTTGATTTCGAATAATGGTGGCTCATAGCTCTTAGCCACAAATAAGTATAAACATTATTTAAAATCATACTTATGAAACTTTTATAGGTGTGACAATGAGACATAAAGACAAGCCATGACGTTAGAGGTATTATAGTGTGTTAATTTAAAAGGAGCCAATGACCTCAGCTTAATCAAGGTTCTTCAATCCGGATTTAGGATAACGCCAACTATTTTAGCTATATTTGTATCTCAGTGACGTTTTCAATGGGGATCTACTTTCAAAATAATATACAATAATATTAAAATGAATATTCAAAAGTATATGATATTTTAAAAGACATACATGTTCCTAACTTTGGCCCTAGAGTGATGTGATCAACAGAAATGTTTGTAGCTTTCAAGCTGTCAGTATCTGGAACCGTATTTCGAGAGATGAAGCCTTGGGCACACAGTTTCAGTTAAAATATGCAGCTTTATGTAACTAAAAACATAACATAATAAACAAGACACGCAAAACCTGTAACGATAAAAGCATAAACCTGAATAACGACACTTAAAAAAAAACAGTCAAAATAATTAACGTTATTGAGAAGCAGTTAATGTTCAATATATCGGAATAAGAAAAACGCGAATATTTTTTTAAACCCTTTTGGGTTATACGCCTATGTACTAATTCCCCTAATGTGTTAGGGATCGGAAAGGTTTAATTTAGAGGAAATACATCTGTATTTGCGTAGATGTAAAGTGTAAATCCATTAGGGGAAAACAACCCTCAGTGCACTCGACCGGGATCGAACACTGGTCCCCTCTAGTCTAGTTTATTGGGAGAGTAGTACTTCAGACCAAGCGGCCACTGAAGGAAGTGAAAGGCAATGTTAATGGTTTTATCATTCCTTTAATAATGTTTACTTTCTATCGGCACCTAGGAGAAAGAAGTATTGTGATCTTAAAAAAATACCTGGATTTTGTTAAATATCGACGTTTCATAAACTCCTGAAACCCAAAAAGTGGTTTTAACGATGACGTCAGTCTGTATTTCGGTCTAGAGCCCAAACCATTTTACTAATCGGGCTATGACTTGGTATTTAGTGCTTTCATAATGTTTCCCCGAGGATTTTTTTGAATAGGATATCCAACCCTGAAATTAAAAGTAGTTTAGTGAAAGGCAAAAGTGAAGAAAACAGATATTCTTGAAATTTACTAAGATTATGTTGATTAAATTTTGCATTTAGGCACTGTTTGTCATTACAAACAAATTGTAATCACTCATTTTCTCTTCATAATTACTTTGAGGGTAAATAAGCGGAAATTTCCAATTTTGATCTCCGCAAATATTTGCGATACGAAAGAAATTATCATTAATGTATATTTTTTTTTAGTAAGCTTCAGAATAAAACATTACCTTATCACTTATTTATATAATCAACAAGGTCAAGTAAACTCATGTTTCGTGCGGTGTAACTATGTTTTTTTTAGCACTGCGTCTATTTACCCGTTCGGGGTATACGCTTTTAACTTTTAGCTATGTTAACTAAATGACTTCCACAGTTAGTTAAATGTAGATAAAAATTCTGCCTCCAATTAGTTCGTTATATTATTCATCTAGTGCTTATTCGTAAGATGATTAACAGAGTTCCATCTTCGATATGGACTTCTTTTCTATCAATCCTGTAATTGTTAATCTAGTTTTCACTTGAAATTATTTCGCAAACATTTTTGTGTGTTTTTATCTCTTAGGAAATAAATCGCACTCACCGTGCAGTTAAATACTCGTATACTACTGAGAAAGTTTTGATCATCCTACATTTTTCCTACAGTCATCACAATTCTGTGTACCTTCCGAAGGAATCGTGAGTTTCCGGTTGGTTGAAGACTTAAGGGGGAAGACTCACACTTTAAATCATAAGGAGAAAACAAAATTTAATGATATTAATGATTTTAATATTAAATTTAACCTTTAAAAATTATGTGAAAATGAAGCTCATTCAACGTAATGACATTTTTAGACAGGTTGATTGTGTGGTTTGTGGGCAAAAACACAAAACAAAGAAATATTTGTATAATCACTCTCTTGAAAGTTATGTAACGTCTTATACTATATAGCCAAAGCAAACAGGATAAAGAGGATAAGTTTTAGCTATATGCACCAGGATTAACCTAAAGAAAGGATGGAACACAATATATCAGGACAACAATTCTTATTACAACTGGCGGAGATTTACCTCCCGGTTCAGATTTGGGCACACTGACACTACTGCTCCTGATTAAAAAGGAGCTCAAATTAAATTTAGCCGTTATTACATATTGTGAAACATTTAAAATCCTCCTATATTAATAGGGGAAGAATCAGTGTTTTTGGCCTCTATGAAACCAGCACATAGCTGTAAACCCACCTTAATTTACAATTTTATGATAGTGTTACTGTCATTAATAAAACTTCTTTGATTAACATTAGAAAAAAAAAGTTAATTTGGGCTATTACGCTCGTTTTAAATACATGTTCATTTTTAGAAATTGGTGCTTTAAAGATTTGATTTACAATTTGATGGTAACCTTTGTAAATTCTAGTGTAAGCAATCGGCAATGCATGGTAGATTTTAATATTCTCTAAAATCTAAAAAGTAGCGGAAATATTGTTAGGGTATAACTAATAATTAAGAAATCCAAATATTTTTTCGGAAGTTTCACTGTAAGGTAGTTTCACTGTCTGCATGTCTTGGATGCATAATTAGATTTCTGTTTATTTTATTTAAGATGCTTAACGTGCACATTATGAACCAACTGATTTATACCACCAGCACACGAAAATGTCTGTGAGCGAGAGTGAAAGGCCTATAAATTTTGTCGGTAGAGGTATTTTCACATACCTTTCAGGCATCTTTTACACACCAAAATTGACATGGGATCGATGGATTTAATTCCCCTCCAAAGGAAGTTGTGCTACATATTTTTATCGTTCAAAAAAACAACCTCCAACCTTGACTGGGTTTAAGCCCACGATTATCGAGTCCTGAGACTAGCACTTTACCACAAGACCTAATATCATTTAGAAGGTACTTATTAAAAGGTGAATTAATATTTTGGAAATCACAAAAGTTCATACTTTTGTGTACACAGATTTAGCCAGTGAGTACATCTTAGGTTATTCTAACAAACGACTTATAGAACAACTTAATTTATCCTAGACCATTAATACAAAAAGTTCATCCGTATCACCAAGAAAACATAATAATAAGGTAACATACATATTTTTTATACAAATGTGATTCCTTTAGGCTATACTCGGGGTCAAACCGTGACCCTTTCACGCCAGACTTTGTGCCACAAATAATAATATATGATTCACACCACATGTCCAATCTCTGGCTCGTTATAAATTCCAGTGTTAACCGTGTACTGCGCATCGTGAGTTTTGCATGGTGTTCCTATGAACACATACTGTGCTATTAAATGACCAGGAAACCCTACACCAGCTGTGTCAAACTAGTTTGATCTTAAGGGTCAAATTGAATCTACTATGGGAACCACATTCCGAAGAATGTATCATAGAGATAAATATTATACAGTGTGTCCACCATGAGACTACAACATTTTAAATAAATACAATCGAAGGTAAATATTTACAGAATCATTATCAAACATTAAAATGATAGTATAATTGTTTCTGTTAATTTGAATTCAGTTGAGTTTATTTCAATGAAACTCCACATTGGTGCCTTTGATTGCACGATGAAGGTTTAGTCTGTAGTCAATTTTACATAATGTGTTCTACAACATGTCTACTGTGACAGAGTTTATGGCATCTGCTATGCACTGTCTCAAATCCATTATGCTGACATATTTCGTTGAATACACTTTGTCTTTGACATAACTTGATCAGAAGAAACCAAATGAGGTAGTGTCCGGAAAACATGGAGGCCAGGGAATAGGACCATCACGAAATCTTGGCCATCATAGCTCCAATGGGATGGGGTGCCATCCTGATGAAAAATTATGGTGGGCTGTACGGCTGCTATCCTTGGAAGGGCAAAGATATTAAGCATATTCAGGTAAATCACACCGGTGACGGTGTTTCAGCGAATAGAAACGGTCCAACAATCAGATCGTGCATGAGACCACACCACACATTAACTTTCAGACTATCACGCACGTGTTCCCCTCCGACTACTTGTGGATATTTTGATCTCCAAATTCGCACAATATACTGATTAACTTTCCCCGAAATGTGAAAGGTTGTCTCGTTCGAAAACATTATGTGCGTTAAAAAGTTTTCATCATCATCATCAATGTGATCCCGCATAATGGTTGCAAGTGTGGTTCGTTTTGGCTGATCGTCAGGTTTGACTTCCTGAAAAATCTTTACCTTATAGGAATAAAACCATAATCGACGGCGTAGAACTTTATGAACCGTTGACCGTTTCATTTAAAGTTCTTTCGCTTCTTGTTTGAATTACTTTCGGGGGCTTCTTTAGAACTTACTGCAAATTTTCTACAGCCTCTTCCGAGAATCTGGGATTTCCGCCACCGTTTTCTTTCGACGCACTACCGAGTGCCAAAAATTGATCACACATCTTCTTGATTTCGGAGGGTTTTTATTGAAGACACGGTGGTAGTTTCGTCGCACTTGAGTGACCGATAATTTTTCTGTATACCATTGCAAAACCTTTGCTCGCTTGGAGTTGCCATTTTAGAAAATGACTATCTGCAGTACCACTGTGGCTCTGACGCACCCTAAAAATTTTCACGTGAACTTTGGGAGTCTCAGCTCCCGTTCCATTTAGAATCACAGCTGCACAACCTTAAATGAAAATGAAATGTGCCTACATTTGCGTGAAATAAGAATATCTATTTTTAGGGTAAACCATCTTCACTACCCTCTGCATAATTAAATCCCCATCCCCAAAAAATCAGACAAGACGAGATTGATGCCTTCACCCATATGTTCTTCAAAGCGGCTAAGGCCAACTTAAAACATCTCAATTCTAGCTTAATTTAAGGAATTGTATGTACAGTATTAAACATGGTTTTTTCATAGTTAATATATTTAATTTGATTAGCCCAGTCAATGTTTGTATTTTTCATATATGTATCCATATGCAAAATAAAAACAATGGAAGGTTTAACCAAATTGATTATATATCGGCCTTTGTTTGGTCAGGGAGTGATTCATCCTCAGTAATGGGCAGTGGGAGAATTTTAAGACCTAAACATGAAATTCAGGTAAAGACCAAATACTAAATGTACAAGATGAACCAAATACACTTTCTTGTTATTATTATTATTATTATTATTATTAGCACCACGTCTTACTACCCGTTCGGGTTATACGCACTTACGCTAATGTATAATGGTAGGGTGATTGTGAGATGAACTGGAGGACCTACAGTTTAAAGTGGAATCCGAACCACGGTGGAGGCCTGGCAATCCCCACATTCACAAGATGTCTTGTCAGAGGTGACGTTCTTGTTAAAACCTCATCATGAAATTAAAAACCACTACAGGTTTTTGAAACACATATAAAAAAAGGCCCTAGAGCTTAAATAAATTATAGAAAAACATTTTTAAAATCTTTATATAGTGGATTAAAATATAAATATATTCTACGTTAGCAAGTGTAATCATTTCCATATGCTACTCTTTATCTAGTTTGGTTGAACTCTCCTTATACCATAATTTATTAACTGATAATATGCCTGATTGCCGCTGAAAAGAAATAATAGGTTTAAAACTCATCTGAGCTTCAGTGTTATTTTCTATATACGTGTTTTTTTTACTTTATCTATCCCATCTACTCACTAATATGGGAGTGATTCCACTAATTCTACCCATCTTATATTTAGCTTATGGATTAGGCCGTCATACAATCCAAATTTTGAAACATATGAACTAAAAAAAAAAAACGTTCAAAAAGTGATTAATGTGTTTACCCAAATCAGTGGTCCCGAGAAATAAAGGGGTGTCAACATCGTCTGGTTTGGTTTACTAATGAGGGCAAGTTCGGGGTTTGAATCTCAGCAGGGTGTACTGAAGATGGACTTTCGTAAATGGTTTCCCACTCTCTCTACACACAAATCAAATTTCACCTTATTTTAACTTTAAATCCCTACCAAATTATTTTAATTAAATGAGGCACCTACGGTTGGTAAGACGCGTTATAAAGAAACGATTGAACTATATATATATATATGTATTCAAAAGTTTTAGGCATAACATTAAATATACGCTTTTAACACTTTGTGTTTAACGAAAGTTTGTATAGAATTGATTAAAACTCTAGTTTACTTATCAACGACTCTAGTTTACTTATCAACGAATGCTTTTACGTGGCCAGTGTTTGTTATACAACTAATCAGACAACGTGAGTTGGTTGTCAATTTCCGATAGTGCCATACACATGTTTTACAACGTCAACAATGTTCTAGAAGGTTTTTTTCCTCGATAATATAAATGTTCAACGCATAAATAGTAGGGTTTCTCACATTTTTAAAAAATATTAAAATTTATATCTAAATTTACCTCCTTAATGAAAATAATAGAGATACGCAATTATTATATCCTTATTTTGCTAGGAAGACAAGTTATTATACCACTATAAATCCACATGGCTGACTCACTCAATGACAGTAATGTTAACCTACTTCCAGATGAGCTAGAAACTTTAAATACGGCAGACTTATAGCTTCTAACCTGTAACCGACGGGGAAATTATAAAAAGTTAAAATAATTAATTTTTAACCCCTGAAAAAATGCAAAATGGCGGAGCAACTTTAAAGTCGGTGCGGATTTTTCTTTGGAGGTCTCTTGTGGCTAAACGGTAAGACCTATCAAAAAAACGGCTCTGAAATTACATAAATTTACATCTACTTGCAAAGAAAACTCACTTGTGGTTTGGGGCAGAGCTCCCAACGAGCAAAGCGAGTTTAATATATAGGCCTACATACATCAAGTCACGTTACCTGAAGCTATCAATATTGAAATCTTTTATCAGTACCTATAAAATAGCAACATTAATATAGTAAAATGTAATCAATGTTGGTCGCAAAGATAAATATTTGATTTGTATCTAGTTTTCTTCCAACCAGTACCAGACAGGCTATAATTATGTCTCCAAGGGATTAAAATTAAAGCCTGAATACGTAGTCTTGAAGTTAAAAGGTTTAATACAAATCAAGAGGGAAATTAATTCAATTCCGTTCGTTGGCTAAAATAAATTATTTGTTAATAAGATTTTCCTATTGTCAAAATGGTGAAATCCCTAAACTCTTGGTTTAATTTATTCGGGCAGTTAAGGTGTCATAATAGTGAGTTAGTGTCATATACCTATGAAGCACTGGACGTACTTAGGTTTGTAATAATTATAAACATGGAATATAACATATTACAATCCAATGTATGCACTGTTATGTACACATAAGTTTATCTACTATGGAATCTTATTATCTGTGCGGTTTATTGTCCTTTATACAATTTGATATAGATATAGTATTGTAAAGCCGAGCATTTAACTGGCTCAAAATTATGATGGAACTTAGAATTTTATGTGCCCTAAACTAGTATATATTATATATATATTAGTTTAGGGAAAATAAAACATACATAATATATATAATGAATTTGTGGCTTTCTCTTTGCTTGTGTCCTTATGTATCTACCTGGAGCTGAACGGATGAAACGCTTTAGTGGATTTCATTCAAACATAATGTTTAGATGCTTTATGGTCGTAACTTTAAGCTTAAACGTGATTTTGTTTCTAGCTTGAAAATTAATGGTAGCCTACAAAAGATTGTCTTTAGAAAAATTGATATTTTTGAAAATGGCTCTAACCATTTTGTTCAACATATATAACTGGGGAGTATTTTAAATGATAGACCACATTGCATATTTCCCTCTTCTGTGATATAATAATCTTAGGCATCACTCGCGCACTTGTAGGGGTTTTCCCTAAACTATTTTACACTCTTCCTCCAAGCCAATGCGGGTACACTTAATCTATATTCAACTTTACTTATCACTGATACATAAGTGTAGCCAGTAAATATGTGTAAAATTCAAAAAAGGAGAAAGGCAAGGTGGAAAGAACAACAAAAAACATTTATACTTTTTTCTTAGGGCAAAATTAATTAATGGCAGTTTACTTAAGGCAGATTTTTGAAAAGTTGTGTTTTGTATAGCACCACATCTTAATATCCGTTAGGGCTATACGTATGTAAAAATTACGGAACATGTTAGGAATGAGGAAGGTTTAATTTACAAAAAAATGTACCTGCATTATCTTAGAGGGACTATGGAAAACCAATAGGTAAAACTACCCTCAATATAGCCAAATTGATATTTTAATCTCGATCTCCCCATGATAAACAGTCCAATATTTTGTACGCTTTAGACCATGAGGACACCGAAGTTGGTAGAATACAAAATTATTCAAATATGTATGTAATTATTTTATTCAAAATGTGTATGTGTGGAGGGTTTCACAGTGTATATAATAGTATATAATTATTCTTAATTTTTTAAATATTAATTAAATGATCGATTACTACTGGGTTTTTAAAAAAATGACTTTTCTTGGTTGCTTTAAAGATTTGATTCAATAAGTATATATCTGGGGATTGTTTTCCTATATATATTAAGTGAAGGTTAGTATACTTACAATTTATTTTAGAAAATTGATATTTTAGAAAATCAAGCCTTGACCTTCTCTTCTCCTCCAATCTAGAGTATTTATAGTCTGGAATCTTATTATATGTTATCATCGTTGAAAATAATAGTAGTATGTTCAAACCAAGGGTTATTATTGAGGCTACCTACTCGAGAGCTGAGACTCATTAAAGATGTTCAGAAATCACGAGTTATTCAAGAAGTTGTTTATCGTTTACAAATATTGTTAGGTTAAAAATGTAGTAAAAAGTACCAACAGGTAACTATATAGGATTAAACAATCTACATTTGGGGTTTTATAATTTTGTAAAAATTAAAAAAATATGAGCCTTGTTCATTTTCAGTCACATTTAACGAGATATATCATATTTATAAGATTAATTTAAATATTGAGAAACAAAGATCTAGCTTTCATAAATGAATATTGATTTTTTTTCACAGGATCAAGCAAAAAATATCTAAATGAGCTTTGTTTCAGAGGTTTTAATGCTTAGATACTTCGATTATCGTGAGAAATATTTCAGTAAGAGTATATGCCCCTTCAAGAACGCGATGCCTTAAATAATTTATTGTGAAGTTTGTATGTTTAAATGTTTGGGGATTAATCACTACAAAACACCAATATAAGCATATTTATATAAAATGGAAACTGTTTTAGACCTATAAAAGTGCAAATTGAGATATTGAGACATAATTAAAGAAACTTACAACCAGTAAGACAATAAAAACACATAAAATGTAAAAAAAGTATTTATTTTTATCTATACGGTATATTTACATGTGCTTTCTATACCGACTGATTTCATCAGTGCAAGTCTCGAAATGTTCATTACATTTTATAAATTATATAATATACCCAACACCTATTCCCTAGCCGTTATTTCCTCATTATGAGAGGAGTAGTCCCAGTTTCACCAGTGATAAATGTTTTGGCTATGCCGGGAATAAAACCCTACACACTTAGTTCAGTTTTAAGATGCACTATCGACTGGGACAAGATGCACTTTCCAAAGTTGAATTCACTGTCAAATAAATTGTCATTAAAATCGGTAAAGTAGTTGGATTTTACAGTTTTGCAAGACTTACTGGTAGCTCATACTTGGGCTTTGTAATAAATATAATAATGGATAGGTCAATTTATAGGGAGAGTAAGTTTAGAAAAAACAATAAAAAATTGTATCCTTCGTTGAAAAAAGTCACATTTAATTTTATTATCTCGACATTCAAACTACTCGTATCTTTAGAAAGGGACAGCTGCAAAATTTGTTTTTTGGCCTATGACTTTATGAAAGTAAATCTGGAATATTTTGTGAATATAATAAATATACCTTTTTAGGTAATTCCATTGTATGTAAGGGCTAGATTTCTGGACTTTTATTTATAAAAAAAAGAAGCCAATGTCTGATCAAGGGCCAGGAGAATTGGGGGTTTTCAATGTCCAAGGTAATTTTCCGTTCTGTATCCAGGCAAATGATGGTGTATTACCTCAGATAAAAATCCTTCATTGGTACCCGCAAAAATTAAAGCATTTAAATAAATGCTTAAGCATAACCATACAGATTTTATATTATAGTAAATTATAGTTTGAGATGATTTTGAAAAGTCAGAAATAAAAAAATCATCATTAAATCAGTTTTTACATATATAACATACATCTATATATAAAACAGTCACCAGATATACATTTTTAATAAAGCCGTTAGAAATACTTTAGAAAAATTTAGAATGTTCAGAAATCAGTATTTTGTAAGATAAACTTAGTTTTAAATTTAGAATAAAACAAATCACCATTTCATGTCTTGGTATAACCATTTAACATTTAAAAATCATGTTTGAACGAAATTCATATAACTGTTTTGACTTTAGACCCACGGACATACAGGCTGAAAGATAGAAATGAAAAATCCACTTTTTTATTTGGGAGCATATAAAACGTCAAAATATATTATAATATCTAGAGTGAGAATATCTACGATTAAAAAACCCTTCTATTTTTACGAGAGAAAAAAAGTAATTGCGGTCTATAGTATAAACATATGTATTTACTGTATTTAACAAATGTATTCAAGTGATAGCTGATAAGGGCTCATTGATCAAATGATACATTTTTTATTTTTACAAATACATAGCCCAAGAGCAGACATATTTATTAATTCAATATCAGAATAGGCCAGTATAATAAAAATATATATTTTAGTCAGAATCACTCAGAATGTAATATAACATTCCCTGGACTAATGCCTAAACACATTCACCCGTATGTTATTGGTATAAGGTGACTATTTTGGTCGACCAACACGTTTCCTGGTTTTGGAGCGGACTAAATTGTATTAAAAAGATGTTTATATGAAATACCATCATAAAATGATGAGAATTCTTTTAGGGATTCAGTAAATTCAGCTTGCCTTGCATACAAGCTTTAAATTCCCCGTCATCGGCAATTCAATATGTGGCGAGCTTGACGCTTTAGAGTTTATACTGTGTAACCACTGGTGAAGGTGCTGCTCGATTGTTAAAGTTATAACATATATTTGCGAAGCCGATAAATATGGATTTGCTTATAGTATATTCTCAACTTTCAAAAGTGGCCAAAATTAACGTGAGTGGTCAGTACACCCGTGCCTACATAGTAAGACAACATAGAAATACTAAATGGTCAGTTGTTTTCAATATATATAACGGTAGGTGTTAAAATTATAAGTATTCGAAAGATCACTTAACTAATCGAGAAAATGAATTCAACCTTTGGTCTAAAAAGTAAAAGTGAATGCCCACACAAATGATTTTAATAAAATTAACATATGTATTTGGGCCCTTTTACCAACTTGACCCAAGTTAAATGCCAACACACTTTCAAACGTTCAACTCCTAGTTTTTGAAACTCACGGTTAGAAAAGTGTTAATGTCCGGCTATACATTGTTTGCTTTAGAACTAAACATTTAAGGGTGCCGTGGATTTTGAGCACAAGGACAATATGGCCGGATCAAATCTCGAAAACGTAATGCATTTAAAAGTAAAACAACTATCGACGTTTATTTAAATAAATTTTCTAAGTACATAAGCGTGGTAGGGATGTTCAAACTTGGATATATGTAGCCCCAGGAGTACATAAAGACATATTAGGTGTTGTGTTAGATTAAAAAAATATATATATACATGTATATTATTTCATTACAATTAATAATAAGTGCTAAATTTAGGGTTAGCCATAAGAGACACGGATGTAAAGACAGGCGATCTGGGAGTTCCATTTATATATTTTATATGTAATTATATAATATGTTTAGTTTGCATTATACACCAAAAATTGTGGAAACAAGATGGAGGAAAAGTTCTGTTGGTTTCATCCATACCTTCCCTCCATTTTTCATACAATATTTTTCTTCAGAATAAAATTGGTGTGTCTCTGTAGGCTCTAATATTTTCATACACACATTTATGTTTACAACATAAAATGGAACATATTTCATGGTGAAAATATCTTAAAATAATAAGGCTAATCAAATTGTTAATACAATAATGCAGTATAAACATATTTTTAGAGCATTCGTAAACAATCCGTTTCTGTTCGAGTAGATCTAGATATAATTTATCTTTAACTTTTTTCCCTCAATGATCTTGGTGCATAATTAAAATTAAACTAGCACATTTTAGAAGTCTATTAATCTTTTGACAAAATCCTCAACACAATGTACTTCTTGGATTTCCTTAAAAATGTGTTGATCTTAATATTTGTGAATGCTTGCTTAGCAAAACCCCCTTTAAAGTGTGTAGGTGGACAAGGGGAATGAAAGGATAGGAAGAAGACACCAACACACAGGCTACAGGTGGCTGTGAGTCCCCTCTTCCCCTCTAGAATTTTATGTCGACAATTACGAGAGCTTTTATTACATATTTGTTTCGCTGAAATACAATAGCCCTTGGTAAAGAAATAAAAACACAACGAACAGTTGACGACCGATGATGCGTTGGCTTGTAGAACAGCGCCACTTCTAATTCACAACCTACATACAATTAATGAGCACACGGAAGATAAATAGGTTGTTTTGTTTTCAAATAATAAAAAATGCTGCATCCTTTTATTATTATTATTATTATTATTATTATTATTATTATGTCACACACTATTATAATTATGGACCTTCTAAAGCTATTTTTTTAGAAATGCGTCCTATTAGCTCTTCAGGCTGTACACGTATGTAATAATTACATTAATGATTTAGAAAGGTTAAGGTTAATTGAGAGGAAAAGTGTCCAAATTTGAGAGGAGGTAAAGTGGTATAGTAGAAAATTACCCTCAATAAACCCTACAGGGATTCGATCCCCAATCTACCTGCCATCGGCAGTCTAGTCTGACGCGAGAATGACGCCTTGGGCCATGCAGCCATTGATTATGAGCCATTGATTATGATTACATTATTTTAAGAATAAGACATTATGGCATGCAAACTCCTTTGGTTAATTTATACAAGTTTTGTCATAACTTGAAGGGAAAAGGGGATAAGATAAACCACAAATGCAACTTATTGATGACCTCAAACAAGGAAAGAATATGAAGTTTCACGTTATAATAAAGAAAACTGTTGATAGGACAGCTTGGAGGACTCAATTTAAAAAAGGTAACGGACCTGTCGAAAGAGAGAACACCCAATAATTAAAACCTATCAAATTAAATTACTCCTAGCAGTTAACATAATAATGTTGAGATATTAATTGTTGATTATTTGATCTTCTTTCAAGCTGAGAAAGATGTTCAAAAGTGTATTTATATTCACCAAAATTGACTAGCTTTTATAAAAATGTAAACCTAAATATTTTAATTTTCGTCATGTTTATATTATGGTTTTGACTAATTGTATGTACCGACTTTAAAAAATTAGAAAATGGTATAACATTACATTGCTTAAGTTCACCAGTGAACATGGGGATTAAAAATGTCTTAAGTTAAATGGCTAATGTATATAATTGTTTACCAATACGGGTAATCCAATGTACTGTGGACGCAGGCCTATTCAAAATATTGTTTGTTAGACAGGTACTGTACATACGATCAATTAGGCAACATTTATTTAGGACCTCACACATAAATCGTGCTGTAAGATAGCCGATGACCCACGGAAAGACATTCGCACAAAATTGCGATGAGCTTAACTCTTTTTAAACCATACCGAGGTAGCTTTAAAGGTTTTTGAAAATAGTGGGCCAAACCAAATGCAAATATCATCTTAATGAGTCATATTAAAAAAAAAGTCTGATATCATTTTTAATTGCACCTTTAGAAGATTTGGGTATGTTCTAGTTTTACTTAGAGGTTGGAAGTTTAATCCACCACTTAAAAAACTCTAATCAAGACCAAAGACTAAAGTATCGATATAAATACAAACATTTTGTTTAAACAATATTATATGCGAACACTTATCTGCTATTTAAAGTGAAAGTACATATTATAAATAAAGTTATTCAAATTTATAGTAATTTTATTGACTTAAGATAAAAATAATAAGTTTTAATTTTATGGCTCTTACTAATTTTGTAATAGAGGAAACCACACATTGCACAAAATTATCTAGGCATTTAGAACTATAGGACCTAATAATGATATATGGGAATACAACTGGAGCCTGAAATCCTTCATTTAATCAATGTTCTAATTAGGTTCGCTTTAAGATGCGTTGCAAAAGTCACACTTCATTTATTGGCGACAATATTCTTGTCATAGATTAGGTCGTTCTTTTTTGGGACATGTGTGACGCTTAGTGAAACGGAAATAAGTGAGAACAGCTGAGAAACGAAATGAGCGCCATCATGTCAATCACGTTCAAATATCAGCTGGGACGTTAAAAATCAGTATGTTCTTTATTAGTTGCACCATTTCATAGTTATTTGACATTATTGTGACAACTTGTCGGAACTCCATTATTCATTCTAAGTGACGACTGAAAAATGGTTTGCGTATAACTTGAACAGGTAGTAGGACGCAGTGCTGAAAAATAAAAATAAATGCAAGCTGTCAGGTGAATAATCGTTACGGAGGCTCTCACTACCGGGACTATAAATATGGCTCTTAGAGTCACTGAGGTAATAAAGGATACAGTGAACCGCACAGACATTCTCTCTATTTAATCTAAAAATAGAGATATTTACTAAACACTAGTAAGATTAGCAAAACAAAATAATATACGCTGTTGTAGAAACACTCCACCAAATAGCATACATGTAATAATATACACTGTTACAGAAAAATTGAGATAAGAGGAGCAAATATGCCCATTAAAGAGCATAACAATCATTTTCATATTTCTAATTATTCTATAAGAAAATGTGTGTATTTGCTTATAGCGCTAAAACTATTTGTTTTATAAAAATATATATTAAAGATTAGAATATTTTTAATTCTAACAGTACTACAACTTTACAATGATAAGTTATTAAATATTTCAAATAATTGCGGATATAGGGTCAGCATTAGACATTTTTGCTTATTTAAAGTGCCCTTAAATTCATTTTCATGGGAAAACAAGAGTTGCCATTTTTTTGTAATGTTAAATAATGACTAGATACACAATTTAATCAAAAATTATGGAGCAGATTTTGATAAAATCAATTTTATCTCTTTATGCCAGTTAGTAAACTACCTTTAACTTTATGGTTGGGTATCAAAATCCAAAACACCTTCTGGTGAACCTTATGAAAACCTTAGATGCCAAGTTTTAACCCGAACGGTAAAATGGTTTCAGCTCTCGTCCGGACTATAGACAAGCAAAGAGACAAAGAGGTGGTATTGCGAAAACCACTTTTCAATTTCAGGCGGTCGGGAAACGTGAACATGTATCGGAATCTTGAGTTTGATTTTTCTGACAATCACAAAACTTCTCTCTACGGAAGGCTTAGACAAAGTAAAGAAGAATATCTCACTCCACCAAAAGCTTAAATCAAATAGCATACTCTATTACAAAACCACTAAGAATAGTGGAACACCTGTGTCCACGAAAGAGCATTACAATCAATTTCATTTTCAAAGACTTGGATAAAAAAAAATACATATTGACTTATAGCTCAGAGACTATTGAGTTTATAAAAATATATTTCAATCAAAAAAAAGTTTTATTTTCAATAGTATTTCACCTTTACATTGATAAATTATTTCGTATTTCGAATAATTACGGAGATATGGTCAAAATTGGAAATTTTTAGATTCGTATAGTAACTACAAAGTCATTTTCATGGACCAATGATAATTCACATCTTATATTGATCTATTTACTTTTTTTTTTAGAAAAAGACATTTCAGAATGGTACTTGACAAATACAAAATCCTCACGTATAGACACTTTTGAATCATGAATACACGAGCTTAACATTTATACTTACCCGCTTCGGCGGCCGCATGGTCTAACGCGCTATTCTAGCAGTAAACTAGACTCCCGATGGCGAGGAGATTCAGGTTCGAATATCGGAAGGGTGTACTGAGGGTGGATTATTCCAAAATAGTTTCACATTCTACCTCCATGCAAATGCAGGTACACATACTATAGATGTACATACTTATTAGTATATTTATAGGAAGTGCGCCCGCATTTGCGAGGAGGTAAAGTGGAACAACTATTTAAAAACACTCTAAGTACACCCTACCGAGATTAGAGTCTCAATCTCCCCATCATCAGCAGTCTGGTTTACAGTCTAGTCATACATACAAATATAATCTTCCTAGTCCCTAAACTCACTAACGTAATTAGTACATTAACATATAACGAACGGGTAGTAAGATTCAGTGTTAAAAAATATATATTTAACATTTGTTGTTTTCCCACTGTATCTTATTTTCCGTTCGGGGTGTTCGCATATTTACACTCGTCCGATTGGGAAGAGGACATGCACCCTCAGTTGACTAAAGGAAGAGAGAGAAATCATTGGGATGAGAATATCTCAACAGACCCGGACAGCACCGACATCCCTGTTACCTCATCTTTCGTGCAACAAGGGTAATGTAAATTTATACGTAGGTAGGTTCAGATCATTTTTAGTTTTAAAATTACACGTAATAGCATGGGCCCTTAATGTTCCTTTGAAATAACCTTTTTAATGGTACTCAAAATACCACTAGGACTTTGTACCAGTATTTATTTCTCTGAAATCAATGCTCATTGCTCATTAACAAATTAATTTCTGAAAGGATGTTTCAGTACCTAGAGCTGGGGAAGAACAATGCACATGATGGCACATAACTAAACCTAAACGTGTATTTTATATATATATATATATATAT